>OW240914.1:334847660-334886008 GCA_933207985.1 Pelobates cultripes | reverse complement strand
TCATGCTAGAGCTCTTCAGCGGGGCTCTGCGCATTGAACCAACATGCTCACTTTGAGAGGGGGCGTGCTTGTCATTAGTGATGACAAAACACACCCTCTATGGCCCCACACCCATCTCAGGGGACCACTGTGATTGAAAAATGCCCAGGCCAAATTTTTTTCCCAGTCCGGCCCTGCTCATCCTCCCCTTTCGCTCTCCCTGGAAGTTGGTGGTACGCGCATCAACCCGACCTCGCACTGTCTTGCTGTCTTGCTGTTATCGTTGATTCTGGCCTCACCACGTCCAGTCTGTTGCCAAATTCTACCTTACAAATATTGCCTACCTCCGCCCCTTTCTTACACAAGATTCTGCTAATGAACATGTTCATGCTCTACTAATTTCTCACATTGATTACTGTAATTCTGTCCTAATTGGTCTCCACGGAAACCATAATACCTCGCTACAATCTGTAGACACTTAATAGGAAATTTACTGAAAGTTCCTTACCACAACTATCAGAGTCATGACAGTGCCTTGTTCACTGCAAAAATAATGGATCCGAGGACTCCAAATGGGAACTTAGTCTTTAATCGGTAGTGACCAATATTCATACGTGATACAGATTAAATTACGGCGCACACGTAAAAATACACTAATAATCTTATAAAACTACTTAATTCACCTATCTAAGAAGACAAAATATGGGGATTCAGTTCCACCAATATAATCTGTATCATGTATGAATATTGGTCACTATGGCAGCACCATTCATGTTGAATGCATTTTGCGGGTGTGCACCCAATCCTTTTTGTTGTTGCTATGCAAGTTTGGAATCCAGACCAGATTCCCTTTGGGGTTAAGCACCCCGCCCAAGCCCCCAGCTCCAGAGGCCCCTTTGAAGGTGACCACAGGTGTTTATATAAGAGGAGTTTTTGGATAGAAATGTCACTTTTATTATAATATTAATTTAGCACATATTGATTTGCATTGTGAGTATATTCATCCAGGCACTAACACTTTTATTGTTTAGTTTGGACAAAGTTTTTAATTGCTTTCATCACATTAATTTTGTATACTCACAATGCTCTTGCAATAGATTAACTTAATACACTTTAGCTTATTTAGCACTATTTATTTGTCTCACACATTTGGATTTAGTGTAGGACCCACCGATATTGTGGTACTGTGAAGTAGTGGTGGGCTTAACACAATGTGGCAACTGAATCCCCATATTTTGTCTTCTTAGGCGAATTAAGTACCCTGATAAGATTATTAGTGTTATGTGCGCGCCATAATTTAATCTGCATCAAATCTTTAATCGGTGTCCGAATATATGATAACATTTTAACTAGGCCATGTAGTCTTTATCAATTTAATAAAGGCCACATGGTGGGATCAAAAAGTTATCATCGTGTATTCTGACTTCGATTAAAGATTCGATTTCGGATCTATTATTTTTACATTGAATCTACTATGGGTTTTGTCACCCTTGGTCCACGTTCGCCCCACTCCCTATTTTGTGAGCTCCTTGTTCATTGATGATACTTGCTCTCTCTCTCTCTAATTTGTCCAATTAAGTTTAATTAACAAGGACCAACAATTCTCCAACTCAGCAATTTTCCATGGGTTAATGAATACATCCCAAAGATTTATAAAATAAAATCACTCGATAGATAAAATGTAACTATGTGTGCTAATGCGATTTATATAACATAAATAACATTACATAATATATTCAGAAAATTCTGAAAAAGTCAGTTTTAAACAAACTCTATCAACTTTAATTTAAAAAAAGAATGGAGCATTCAATCTTCTTACAAGTAAATCTCCAAAGGGAATGTTTGTTAGACATGAATTATTCATTAAATATATAAATAAAATAATGTAGAAATGTTTCTATCAGCGGAACATCTAAGCATGGTTCTGTCTGTCTTCTGTTGCTTTCATAATCCCTTCACCACAGGAGGATCTTGTTATGAGAAAAGCAGACTGTTCCAGCAGGGTAGGATCAAACCTACGTAAAGCCATTTGCTGATCAGATTTTAAGTGACAGCATACGGATCTGTGTGTTTCCAATAGAGGATGGTAGTGTGAGCAGCCTGTAAAAGCCAATAAATGCCTTACAGTTACTATTTTACCTTAATGGGTTTGTTTTTCCAATCTACTGTTAATCTTATGATTCTTGAATCTACCTGACATAAATATGCACCCTTTCATTATTTTCACAAATAAGCCACGCGGAAATCATTTATGCTCAGAAGTCAGTTTAAATGTCTTATTTACTATCACGTCTTACAGCCTTCTGAGCAAAAATCAGCTTAGCCGGCTGATCTATTTGTCCAGCGTAGGTGCAGGCTTCACATTGTGCTGGGAAAATAGACATCCATGAACTGTAAAAAGAATACATGTATAGATTCTGCGGGAAACCAGCATGTATCCAAGAAATAAAATTAACACATTATCGGCTCTGCAGTGGAGTGCACTGAAAGGGAAAAGAAAATTGTCTGTGAGACACCCGGACACTGACACAGTCAGTCTGTTCTCTCTCATACAAATAATACAATACACAAAAAGTGTGCTCCCTACCCATTTCTATATGTTAACGGGTGAGACAATCCCCAGTTTTCTAGCTCTGAAAGGAGTTAATCCCGTAAGGGGATAACTCTTCATACCTAGGAGATTTGCAATTTATGAGCCTTGGAAGGGTTAACTATATATGTGCTCTTAAAGTGATACGTGCCGGACAATGTGAGAACCTATTATGTAATTTCTCAATCTCAGCCACTAGCTTTCTCTAATTACATACAAGGTTCTCACATCGTCCGGCACGTGTCACTTTATATATGTTACTTTCACTTTCAGTAACACAGTAGAGTGTAGTGCACTGCTCCTTGTTTTGGCAGTGAAAGGGTTAATTGTTGTGGAATTAATCTGGTCTCACTAGGCGTAGTATTTACACCACAAAAAAAAAACTATTTTTAAATATATAGTAAATAGTATACGGAATAGTGCACTATATGGTTTTTCTATGCAGCGCTCATATCCTTTTATTAACTGACGCCACAGCCAGGTTTATGTTAACCCCCAAATCTTAGGTGTCTGTATATATGTATACTGTTCAAATAAAAGCACTCCAAGTATTTCTACTATGTTATATTTTTTTGTCAATCTCTTTTTTTTTTGAGGCTTATAAATGATAGACAGAGATAGAAATACAACAGTGACAATCGATAATAGCCTGTAGATGTATAGCATTTTTTTTATAATAAAATAAAATAAAAATTGAAGCACAAGTATACAGTTACATGAGTAGGCTACTAGCAAAGACATGTGTGGTGGAACCAGCCTCGCCACTGGGCATTGGAGAAGACTGATTGCCAGCCTCCTGCCATGTGACTATGGCCCCTGGGGTGTATTGTCTGCTCTCCTGTGCTGCTGAGGTTTTCTACCAACTAGGTGGATTTGGCTATGGAGCTTGTCTAGTGCCCTCTGTTGGTAGCAACAGCAATATGCACTACCTGAATAGCAAGACAGGTTCATTTGCATATTCAGGTAGATTTGCATATTGCTGATTCTGCAGGCACGTGAGATATTTTCTGTTAATTATTGTCTCCCCCACCTCTTTAAAAATATGTCATTGTGTTATCATAAGTTGCTGTGTGTTGCCTGTTATGATTTGACTGTTTGTAATTTTATTGAGTTTTCACAGCAATGTTAATGTAATGACCATATGGGCTAGTCCCAAGTAAAATAAACTTTTAGACAATTCTACTTCACCCTCAATTTGGAGTGCTGTCTCTTATTGGGGGGAATCTGCTACAAGGGATTGCTTTAATCACTCCTAAGCTCTTGTAAGAGCTTGTTCCTGCTTCACTTTGAAGGAAGAGAGGTTTGGCCTGCAGTGGTTGTGGTGTCGGCTAGAGTGCTTGGGGTCCTCAAGAAGCGCTAGGAGCATCCTTCAACGGAGGTACCCAGTCGGGGTGCCAGGTGATCTGTTACAACATGTCAATAGGGTAAATTATGCTAGGCTAGTATGATAGGCTAGTGTAGATCTACAGCCCCTAAAATGTAGGTCAGCTATACAGGCTCATTCACAATATGGGAAATAGAGATAAGAATAGAGGCCGAGTATAAGAACATAGGACTATGATGAAAATTTAAATTAAAACTGTAAGGCATAGGCACACATATAACATCAAATTAAAGTAAAACTAACTGCGTGCTGTTTGGTCTGTCCCTGCAATATTGCTCTTTTGAGTAAGCCAAGTCCCCAGAGTAGTCCATGCCGCTCATACTGTGCTAATCCTAGAGGTTTTCAGTAAGAGCTCGGAGTAAGGGTCATGAAGCAGCTGGTGCTGGGCACCACCAAGCTGTGAGTCCACCATCATGATCAATTCGCTGTTCTTCTAGTCCCATATGGAGATGCAAGTCCAGGAGCAACTATCAGAGGTATCAGCTGGTCGCCGTCTCCTGGTCCCGCGGTCCTGGCAGTCACTCTGGGTACAGGGATTCCTGTGTCTGCCGTTGCAAGCTTGAGGAAGTTTCCACTCCTGCCCGTTTCCGAAAGGGCCTGAGTGGGCTCGCAGCATGAACTCTCACTGTGTAACCAGGATGAGGATGGGAAGGCTGTTGTTGAGATTTCCCCAATCTTTATTTATTCACATAGAAGTTAACATGACGCTCTACAATTGTTGACATTTTATTCCCAGTACGAGACTTTCCTCAGGACAGGTATATTTTTCTTTTATTGAATACGGCTACATAGTTTTACGTAGTATGGTCATTCAATGGTTATTTTGTCTTGACTGTCAGTGGTTGGCAACAACCTTCACTCAACAGCTGGTTCTAAGCCCTTATGCAATCCTGTAAACGTAGCTCTATTTACCTCACTTCAAACCATCCAACACAGAAATGATATACATTATAACCCATTTTCTGCCATCTTTCTTCAAAAACAACTCCAATTCAGTCGAGCACTTTTAGTCTGTCTGCACGGAAAGCTTTTATGTAAGCTTGTATTAGATCTTTAGTGAGTTGGTGCTAGAAGGACTTCAAGAATGCAAAATGAGAAAATTGCATGTGCACTAGAACCTTCTCACCGCATCCTATTTAATACACAGGATCTTGTTATTAACAGCCCTTAATGGCATTCTAATGCCCAACTATAATAAAATCTCAATGCACGTTTTTCATGTCAGTATGTGTAGGTGTGAGTTTTCTATGACCCAATTCTGTTCTCAATGCAAATCAATCCGACCAAACTCGGAATCGCTAAATCTATTACCAGGACAGAAATGATTATTCCAATTATGATTTTGTATTGTTGCAGCTGCAAGACTGCGTAATAGCTGCCCTGTAAGTTGGCGCCATATAAATGCCAATAATACCAGTTCGCAATTATCTTCTATAAGAGTTTTAGTAACAATTATACATTCAAGAAACAATACTACAATTGAAATTGAGAAATTGTCTGACCCAAGATACATGTATATGGCTGAAGGAAACTGGCATAGTATAAAGGTATTTCTTTTTTTTTAGATACATAATTTAAAAAAAAATCTATTTCCTTTCAAAACTTAGAAAAATAGAATGTGACGGCAGATAAGAACTATTCGGCCCATCTAGTCTGCCCAATTTTCTAAATACTTTCATTAGACCCTAGCAGTGGCGTACTAAGGGGGGGCGGGGGGGGGCGGTCCGCCCCGGGTGCCAGCCGGGTGGGGGGTGCCATGACCAGCCCCGCCACCCCCCCCTCCCCCCATGCTGCAGCCGCCCGAGCGCTCTGTAAAGAGCCTCGGGCGGCTGCAGAATTGCCCGGGCGGTGCGTCCATGAGGGCGGACCGCACCGCCCGGGCGCAGCCTGAGGAGAGGCTGACAGGAGGGAGCGCTCCTGTCAGCTCCCTCACTGCAGCATGGTCCGCGGGTACAGAGAGCAGCTGTCTCCTGTACCCGGCCGGACTAACAGGAAGGGAACACTGAGTGTGCACTTCCTGTTAGTCCGGCCGGGTACAGGAAACAAAAGCTCCCTGTACCCGTGGACTATACAGGGCTCGGCCACGCTACAGGGAGGTAGGGGGGAGGGGAGAAAGAAGGGGAGAGAGGGGGTGAGGAGAGAAAATGGGGGGTGAGAGGGGTGAGGAAAGAAATAAGGGGGGTGAGGAAAGAGAAATAAGGGGGGTGAGAGGGGTGAGAAAAAGAAATAAGGGGGTGAGAAGAGAGATAAGGGGGTGTGAGAGAGAAATAAGTGGGGTGAGAGGAAATAAGTGGGGGTGAGAAAGAGAAATAAGGGGTGAGAAAGAAATATGGGGTGAGGAAAGAGAACAAGGGGTGGAGAAAAGAGGAAATAAGGTGGAGGAAAGAGAATATGGGGTGAGAAAGAGAAATATGGGGGGTGAGAAAGAGAAATAAGGGGGTGAGAAAGAGAAATAAGGGGTGTGGAGAAAGAGAAGCAAGGGGGGGGGTGAGAAAGAGAAATAAGGGGGGGCAGAGAGAAATAAGGGGGTGTGAGAAAGAGAAATAAGGGGTGAGAAAGAGAAATAAGGGGGGGTAAGAAAGAAAAAGAAGGGGGGTAAGAAAGAAAAAGAAGGGGGGGTAAGAAAGAGAAATTGGGAGGAGGAGAAGGAAATTGGAGCGGGAGGAGAGATTGACATTCATCACATACACACAATGCACCCCTTGCACACAGAAAAACACACAGACACACATACACAAGCAATGCAACCGTTACACACAATGCATCCCTTACACACACACAAACACACAATGCATTCATTACACACACTTAATGCACCCCTTACACACATTCAATGCATCCCATACATACACAGAAACACACCTTGCAGTCCTTACACATACAAACACAATTTCACACAATGCATTCCTTACACACATATCAGGACATCCCCTACACACTCCACCCCCCGTGAACAAACTCATTGGTGGAACATGAAGGTGGACCCTGGGACCCAGACCTTGAGCTGTGTAAAGGACCCCCAAAAAATGGAGCTGCTTCCCGTTCTCCCAGAACATTGATTTTTAGACCACAGTTACAAACCGCCTCCAGAGAGCCTGTTCTGCACCAGACCAGTGGAGCCAGACTGCAGCTAGAGCCCATCATCATCCTCATCTGGTTGTAAGTAGGCAATCTATTATATTATTCGTGGCACTAAGCTCTAATTTACCTCACATTAAAGAAACACTATAGTCCCCAGAACCACTTCAGCTTAATGTAATGGCTCTGGTGTCTATAGCCTGTCCCTGCAGGCCTTTTAATGTAAACACGGCGCACTGCAGCACTGGCGTTAGTTAACATGGCAAATCATATGGGTGGGGCATTGTGATGTCACATGGGGGGGGGCGGCAAACTTTACTTTTGCCTAGGGCTGCAAAATCCTTTGTACTGCCCTGGTTGGATAGGGGCTAGAGCTGTACGCGACAGTGTCCTGCTTTGCAGTTAGGTGTTGTGCTGCGCCAGTACAGCCTTACCTGCCAAAACAGCCGATAAACTGGCCGCGACGGAGGAAATGTGTATGTGTGGACTGTCTGCCTGTGACTGTGTGTGACCGTTCGTCTGTAACTGAGTGTGTGACTGTCTGTCTGTAACTGAGTGTGTGACTGTCTGCCTGTAAATGTGTGTGTGGGGCTGCAGGGATTTTGGAGAAGGGGGTGGGGGTTTTGTATTGGGACAGGAGTCTTTATAAGGGGGGATAAGCAGGGATTTGTGGAAGGGGTTTGCGGGGGTTTTGTAGACGAGGCAGTACAGGATTTGTAGAAGGGGCAGGACAGAGGTTTTGTAGGAGGGGCGGGACAGGACAAGGGTTTTGTAGGAGGGGCTGACAGCGGTTTTGCAAAGTTTAAAAATTGTAAAAAAAAAAAAGAAAGAAAACCTTTAACATTTTTTACAGGTTTTTTTGGGGAGGGGGGTGGGGGGGGGTGCCAAGCACAGGATCCGCCCCGGGTGCCAAATGCTCTAGGTACGCCCCTGGTCCCTAGCCTTATCTTATAGTTAGGATAGCCTTATGCCTATCCCACGCATGCTTAAACTCCTTTACTGTTTTAACCTCTACCAAAGATGAAAGGATTGTTATATTAGAAAATGCTTTTTTGTTTTTCTTTATGCAAGTCCTTTAATGGCTCACACAGCTATTTACTAAAGAGTGAATTGTTGGGCATTCAAAGTCACTTCAAAGAGAAGGT
Organism: Pelobates cultripes; assembly: GCA_933207985.1. Classification (NCBI taxonomy): domain Eukaryota; kingdom Metazoa; phylum Chordata; class Amphibia; order Anura; family Pelobatidae; genus Pelobates; species Pelobates cultripes. The sequence goes on along the minus strand of OW240914.1, from coordinate 334,877,832 downwards.
CAAAATTGAGGTAAAATGGGCGAACTTGGGTAATTTTCAGCTATTTTGACCTAATTCTAAATTCATTTTAAACTCCTCACAATTCATACTTTAGGGCTGTATTTCCCAAACACTGCTACCAAACTCTACATTTTTAATTCTAATTACCAGTTGGTTGTAATTAGGTTCCAGGTCCGCATTCTTGGAAAATATTTGTACGTTTTTCAGAAGTTTTCCATATTCTTCGATGGTCTATAAGTGATATAAAATTAGGAAAGACAATTTTAGGAATTCCATAAAAATAAATACATGACATTGTTACCTAAGTTTTAGATATCTTATTATTAGATATGCAAGGCAATTTATTTGTACATGTCTAAACATACAGTATATCTGTATACAGACACCCAGAGATTAAAGAGCTTACTAATTGAAATATTCATATTTGTAAATAGGTGGTCTAATATTCTGAGCCTGCCAATAACAAATGTAACAAAGGAGGATGGAGTGAATATTTATTTTCTTGGTTCAAACATTTGTTTTTTAAAGTGCTACACCCGATGTATTGAAAAGCTGCACTCTTAAAGGGATACTCCAAGCAGAATAATAAAGAATGCCCTTTGTACATGTTACAGTACATGGAGATCTGCCATATTTTAAAATACTTTCAGAAATATAGAATAAAGTTATGAATTTGAAGGCAGTTTGTGACTGTGAAAGTAGCAGGCATGCTCACACCGCAAGGCTCAGCCAGAGAGCTTGAAACCAAAACAATGAAATGCATTCTTATAAAAATGGGAGCAGCAGCAGGAGTAATTTAATTTGAGAAAAAAACACAAATTAGTAAAACCATTCTAAATCAGTTAATCAATGTTGGTGGATGTGGCACTGGCAAGGCAAGAGGAACTTTTTTTCTTTATTCACTGGACGATGACGAGTCCAAATGTCCCTGTCTAGTCGGCCTTGTCAACATCTGGCAGTATCCTCAATATTTCTCTTGCTCTTACTAAGGTTTGTAGAAGTAGAGGAGGTGTCAGTGGTGGTAGGGGGTGAGAACTTCAGAGAATCAGATACAATACCAGTAGACATGCTGCCTGCAGTAGTACTTAATTGTTCTGCTTCTTCCCTCAGTAATAAAGATTTGTGGTATCTTTTCAGATGTAGATTCATACTTTGTACATGTTCATACGGCACTAGTGAGACGACCCACCACTCTCCCCCTACTCATTTTATTGCCGCACAATTTGTACTTTTTGCAAATATCCCTTATTGGGGGCACTCAAAGTAATCCCAAACTTTGCCTAGGCGCAATACATTATCCTCAACCGTTCACCTTGTGGCTGCTGAAGATGAGGGTAGATTATCATCAGTGGCAGTGGAGGCTGTTGCAAAACTAGCCTTTTGGTTTAATAATGCTAATGTAAAGGGTGGTGTTGGTGATGGTAATAATGACAGTGGATGACCTGCTTGTGGTAGTGGTTGCAGATGATGTTCCAATTGTGTCCATTGGATGAGAGAATTCAAAAGCAGATAAAGATGGACTTACACAAGGCGGAGAAGATTCATGATGAGACTGCACACTAGCTGAAGAAATTAGTGGACTGCTGCCTGTCCTTTCCAGACACTCCCCTTGTCATTCCTCTGGCTCATAGTTGAGTTCATTCTAGGCCAGAGGTAAGTAAACTATGTCTGCAGTGGTGAGGGAAAGAGTGATATCATCACCAAACTCAAGGGCTAGTGCACATTGCCTCCTGAGTGGTGAATCGGACGTAACAGACATGCTACGCCTACTATCCTGAGGCAGAATACAACTACTTGTAGTGGTGGTATTTCTGCTGGTGGTGGTGACGATGTCAGCAGTCCTAATAGCCAAGGAAGAGGCGTTAAGTCACTGCGAGGCCATGGCGCTACTGCTGATGGTGGGTTGGGTGACATGACCCTTACCCTCTCGCAATTTTTCTATTGAATTAGGATGTACCATTGATGATCAGTTTGTTTTTATTATTCAAATAAATTGGGCTATGGAAAGTGTACTGTGCAATCAAACACAACTTTATTAAGTCCAAATAGAGGTCTGTGTTGAAAAATGGATTGCTGCTTAGTTGACATACTACTACTGTAATGTTATTGTGTTTGAATTTAAGATTAAGCACTTCACTACACACAGTGCACTGCTGTCTCATAAGAAATAAAAACATCACTCCAGTAGAAAAAAGGATTTTCTTTCTACAAAGAGTTAAAAACCAGAACTGCCACCGTGTTCACTTGTCCAGTAAACTACCACACACTGACTTGCAATTTGCAATACACAAACTGTGGCACTGAAGCACTGTGCAACTGCAATTCAAATCAATTGTCACTCTGTCTCTCAAAAGGAATAATAAAAAAAAAAACACCTTTAGTGATGCTGTACCCTGCCTGCAACACTACTAGTGCTGCTGCACACTGGTCTAAACACACAGAAAAAAAATTGCAAAGCACAAGCAGTGGCACTAATGCACACTGCAAGTCAAATAGTTAATCTCTCACACAATAAAAAATAATTATATTTAAATAAATTAAATCAGTGTATCAAAGTTGGTGTAAATAGCACTGGCATGAGCTAGCACAGCACCAACCTAATCACCTACAAGTCTCACACTAAGTAGTAGTTTGTATCATGTAGCTCAATGATACAAGCTACTACTCTCACACCGGCACAATGTTGAAACATATAGGGTTTTTTGATCTGTGAATAAAATCAACTTTTTGTTGCTATTCACTCACCAGCAATCCTTTTTTGTTCATTATTTATCTCTTTTTCCACCTTTTCAATGGATAGGTAATACATACAACATCATTGGATAGTCCTCTTGTCCATCATGGCAAGCCCCCAGTTTCTTATCCATTCCGTCCTCTTTTTTTCTTGTGCCATGACTGATACTCTCATTCATTAAACAAATGAAATGGCTCATTCGTTGCCCGTGTCGTTTGCTTTGTGATACGTCCATATAGAGTTTCGAAGCCTCACAAAATTTGGACTACTCGCTATTTGTTCAAAACTGAATGCACAAGTCTAGATTACATGAATTCTTCAAAAGTATCCAATTCACATGAAGTATCCCAGAAATTCACAGATATGAAATGGTACGGGTTTGGGTATTTTTGTTAATTTGCACTAGCTGTCTGTTCACTTTTGATTCTAAGGAAAACCCAGGGCTTAATGAGAAGCATTAATCAACTTTCACATTAACAGCGCCAATGAAATTCAAGGTGGGTGAAAATGAGAGAGAGAGAGAGAGAGAAAGGGGCGTACTCACGAAAATACTAATAAATCTAAATGGTAAAATGCTGGCAAAGATGTCTGATGGGGAACAATTCTCCAACTTTATATTATCATTATTTTTCCATTCTGATTTAATTTGCTACAATTTGGAGCTTCAGTGTTTAGTGAATAAACCTGAAAGAAGGAAAAGTGGAGAGAGAAAAGAGAAGGTAAGGAGGGGTCAGACAATGGGTGGGTAGTAAGAGGCACTGTGGAGAGAGAAAGGTAGAGGTAGCAGAATTAGTGGAGAGTAGAGAGGATAAAGTTAATGACAGATGGGGGAGTTTATGCATTGCTCTGTGAGCAGAGTGATTGGGAAACACAAGGTAGCAAATAATAAAAATTCAATACTCTACCTTGTCCCAGCGCTTGCACCTCTCGCTGTATATGGCTGAACACAGGTAGTTTTGGACCTCACTCTCCATAATAGAGGATGGCTGTAGCAGGGACTTCTTCTGAAGAAGTATCTGGAGTAAAAATGTATTAGTGATAAAGTAGAAAGCGGGGAGGATTTGTTCAAGAATAAAGCTTGCAATCCAAGTCTTGTAAGAGAAGGTCAGTGATGTTATTGGCAGGTCAAAAATAAGGGAAGAGAAGAAGTTTTAAGAAAAAAAAATCTCACCTGGGGTACCTTCATCGCATCATGGGGAGAGTTCAGCCTTAATCTCAGTTTCCAGAGGTAGATGGTCACTCGGCTCCTGGAGATGTTCTTATGCACTGCAGGTCCTGTGAGTTACTGACATTTCAATGTCAACATTAATGGCAAATAAACTTCCAACGTCTCCATAGCAAGACTGAACACCAAACAGCTCACAGCGTGCCTCAACCCTGCCCTGGCCTGGTCACTGATTGATTTCACTGGGAACACAGAAAGCAAATGGACTTTGTTTGTTTTCTGTCTTACTTTAAGCCCGAGTACACAACTAATTAATGACACTTCACTAATCATCATCCAAAGGCCAATCTATGTAATATGCTCTCCTCAAAATAGAAGAGGTCAAATGTTCCTACATGAGTGGAGAATACAATGTCCTGATAAAAGTATATGTATTTCTTTTACTCATAAATGTGAAATAGTTGTACTATAGTGTATACTGATTTTATAATTACTATTATTATTTATGTAGCACCAACATTTCTCAAAGTGCTGTATGTTCGGAATATAAAAAAAAAACAAAAAAAAAAAATACAAACGAGAAGGTGTACAGAACAGTAGATCAAAAGGGTCCTGTTAAAATAATCTTACTTTCATTATTTTTATTATTATTTAGAATTTTTGAACATGCCAATATATTAATTAGCTCTCCACAATATCAGATAATACAGGCATACAATATACATATAATGGCTCAGAAAAGAAAGGCATACCTCCCAACATTAGGAGACATTAATTCAGGACAGGGTGGTGAGCAGGTCTCTAAAGGGACACCAGTGACACCCATAAAGAAAGCAGATTGGCCCAAAGAAGTCAGCTTGCAATAAATGACCCCACTCAGGGAAGACAATGCATAGAGTGCTAGCTGTATAGTCCCTTATGCAGACCTCATTAGGTGCTTGCTAGGGACAGTTCATCTGGGTCACAGATGTCAGAGGACTGGACAGGACACAGAAATCAGAATATGTATTTATCTTTTATTGATACATTATCTCATATATTTTTCAATATATCTCTATGAGGAGATGCTGATTGGCCAGGGTGGCATTTGACTTTTTCCTTCCCTATGGGGAAGCATTGCGATTAGCTGAGATCAACACTTCTGATGATGTCAGCCAAGAAGGCAGATCAGGGGCACAACCAGCACCTACACAGTGGAGTAAAGATAAGATTTTACAATACTTTAGGAGGGTAAGGGGAGGAAGCTGAGGGGCTAGATATTGTTTTAAACACTATAGGGTCAGGAATACATGTTTGTGTTACTGACCCTATAATGTTTCTTTAAGCATTTGTCATCTGAAACTACACAGTAGGCTATCTAAATCCAGCTATGATCATACTATCTCTTCTGACACACTGCGAATTGACCCCAGAGAATGAACGCTCTCTATCTAAAAGCACGTGATGGAATACATTTTAAAAAAACATGTGTGGTTCATTTGAGGTAAATACCAATTACAGTGCATAAAAGCTTCTACACAAAAATGATAAAATATGATTAGAATATGTTATTCGCAAAATGTGAAGACATTAGTGTAAAAATGCACTGGGTGTGTTAAATGGAACAGTGATGAATTGTTAGCTACAGAGCATTTTATTTGCTAATAAATACACATAAATTAAATTAATGGCTTTGTGCACTGGAATAACACATTTAAATTCATACAGTTCTATCTCTCAGTATAAATATGTATTAAGACAAAGAAAAAATATTTATTTTTTAATTTAATTTTTTTACAAGTGTTCATCTTTGCTGGTTTTCCCACATTATGTGACAATGGCAATTAATTACATATGGTATTTTGTAGGTTACATATTTCCGAATCTAAGGTTAATGAAGGGTTGTTTATAGAACAGCTAGCTCCTTAGCAGATTAAGTGAATGCGCCTTGGTCATTTTTATTCTATTTTGTAGTTAGTTGAGAACAGATTGTGTTCAAATTAAATGTGAAAATATTACAATTTCAAATTCATTATACATAAAAGTCTGGTATTTCTTCATGCATGACAAGACACTTCATGCAAATAACCTCAATTAACATCCTTCCTATCCAACTGCCTTGAAGCAAAACTTGGCAGGTGCAATGGAAGCACCATAACCACTGCAGCTTAATGTTCTGATTATGGTGCAAGGCGTCTGTTTATCAAAACTAAAACTTTTTTTGCAAAATTTTCTTTTTATAAAAAACTGTTCATTTACGTGTCTTTGAGTGTCAGACCCTAAACACTTTTGTTGATGAAAACGTTTCCTCTGTTGGTAACCATGGCCCAGACCATCTGCTCCCTTTCAGATACTGTAAAAATTTAATTTCGTCATTATCTATCCACAGCCGTCAAACCTCATGCAGCAATGAGAAGCTTTGAGTTCTGTTCTGAAAAATATGAATTATCTGCAAAGGCCAGGGATTTTTTTCAAGGCATTCAGGGGGTTGGTACCCAAAGACTCATTCACCATTATTACTATATAAACTGTAGTGGTTATAGTGCTTAGAGGTCCCCTTTAATTTGCAAAATAAATCATTTTGAAGAAACTACTTACGGCTGTCTGATCTGTGTCTCACTTAGAGAGTCATGTGCCGAAGCATGAACTGTCAGAATTTAAACATGAGATCAAAAGTGAATTTCAAATTTTAGACCAAACTAGCAGAACTGGAGCAAACTCAGTTTGGCTAATTTAGTCTAGAAAATTTTAATTCACTTAGAAAGTACTTTGAATAATTGATTTTTCTTTTTTTTTCCAAAGAAGATAAGGTTGAAGGAAGTCCATTGAAATGTCTTAGGTGTGTCCTCGGGTACCGTGTTGATGTATATTGCAGCACATGTATTATTAGCTAGTGCTTATCATTCATTGTTTTTCATAAATAAGTAGCAGGCAGAGAGTTGTGAACAAACGCATGCTCAACTACATGGATCTATTACAGACTGGCGCTAATGCCTACAGCATTATCTGCCCTAACTATCCTGGTATAACTATGAGATAAACCACTGCGGCTCAGCAAAGGATTATATGATACCGGCCGTGCTCATGTTGAAGCAAATAGGAGAATTTGATTGTAAGAGAACTTGCAATATTTGATGTGGAGTGTCCCTTTAATCTCCTCCTAATATTCCATCTGCAAACCAGGGTTCATGTTTTATATGTCTCTCATCTCTCTCTCTGGCTTGCCAGTCACATCAAAAGATACCTCTCTTGCAACTGTCATTAGTCTAATACTATCCTTACCTTTTGTGTCACTTTACCCCACTCCCTCTGGCATGTAAGCTCATTGAGCAGGGCCCTCAACCCCTCTGTTCCTGTGTGTCCAACTTGTCTGGATACAAATACATGTTTGTTCGCCCACCCATTGTAAAGTGCTGCGGAATTTGTTGGCCTTATATAAATAATAATAATAATAATGCATATGAGGAAATATATTGACTGGATGATCATCATATTGTTTTGTCAGGTCTATCCAAGATGGAGATAAGCCCAGTTCAAGGTTATGGTTGGCTGTCACACATGGATACAAAGTGTGTGTGAATGAAGGGAACGTTTTGTTTGAGTAATTGTCAAGGTCAGGTATGTGGCATACGTTTTCATTACTGCACGCCTCGGAGAATGTAAACGTGTAATGTATTTATTGTGGTATTGCTTTCCTAAGGCATTGCCTGTGTTAAATTGACCATGTTCGACATTGGTTCTGTGTTTTTTTTAATGTACGTATTTTACCAGCACGGAGAGCATGAAATTCTATTGATTTTATTATGATTATTTTTATGGTTTTTTTTTTTTGTAGTGTGTAAGATGTACAGCTTGTTTTATACTAAGTTTGTCATTCTCCAGTGTATTGTGCGTAATTTGTGATTTTCACAAGTATACTAGTAATATATTCTTCCTCTTATCCATATTTAACACTTAGCATTTTACTGCTCGGCAGTCTGATGTATATGATGGTGTGTACGCGTGTGTTTCATCACACTGTCATATCTGTTCTTTTTCCTGTATAGTCTTCATGCACCCTGTCATGTATGTGTCATATCGTACACTATTCATACACTGTAATAGTTGTGCTAAAACTACAGAACTAGTCCAGCGAAAAGCTTTATCATGTTAATTTAACCCCGGCAGGCACTCTTAATATTTTATAAAATTCATGTGAATATATTTTACGTGTATGTCAAATACAACAATTACACCATTCATCACTTCATTGAAACTCAGCAGCCTTCCTAATTTTCCAATTCACTTTAATTTTCAATTTGCATGTTAATGTTTTCCTCCCTCATTACAGTTTGTTATTATTGCATGTATATAACATAACGGACTCTAATCGCTTCCCATTAATAAGGCATTGTCTACGCTTCTATTAGCTAACAATGTGTTACCATCCATTTACCATTGTGAGTAAAAAATGTGGTTGAAATTTTGAATGCTCAGAATAGTTTCTTTGCCCAAATGTCTTATAACAGCATTATCTCCATTTAGATAACAGTCACAGGGCTCTGTCTTCCCTTCTGTGCACATTGTGAATAACATAATTACATTGAACAGAGTTGAAAATAGTCATTTTTCGAAATTACACCCATTACACATAATGCATCTTTGCCTTTTTATCCAATAGTCCAGCCTGGCCTTTCGGCAAATAAAAATATACACTTTTCAAGAGTGGAAAATAAAGATATGTAGTTAAATATTTTATGCAAATCTCCCAGTGCCAAGTAGAGATGTTACTCTACGTAAGAGCTTAAATCGATGGAAATCTCAGTCACATTTTGAAATGCAAAAAGCAGAATAAAATTATATCCAACAATGCACTCACACACTCCAGTCATTCTGATCCCCAACAGAAAAGGGGCAATAGCGGCAGGACAGAAGAACCGATGGACGGGGGCACAAAGACGTGACTGTCTCACATAAAGCGGAGACCATGGGAGATTTGTTGTATCACTAGACTGATCTTGATGACCTGTTGTTGGTTAATCTGGAGCCCGGGTGCAGGGAGCTGCTAACTCTTGTATACTTAGCAACTAAAGAAACTGTAGTGGGTGAAGTGCTTTAGGAGAGAGTAGAAACACAATATATGAATACAGAAAAGAAAATGGTTCCAGGACCTTAGATGCTAGATTATGGCATAATCAGACCCAATCTGTAAGCTAGGGCAATGGAGAAAGGTGACTAGTCCAGAGAACATGCCAGTGGTCAAGTTACCAGTAAACAGGTATGGGTATTAGGAATGGCAGGATTTGTGCGGGGACTAATTTAGCACTGTGTTGGTTTGTGCATGAGCTGGTGGCCCATAAATGTTCTCAATGTTCTCAGGACTAGCCCACCTGGATATCTCTCAGTGGACTGTAATATCTGGGATTGACCAGGCTAACTTGTTATGATGAGCATGTATAATGTCCTGGAGGTGTTTACAACTGAACACAAAGTGATACAATACAGTGTTCATGACATTCATAACGCAGCATAATTGGTGGAAATCTATAATATTTCTCTAGCTCTCTGTGAATTGTCTGTCATGCTGCACGGGTCAGTGCACAGGTCAATGCAGGGATATATAGTGTCTCCAAACAAATTTCCAAATTTGTTCCAAAAGAAAAAACAAAAAAAATCACATCCAAAACATTAATTTAGTAAACTAGAAAATGCTCACCATGAGCTCAGTAGAAAGAGACAGCAGAAAAAATATTTCCAGGTATGCTTGCTAACCGTACCTCCAGTGGGTCTCCACACTCTAACAAAGGCTCTTTAAAAAAGTGTGGAGACCCCCGAACCCTAGATAACCCAAATACCCCCTGCCTCTCATTCTCAGCTCCTGGGCTCCTGACCCACAGTTTCTCCTCTCACCCACCCTCCCACACCCTGGGGATACACTCTCTCTTCTCCCTTTACCCCTAGTTACGTCCCTTTCCTACATTTACGTTCCTACTTCTCTACATTATGCCTACTGAAGATAACTGGACCCACTGAGTCTGCCAGATGCTTTGATTGTCGTGTCATAAACTCACCACTGAGAAACACATAAATATGGAAGGGCAGCATTACATGATCAATACAATCATTATAGGAACGAGGAAGAGGATAGTGGGATAAAGGTAGAGTAAGCGAAAACAAGACTGGACTCAGATTTTGCATATGGTCTGATGCAGAACGGTGGGCAAAATTTTGTACCATTTCTCACATTTTATTTCACTCTAAAAATCCTGACAGAACAACACTAACACAAACTTGTACAAATGCGGGGTCCGGGTTACATGGCTCTACCACAGAGACTAGTTACAGTGATTATATGTTTTATCTCGTTAATATGTTATCACTGAACCATTCTTATATGATAGTAAAGTAATATGTTCTTAAGCCTGTTTTGACTATGTTGTTACCCTGTCTTGAAAAAATAAAGAATAAAAAAATAAAAAAAGTGTAGAGACACGTTAAACTTGTAAGGCTGCTGGTGCCCATGTTATTTTTGCTGTTACTTTGATTTTTTCTTTGGGGGTGGGGGGAATGGCTGGGTGCATAATATTTTTAATATGATGAAAATAAACATTATATTTTTGAAATTGTTGCGGTGCTGAGCTCTCTTTGGGGGTACCGTAAACATACAAAATAGTAAGTGTGACAAAAGCTCCTTACACTGGACGTTTACCATGAACTCCTGGAGGAGTGTGGAAGCTGGCCTCCTTCCCACCGACTATGGGCCATATACACTGTGCGAAACTCACTATATTCCCTTCTGTTCGCAAGACATTTCTCTCCTAGTTCGTGGTATATAGTTTCCCAAACAGAAATACATTTCCCCAGTTCGGCAGTTACAATCTACCGAACACCGACCAACCATGGCTCATTAACTAGAAAGAACCCACAGACTTAAGTACTCTCCCTTCGTATAACCAAGCAACACGTGCTGGAGAAAATGGTGGCCATCTTGTCGCATGAACGCAGGCAGCGGGACTTAGTCGTTGAGTGACTGGAACTATAAGTCGGACACTCAACCTCCCGAACACCGGTAAATTCACTCGAACACCTACTTCTTTCCACAACAAGCCAGGATCGCATTGTTCGGTAGGATTGTTCGCACGAACTAGGTGAACAATCGCTACCTATGAGTCAGGGAAACCGTTTGACAGTTTGTTCGTATGGAACTCCCGAAAGGCTGTGTTCGTGGGATCTGAGCACTGTTCGGACAACTTGGGTGCTCAAATCCAGGTTATCCGGGGATCTGATATTTGTAGGGTATCCTATATGTGCTATATGTATTTTTAATATTTTATGTTTAATATTTTGTGACTATGGTGCCTGGGAGATAATTAGTTTAAGCAAAGTACACTAAATTATCTCCCAGACACAGAGACTCCTGGGCGTGTTGTGGGAGTGGTTTACTATGTTACTTGTGGAGACCACATGCTGGGGGTCTGTGTATATAAGTTGGCCACTGGGCCATAATAAACCTTCTTAAATCCTTCATCAAGTCTTGGCTGATGTTTGGGTAGCTCAGAGCTTTAACCACTGCTTCATTTGGGATTTGAGAGAACTACAGCGGAGTATAGGGGATCCGTTACACTAAGAATATATGGGATGTCTGATGTACATGACATCAGTATTTCACAAACAGAATATTTGTCTTGTTTCTATCTCATGGATGAATTTTTTAATTTATCATGAATTTAATCATTATGAATACACTGTTTTTGCACTGGAATATCTATATTTATGAATCTGGTGTATTATTGACTGTTTTTATTTAATTGATTAATTTTTCACATATTATGTTAATTGTGGTTATGGTTGACACCCTTTAAATAGGATATTGTGACACTGAGGTGATAGCTTGAAAAGGCTTCTGTGTAGGTCGAAACGTTGCAGCTTTTGTTTCAGTAAAGCTGCCTTCCTGCAGCAATCCTGAGTGCCTGGACCTAATTTATTTTATTTGTACATGACATCTGAGCCAAAGCTTGTCAGCTCTACTCTGGCACTTGAATTGCGGGGTTTAATAAGAAGCATGATGGCTGGTATCAAAATGAAGACTAGCCACTCAACCTCCCTTTTGCATTGCTGGAACGCGCCTTGAGATCAGGGTGATAATGATTTCTGTAAATGATTAATTAAAGGGGCACTCCATTGTTTCTTTATTAATAAACTATATAATAATAATAAACAATAATTCACATTTGAAATTTTAGCATTTGCTTCCAATCCCCAGATTTTGCAGCACCAAACCATGAAACGACAGACGCTCACTTAAATGTGTATAACACTGCGAGACCTATTCCTTCTGCAGCTCTACACCGGACATATGAGGGTTTTGAGACATCATGCAATTGTCAGCTTTCTGCTGTAGGAAAGCAAGAGCTGAAATACAATTCTCAGAACGTTCAGCATTACTTTTCTTGCAGAGGAAAGGTAACGGGTGTTACAGCAAGTGGTACACCCACAAACTAGATAAATGGTAACCACCACTGTGCTGAAAAGGGAGTAAATATTAATAAAAAAAAAAGATAAAGCAATACAATATATCATTTATATTTTTGATAAATGATGCATCCATTGCTTAATGGAATATCTGTTACTATGAATCTGTCATAACATTTTGCTCTCTGTAATGGAGGTATCTAGCGTTTGAAGCCTGCTGTTTCTGGGAAAGGAAAAGCATAGCTAATAGGTGTCAAACCAGGTAATGCAGTAAGCATCAAGCACAATCATTGCAGTAAATATTAACAATCAAATTGTAAAGGGACACATTTTAACAGACTATTAGGAATTAGTCCATATGTGTCTTAATCTGTCAGAACCATGGATACAGAATGCAAGGTGCACTAACAGTGACAGCCAAGGACGGTGAAACTTCGTGTGCCCTCTCTAATGAAAGCTAGACTTGTGCATGACAAAAATATTTAGCTCGTCCAAATTGATTCATCAAAAAACAAAACAAAAAAAAGGCTTACAAGTAAATAGGGTTGTTTTGGTTCAGATGAATTTCATCCATTAGATCATTTTGGAAAAACCAATTCAGATGCACAAAAATGGCATTAAAATGCACCTATTAGTCTAGTAGTCTATTACCTTTCTGTATAATGGCAGCGCAGAAAGACTCCATAGATTGTGATATGCGTGTGGATATGCTATGAAATTGGATTTTTGAAAACAGTATCAACATTTTAGATATTTATGTTCCATATTGCCTAGTATGTTCCCAGGAGTCATTCTGAAACGTGCAGTTAAGGTGAATGTTTATGTGCTCTTAGCTATAAAAATATTAATTCAAAATAACTGCAAATACTCCAAACCATCACTCTTATTGCGAGAGATAAATATAATATAGAATAATGGGCAGACCAAACAAAAATTGTTCAGTTCACAAGACGTAATGGATCTTTGGAATGTGAATCGATTTGCTACCCTGATGAGTGCAACATTGAACTGTTACAATTTATAGAAATGTAATGAGGTTGGTGCCACATTTCATATAGTTTGGATGTATAAATTCTGTCAAAATGAACTTTTTTCCAATCAGTGGAGGCTTGTCTATAGGGGGCTCTTGAAGCAGTGCCCCACCAGGTTTTATGTGAGAAAAAAATATTTCAATACGGGCACAGAGCCAGTTGCCCATGAGTGGTGACATGATATTGGCCACTCTATTCAGGGGCCATCATTGGCTCATAGCATCAGGGGGTTGGGTTGCAGAGCCCACTGGAGAGAGAAGCAAGAAGCCATTTTGGAAGTAACACAAAGAGCACAGTAGCAGCTCCTAGCCCCTGACAAATGTAAGGGTATACTATTATATTTTTCTCTTCCTCAATAGTGACTGCCTGAGGGCTGATTAAGCAAGGGACTTTACTCAAATATATTATTAAATATAACTAATATATATAAAGCCAGTGAAGCCCAGGGATGACATGGAGCGGGAGACATTTCTGACACAGAGCACTGTGCTTCCTGTCACTAACAGTTTTAATAACTTCTACTGCACATATCCACCGTCTTCTTTAATGTGCTCAGTCACAATACAGCCGAGACCAGAGCTACTGGCTAGTTGAAAAGTTGAGAAGCTTTAAACTGCAGGACTGGAGCTGTGACTCTGATGACTGATCTGATTCTGATTTGAATAAAGTTATCAAAGCAAGAGCACTACTGTAGATGAGATCATGTAAGGGAGAACTAAGAGAGGGATACAAAAAGAGAGAGAGCTAGATCATTATACAGAGTCATGTACTGTGTGGGTATATCTTTATTGCAGCTCTGTGTAGTCCATTACAGTGATCCTGGTAATGGGGGATCCTGTGTGGGATAGGTATATTATCTCCTTATTGTAACCAGCTCTGTGTGCTACTTCTCTTTTTTTTCTTAGCTCTGTTTGTGTTATGTTTCTCTCTGGATATTTTATAGATATTTTTATATTGTGCCCATCTTGTTTTCTTGTAATGTGCTCAGCTCTCTGTATTGTTTGAGTATCTCTATACTGTATAGGGAGTTATAAAATTCTGAGGGAGGAGTCTGGGGCCCCACCATCTAAAAACTTCACCAGCCACTACTGCTTCCAAGATTTCTCTGTTTGTTTCAGACCATTCCTGTGGTCCCCACGAGGGCCTTCTCTGAATCCATGAATTTGGCACTGATCATGTATGTGTGGAAAAGATAAAGGCCTAGGATTAAGCTTTGTCTTTTTGATTGCCCCAAGGCCTTGGGGTTGTTTGGAGATCCCTCAATCATTGGATACTACTGAGCAGCACATATGGCTCTGATTGTGGAATGACATTATGTACGTGCACATAAGATTCGACCACACTTTGAGAGAATAATGATGGATATGTTGATTCCAACTGTAGTATGGCTAGATGGTGGAGAAGTACCCGAGGCAGCTAGATCCCATCCGTACATAGGGGCCACTTTGGAGGTTTGGAATTCAATCCGAACTAGATTTGTCCTTTGCACAGTCGAAGGTCTCCTGTATCCTGTTGCACATAATCCAGTCTTTACAGCTTTTAGTTTTCTTGGTAGAGTTAATTCATCACCTGACTAACATGGGGCAGTTGTCACCCCTAATGGACAACTTTATGATAGGGAGCTGACCCTTCTGGAAATCTTCCAGTTTTATCAGCGTAAACATGTTTACCACTTAATGCATCTTCAGGGAAACCAGCACATGCCTCTCACAACCTTTTGGGCAGAGTCCTTGCAAGAGAATAGAAATTAACACTTTTCTAAATTAACCTGGTAACACCCCCATGGCTGTCAATCAAACACCCGGTCCTGTTACTTCCTGGTTTCCTGGGCAGACTAGATGGGCCGAATTGGTTCTTATCTGCCGTCACATTCTATGTTTCTATGTTTCTATGTTTGGCCCGGAGCACCTGACTTACAAAGACTTCTCATTGAGATGTATTGGAAAGTCTGTGATTGGCGAGCCACAGAAATTCTGCGTGGGGTTAGAAGGGGAGGGCTTGCAAAGACAGCAGACAAGAGAAATATAGGTTTTACAAGCTGATTTTAGAGATATCCCCAATGATAAAATACATAATTAATTGCATGCAAGTTTTAATTTGGAGGTATATCTGCTTAACAGTGATTTTTAAATTTATTTTGTACTTGGGCAGTGGTGTCCCTTTAAGGGCACATTGCTCAGACAATCACATGTAAAGTCTGCCCTGATGGAGTTGCTATAGCAATGAATTTTTTTCTTATTTTGCCCACATTTAACAAAATGATAAAAACAAAAGTGTGGTCAGTATCAGAGAAGGCATATATGATCACCATGCTGTATTTTGTTTAAGTGTAATCACAATACTTAATGGATGCTTATTCTTTGTAACATCCTAATCAGGTGAAGATTCCACAGGGAAGACAAATTATTCCCTGCTTACTTTGTTTTTATTAATTCAACATATAGCTATAGCTTTCCCCCATAATTCCATGAGATTTTATCATCCTCCAAAGAAAATCTTAAAATATAGGTTTTTGTATCACCATCTAGATTGGGAGTGATACCATAGGTAGGTCTTCATTGAGTATAAAATATATTAAAGATTCTTTTTTCAATTTAAAGGGATATTATGGGCACCAAAACAATTTCTGGTTTATAAAGCAGTTTTGGTGTATAGATCATGCCCCTGCTGTCTCACTGCTCAATTTTCCACTATTTAGGCATTAAATCACTTTTGTTTCTGTTTAGGCACTGTGACGAAGTGCCCTTCGCCACTTGTGCCTGGAGAGGACTAATTACCAGCATCCTGCCCTGTGACTATGGCCCCTGGAAGATTTTGCCCTTTAAATACCTTATTTGGGCATAGTGGATTTTATTAGACTGGTTCTGGCCCTTTAAATGCTCTGACAAAGGATCTGCAGTTTTGCTATGCACTTCGGATGCAGAGTGTGAAAAAAACCCCTGTTTTATGGACTCAGTTTGACTGTTTTATCCCCCCATCCCCTCTTAGAACACCAGTTTAAACCCTTAATAGCTGTCATATTTTCAAACTCTGTCTGACCCTTTTAACTGTCATTTTGTTTTCCTCTGAGGAGAAGTTGTTTTGCTGCATGAATGCTGTTGCTTTTGTGTGCTCATTAAACAGACCTGCTTGACCCTTTCTTGAAGCCTTGGCTCATGCTTGGGGGGTGGGATAAGTCTGCAGTGCTGATGGTGTCGCTTGGTGTGCTTGGAGTCCTCAGCAAGCACTAGGAGCATCAATTGGCGGAGGTACTCGGTCGGAGTGCCAACGGGTCTGTCACAGGCACCCTTAGCCACACCTCCCATGGCTGTGACTAGCACAGCCTGCATGAAAAAATGGTTTCTGATCTGACTTACTGTAGAACGTTTTATCTCCTGCTCTGTAAATTGAACTTTATTCACACACAGAATGCCCTTGTGGGCAGTAGCAGGCTGTTAACAGAGGTGGAGATATGAAATGATTATTATTTTTATGGTTATTAGTGGCATCTATATAGTGCCAACATATTATGGAGCGCTTTACAATAAATTCTAAATTAAACACACTGTGCAATAAACAAAGTTTAAACGTTAGATCTCTCTTTACATGAAATGTGTAGGGAGACTGTGTAAGTCACATGCAGAAAGTTGTGACTGGGGCTTTTGTAGAATATGTGTGTGTTGCACATATACTTTGATGTGTGGGGACATGGGGGCCGAGACAAGAAGTAGGAAAGGTTAATGAAACCAGAAAGTAGACAATTTATCTCACTGGTAGTCATGACAATAAATCTGTTAATCACAAAGTTTATCTGGTGACTCCATCATTTCTTGTTCAAATAGTGACAGAAGTGAGATCACTGACAAATAATGTCTTTGACAATGACATTGCTTAAAACTGGCTGAAATTCAAAAGAGAATGGGAAGTGTACATCAAAGCAAGACTTATAAACAAATTCAAAAAAGTACTAGGTTTCACTTCTCTCAATTCAGCTGGTTCGGATGCTCTAGGTAAATATGAGTCCTTTACTTTCAAGAGAGTGAGGACAATTTGATGACATATTCTCACCAGAACAGAACATGACAATAGACAGACATTTTGCTCAAAAACCTGACAAAGGAATTTAGTCCTAGGTGGCCACATTGAGACTGCTGGCTAAAAAAATTTGATCTTGGTGCAAACAGATGAACTAATACGTGATAGAATTGTTTGTGGCCTCCACAATGATGTCGTTCGTGCTCTGTCATTGAGGGAAAAAGACCACACTGGATTCAGCCATCAGAATAAGTATGTTGTTTGAGCTTTCTGAAAGGGCCACTAAGGAACTCAAAAAAGAGGCAGATTTGTTTGTGATGCAGCAGAATAAACGTAAATGCAGCAACTGCGGTGGTGAGCACGCTACTGAACCCACAAGTGCCCAACTTTTAACAACATATGGTGTAACTTATTCAAAAAATGGTATCACTTTGTGAAGTGTTGTAAATCCAAGCCTCAGAATTCAGGTGCGTGGATAACTCCATCTAGTGAAACGAAGTGGAAAGTGTGGATCACCAATTTAATTTTCATTGTGAAAAGGAGAACCTAATTGCAAATAAAGGAGAAATATTCACCACCCTCTCAACAACCTGAAACACGCAGGTCAAACTGAATATTGACATTGGTGCTAAATGCAATGTTATGTCTTCATCCACATTGCAGTGCATTGACCCCATTGCCCAAATATAGCCAGTCAAATAAAGTAAACCTGATAGCTTATGGCAGTCAAACAAATCAGACACTGGGCACTGCTACCATGGCCCTTTCAGGGGGCAAGTTATTATTTCGCATAGTGGATAGAAATGTTAAAACCCTGTTAGGCTTATCACTATGCGGTTAAATCTCATCCAAGTCAACTCAGAGGTACATGCTGTCCAATAACAGACTCCTGAGATGACTGAATATGAGGACCTGTTTTGTATTGACACCACTGGTAAGCTTCCAGTCATGTATCACATGTGCCTGGAAAAATCAGTGCATCCCACTATGTGTACCACCCGGAAGAATCCCACTGGCTATGAAATACAAAGTTGCCAAAGAGTTGGAAGAGTTGACTAGACTGAGCGTCATCTCAAAAGTAGAGTAGGCAACCACTGAGTGTCTGCCATGGCAGCTGCAGTCAATAAAGATGGAACAGTAGGCACATTCATTAACCCTTTGTACACCTTAAGAAGGCTCTCCTGAGACCTCACCGTCCATTAAAGATTGTAGAGCAAGTGATTGCTGATATACCACCGGCAATAGTCTTCAGCATTTTAAATGCTAAATATGGATTCGGGCAAATCCCTTTGGATGATATCATTAGTACTCATAACATTTATGACCCCTTTCAAAAGATGCAAATTCTTACCGATGCCATATGGGATTTCGACTGGTGCTGGACAACCATGTTAAATAATTGTATATATCTTGATTTGGAGCTCTTATATTGAGGAACACGACAAAGTTCAAATGCCTACTAAACTGTGTCAGAGCCATCAATCTGCAGCTCAACCGGACTAAATGTTGTTCCTTGGTGTCAGAGGTGCAATATGTAGGTCACCTTCTCACAGATAAAGGTGCTAAGAATTATGGAAGTCATAGTCCAAAATGTAGTGTGAAAACAGGGATAGTTAATGTTGGAGAATGATTTGAATACTTTTATTGTAAATGAGATTTTGTAAAATGAACCGACAGAAAGTTCCTGAATAATACAAAAATGTCCAAGTAAACAAATCTGCTGGAGGTCTTTTACTTCCGTTCTAAGTGATCTAAATCTTTCTTTTTCCAGCAACTATTTCCGCAATCATTTGTACAGGATGTGGAAGTTTTAGAAATGCTTGCTATTGTTTATAGATTTTGTTTGTCGGTTCCTTTTTTTTTTTCTACACTATATGAATATTCATTTCAACCAGATGTTTTTGTCAAATATTCATGAGAGACTATGAAATTAGACTCATAATGTAGTTTAAAAAAGTTTGCATACAGTGTGACATTTAGAAATATTGAAGAAAAAAAAACCATTTTCACAAATTAATTGCTGTTTCATGTCTTTGAAAAGTACAGTAATACTTCACCCACTTTTCTTTTAACTGAAATCGCAGCATGAGATGTCTCAAAGTTACCAGTGACTGTAGTTTGAGACTTTTTTTCAATCCCAAGTGCAGTTGTAAAAAAATAAAAAATAAATAAACAGTAGAGATATATTGTAAGAGACAAGACAGATCAGCTATGTAAGTTATTGCACATTAAAAATGCTTTTATTAAAATAAAATTGCCGATCTGTTACCGTGCTGGATTTGTTTTGCCCTAAAAGCAAAATCTTGCATATTTTAAAAATAATAAACTGAATATTATTTTTTATCGCTATGTGTGCGGAAGGATGACCATGTGCCCTAAAGACAAAATTGTAGTGAACTTAAATTTATTAATAAGATTGCAATTTTTTTCCAAAATCATCAATATTGTTAGCCACTTTTACAATCACTTTTCAATTCAATTCAGTGTATAGTAAATGCACAGTCGGGGGTTATCTTCACCTCAAAGATGCATTTTATCAAAACTTGATACCACAGCGTGTCTGGTAATATTATGCATTAAATAAGGAATGTAGAACTTTACTAAAATAAAAATACTCACCTTTTTTTAAATGCATAATGCATGTTGATATAATTTGCACCAGGCACCCAACACCTTGCCAAGAATGGGAACAACAAAATTAAAAAACATGGCAAAAATTTTATTGCACATATAGTATAGACATGTGCAGGGCAAGACATTTAGGCTCTGCTGAATATTTTCTTTCCTGAAGATGCCCAGGTGTTGGTTTGGCTTGCAAAAATGGGCTGGAGTTTGTTTTTAAAAAAACAAAAAAAACTATTTATAACATAATATTGTATATATATTTTGCAATACACTGATAGGGGCATTTTCAGATCAACTGAAAAAAGTAACCAATTTAGGTAGACACAGGAAGAGCAAAACAAATCTATATTTATATAGTAATCAAAAATATACCATATAAATATATAAATCTAGATTTTCTTTAATCCTTCTCCTGTTTTATCATCCTTTGCAAATGTTAAAAAGTAACTTTTAGTGTCTGTCCCTAGCCATCAATCATCTTCTTTTCCCATCAATCATTCAAAATATTCACACACACACACACACAAATATTCTGCAACGCGTGGTACAGTTAGACTGTGATTCAGGTATATTTTATCTCGGAATTCAAGAATTCAGACAAACACCCACTTGGCCCAAATTTGGCTGAAATGCAGTTTGGTCCTAAATGAACCCCAAATCTAACATAATCCTCAATGAGCCAAATCTGGTTTCTCTGAGACACCTAGCAAAAGATTCACGTAAAATGTTAAGGATTTTCGACAAATAAATTTAACGTAATATTCAAATGTAAGGCCAAATTTTGAGTATTCAATATTGTCAGTACTTTTATTTTGACTTAAAAGGTAATATTGACTTACCTATTCACTTAAAAAGTAATATTCACTTTCACAATTCTCTATTCACCATGTGAATAAAGGCATCTGAGTGCACAATCAGAGACTTGTATTGCAGACCACAAGTAGAATTCCTAGCGTTAGCAAATATTAACGGGTGAGTCTAAGCAACAAAAAACACATTAGCTTGATGGACTGTACAGTACCTATAAAGCAAAATTCTAATTTTAAAATGCATATATTTTTACCAATTTTAAAAGCAAAGCAGTTAAAATTAAAAATAGCCATGTATTTATTTTTCAAAAATATTTTCCTAACTTCCTATAATCGTACCTCTCCTGCAAGTTGTGCAGCTAAGCTGATCCAACCCCTTTTTGCCCGGCACTAACTTCCTTGTTTTGTTTGACAGTGTACAATTATCTACTATAAAAACGAAAATACAAGACAATCTATACTATACTAATCTACATAACATTATTCAATCATTAAACAGGAAGTCCTTTTGCCTCTTCCAGTGAAGTTTCTCCCTTCTAACTTAACTTTATCTAATTTCACACAGGAGGTGGCTTTACACATCGGGCAATTAAGAGAGTGGGAGATAAGAACTTCTAAAGTGAACACACTCTGCAGTGTGAGAGACAACAGTAAATAAGTAAGACACAATGTACTCTTTGCATTTTTTTATTCTCAACAACATTTCTGTAAAGGATGAACAAATAAATGAAAAGTAAAACATAAGTAACTTACAGTTTTTAGTTGTCACAATCTACGAAACACATTACTATTGTATCCTATGTTTAGGTTTGAAAAAGAAGTTGCTAGTTGATGCGGTTAAAGATAAGAGAAAGACCAGCAACTTGACAGGTACTGCACCCAATTGGCACTTAGTAGTATGTACTACGTTATTTAGTGAATAAACACCCCATTACATATAATTTTTATATTTTTCTATATGTTTAACCTTGAAATTAATGCCCCAATTTAACTCCCAGAAGTAAGTTCACATTACATAAATTGGATATCATAATAATGTTGCGTTAGTTTATTTGAATGTAGTCAATGACATTTTTTATTACAATTAGAGATATATTAAATTTGATCGCTCTTAAAAGCAAACGCATTTGCAAACTTGGGGTGGGAGGGTGGGGTGGAGGATAATAAATCATTTTTTAACATTATTATCTTACAGATCACAGTATTCATATAGTGAACTATTATCCTTACAGCTCTACTGTACAAATATTCATCTTTTCCAAATATTATTGAAGAATTGCTTGTGGGCGTTTGTAAATACCAGTGTGACCTATATTACAGAGTGATTTTGCTATTAGAGCTCAGAAATGGCAAAGCAGGGAGAAAATAAGATAACAATCCAATTTGTGGCATTTTGTGTGATATTACCTTCTATACTTACTGCTCCGTGATCCTCTGTTAACTGCATTCGGCTTGAGTCATGGCGCAAATGCACCTTGATGATTTACATTAACGTTTGATGAATATTAATCATAGCTTTTAACTTATTTTCTGAGTAGCATGACCTGGAGACATCAACTTAAAAATTAAATGAGCGTTCGGGTTGAAGAAGTGACTAACATACTGATAAAAAAGAAGAAAGTAAGATGAAAACTTTATGTAAAGCAAACAGAAAAATGTAGCATATGATGACAGTACATTTAACAAAGGACATATGAAGAACATTTATATAGCTTTTGATGTCACTATTACCCAACTTAAACAGCTCTGTCACCTTCTGGGGTGTTTGCATATTTTGCAAAGACCCAAACGGTGACTGCTCCGCTTGCATTCCAGTGGCTGTGGGTTGTATCTTCATCCACAAGGTCCTCTTCAGCTCCCTCATCTGCCAGTAGCCAACATCAGTCAACAATGGTGTCCTTGGAGGATCCCTGAACACCACGGAATCCTCCATAGAAAGAGCCCTTTCCCTCTAAGCCATCACTGGTGACAGTTCCGGGCTTGACAAGGCTTGACAAAATCTAGCTCCAAATCTTTTGACTGAGTTGCAATTTCAATGAAATTCTAACAAAGTATTTATGAGAATTTCATATCAAAATTATCTTTTTAAAATTCTAATTTCTTTGGTGGAGGGGAGGAGATGACAGAGCCACTTCAATGTTACCTAGTTTATTGGCCGTAACAGGATGAGAAGCTAAAATTACTCTGTCGGGAAACAAATCTGTGAATATTTAAGATACCACAGCTGCCACTTCTGTCTCAGGTAATTATTCAGCCATTGTATAGGTTTGTTTTGAAATTATCATTTGTAGATTTATCAACACTCACATCTATGGCTTTGCTTTTCACAGCTTTACATCTTTCTCTTTTCCCAAATAACGTACAAGATAATGATACATTTTTAACCTTCTCTCAGTTCCCTCTAAAACCTCTCAGCATTCTATGAAAATAATCTGTCCAAAGCAGCCCTCTCTAGAGGATTGCTCATTTGACTTCTTCATGGTACTAAACTTTATTTCAATAATAAGAAATACTTTCACAAATATGAAAATGAATACCCCTCCTCCGAGCAAGGCCTTTATTCTCCACCTTCTCTACCAAGCCACCCAGATACCTAATTAGCCTCTTGTTAAATGAGCTATTGTTCTGGGCAAAGTAATTTCAATTCACCTGACCATTCAGTGGGTCAGATAGACACAGTTTCTTGCGCATCCAGACTCTCTTCTCAGAAACATTCCCACAACCCTACGATATTACATAGCATTTTGGTAATGATTATTAATATCCCTTCAATTTGTCACAGGCTCACCTGCATTTTGGTTTCAGTACATCCAAACCAACTCTCTCTCTTTATATAATAGTATGATAACATTGTTCGCTGTCCACTTCCTAACTCTCCTTTAAATTAATCATGTATCACAAACCATTGAGTTGGGCAATAATCTACATGCTTGAGGCCCCATTTTCCCTTTAGAAAAAATATATTTTTATATTAAATTAAATAATATCCTTTCTCATTCACAATATCCTAAGGTAACACCTTGAATGTGACCCATGGTGAAACATTGAGAAAGGTTCTGTATATACATGGTGCCTGTGAGACTGGCAAAAATATCATCCCCACACGGAGATAAATGTTGGAGATGCGGGTCCAGCCACGGCACCATGCTCCATATCTGGTGACAGTGTCCAGCCCTTACCTCTTTTTGGGAAGACACGCTCTTACTGATCAACAAGTGTACAGGTATAAGGTTAACAAAATCACCGGAATGCTGCCTTCTGTTAATCCTCCCTGACGTGGTGATTTGCCCTGTTAGATATCTAATATTTCATATTTTAGTGGCTGCACTCTCACTGCTTGCACGTAAATGGTTATCTACCTACATTACACAAACGGGTAAACTGGAAAAAATAGCTAGAAAAGCCCAATGTACAACCTCTTTTGGCAGATAGTCTGAGATATGTGGGATTCATGTACTAGTGTGCCCCATGATCAAGATACACCCTACATTTTTTGGAATCTAGTCCCTTACATTGCCTGATATTGCTCTTATGAGCAACATAGCAGTAACCAATGGTACCGTCCTCCACCCCCCTCCACTATACTTCCCACCCAGGCACTTTTGGCTTGTATTAGTCTCTTGTTTCTCCCCCCTACCCACCAGCTGGAACCCTTTTTTGTTGCCTAACGAAAAAGTTATACGTCTGTGCTTCTCATGAATGCTAATTTCTCATTTCTCACATCTTACATATAGATATACGTTTGTCATCAAGCTATTGTTGATGTTAATGTGATCTTATGTTTATGCATTTCTTTTGTTTGGACTCACGATCATGTGTGAGACGTGAGGTATGTTAAATCCTCTACAAAGATCATGACCTGTGCAAGACGTATTAATAAAAAAATTTCAATTTGGAAAATACATCCTTCGTGGTGAAATACTTTATAGACAATCCACACTACTTAAAAACGACACTCTAAGGACTTCTTGGTAAAGAACACAAATTTCTATTTATTTAGTCACTTTCCAGTGTGACAGCATCGAGCTTTGTGTTCTTTATCAAGAAGTCCCTAGAGTGCCGTTTTGTTGTTATATATATATTACTATTGATAAAGCGACAACATATTCCGCTGTACAATGTGTGGACTAACTGGCAAGTATTTGCAAGAAGATGAGTTGGACGCACAAAAACAGAGAGTGTTGGGTGCCCTGCTCAAACGAGCCTACATTCTAGAGGGAGTGGGAAAAAGTGGCACAAGAGGTAAGGTGGGAGGGAGGGAATAGGATCAAGGGAACAAGTGTGTCAAGCTGAAATACTGCAGATACAGATCCTACCATTATGAACTTTAAATCACTTTAACCCTTTAAATCAAGGATGCAGAAGTGCATCGGCAGCCCCTCCCATCCCTATTGTATGGTTTTAGGCCTGGTGAGGGCTTGACTCATCGGCTGAGAGTGATCATCTGACATTCTCAGGCAATGCGCTAGCCCTGAGCTTCTATCTTTCCAGGCAGCTGGACGGATGAAGTGAGCGGATGCCTTGGGACTTCTAATTAACATATATTCATGTCAATCTTAACATGATATCCCTACTCAGATTATGCAACTTGTATCATATGAACCTGGAGGAATATAAACTGAATGATACTTTACAGTAATAATAAGAGCAGCCATTAGAGGCATCCTTCTGCCATTTCTCACATTTTGTTGCTGTTGCCTCAAGAAAAGGCAAAATCAACAAAACCCAGCACATTAATATGCAGTAATCCTCAGGTACAAAGTCAAACCATTCTAAAATGATATAGCTCCTTACAAAAGGGGGGTAGGGGGTCGCCAGGACACTCCTGTCACCTTAACCACTACAGTGTGCTGTGGTGGTTATGGTGCTTGGGATGTTCATTTAAGAGGTTATTACAGTGGAACCTTGGAACTCGAACTTAATCTGTTCCCGAAGGCTGTTCGAGTCCCGAAGTGTTATTATTTCCCATAAGAATTAATGTAAAATTGATTAATCCATTCCAGACACCCAAAATTACAGCATTTTACATTTATATGTATGCATTAAAAATGCAGAGATCACTCTAATAATAAGCACCTTACATTTATTTGAGTGGTTCCTGCCTTACAACTTGCTAAAAATTTACTGTTGGCCATTATCACAATTATTTATAATAATTGTCTGACTTGATAATGAGACATGGCTCTTTGTTGTATGTTCGGGTACCGAAGATCATTTGCGTATTGAGACATTTGGCTCTTTGTTGTATGTTCGGGTACCGAGCCATTTTTAACTCATGGCTCTTTGTTGTATGTTCGGGTGCCGAAGATCGTTCGCGTACAAAGACATTTTTTACTCAAAATTTTTGTTTGACTTCCGAATTGTTAGAGAACGGGACTGTTCGAGTCCCAAGGTTCCACTGTATTTTAGATCGTAACCCTTCAGAGCTGCCGTCCACAACCTAATGATTAAACTGGGCTAATACATAAAATAGATGTTACAAATGTATTGGCCACCACAAACGTATTTTAAAAATATTTTGTTCTATTTACTGTGTAATCACCATTCTAGTTTTTAACATTTTTATCATTTAGAAAATGAAGCAGAAGGGATGGAACCTCAGTTTGAGTGTATATCCTTTATTAAGGCATAATAAATTGCTTTGTAAAGGAATATAAAGGGTTTTTAATGTCCTGATTGCTTAGAATAACATTTAAGATGATAATCCTCTCTAGCACGGAGTAGAAGGCCCCTTTAGTCTCAATTACACCCTTTCCTCTTTATCTAAAACCTCAGGAGATGTCCATCATATTCACTCTGGACAAATATAACTAGAGTTTAAATCCAGGATTCGTCCTGATGGTCGTATGAAAATTAATTTTCTCCTGTGCACAGAGAATCATTACTGTTATTATTTGTCTTGTTAATAAAGGTTTTATTTTACAATTAGGAAATGCATGCTGTTTAAATACACCGGTGTTAGTGGCTGCGGCCTGCCACCTAGTGGGGACTTGTTTGCATGCTGTTCTTTATATTTCCTGGCTTTGACCCTAAATTTAATCTGATATCTAGCTGTATCTAGTTAAAAATAGCCAGTATCTAGCTGTATGTAGTTAAACATATCCAATATCTAGCTGTATCTAGTTAAACATATCGAGTATCTTGCTCACGAGTAGTCAACCTTTTAATATGTACCAGACACGTTTTTATCTTTGTTGATGGTAAAATGTCCTTACCGCCGTGTGTGTGTGTGTGTGTGTGAAGGGTGCATAGGGTCTATGCTGTGTGTAGGTGGGTGAGATGTGAAAATCTATCTTAATGTCTCCCCCTGGTTTCTTCCTACCTTACCTTTTACCAGGGAGGGGGAACATAATACCAGAAGCCCTGGTTGTCCAGTAGTGGCATGTTTACTTTAGCCACTGGCTGTAGACTGACTCTCCTGTCCCCCTGCGAGCACAGCACTATATCAGAGCATTGCCATGGTAACAGGCGGCAATGCTCCGACCAGCCTGCTCACGGTAGGAACACAGAGCCTCCCAGGCTCTTCCCTCCCTCTGCTGGAACTAATTGCCAGCGGGCTGGTGATCTTCTCAGCAGCCCGAGAGGGCTTACAGCAAGGCTGGCTCTGCATGGGCTGACAGGGGATATGAAATGATCAAATCTTCTATGAAATCCTCTGCCGGCCTTGGTCCATGGCCATCGAGGCCCACCAGGCATTTTCTGCAGAACCCACAACTGCAACCTGAAAGGGTTGACTACCCATGATCTAGCTGTATCTAGTTAAATATATCAAGTATCTAGCTGTATCTAGTTAGAAATGTTAGACATGACTAGTATCTAGCAGTATCTGGTCAGATTTACCCGGTATCTAGCTGTATCTAGTCAGATTTACCCGGTATCTAGTTAGATTTACCCGGTATCTAGCTGTATCTAGTTAGATTTACCCGGTATCTACCTGTATCTAGTTAGATTTACCCAGTATCTACCTGTATCTAGTTAGATTTACCCGGTATCTAACTGTATCTAGTTAGATTTACCCGGTATCTAGCTGTATCTAGTTAGATTTACCCGGTATCTACCTGTATCTAGGTAGATTTACCCGGTATCTAGCTGTATCTAGTTAGATTTACCCGGTATCTAGCTGTATCTAGTCAGATTTACCCGGTATCTACCTGTATCTAGGTAGATTTACCCGGTATCTAGCTGTATCTAGGTAGATTTCCCTGGTATCTAGCTGTATCTAGTTAGATTTACCCGGTATCTACCTGTATCTAGTTAGATTTACCCGGTATCTACCTGTATCTAGTTAGATTTACCCGGTATCTAGCTGTATCTAGTTAGATTTACCCGGTATCTAGCTGTATCTAGTCAGATTTACCCGGTATCTACCTGTATCTAGGTAGATTTACCCGGTATCTAGCTGTATCTAGGTAGATTTCCCTGGTATCTAGCTGTATCTAGTTAGATTTACCCGGTATCTACCTGTATCTAGTTAGATTTACCCGGTATCTACCTGTATCTAGTTAGATTTACCCGGTATGTAGCTGTATCTAGTCAGATTTACCCGGTATCTAGCTGTATCTAGTCAGATTTACCCGGTATCTAGCTGTATCTAGTTAGATTTACCCAGTATCTAGCTGTATCTAGTTAGATTTACCCGGTATCTAGCTGTATCTAGTTAGATTTACCCGGTATCTACCTGTATCTAGTTAGATTTACCCGGTATCTACCTGTATCTAGTTAGATTTACCCGGTATCTAGCTGTATCTGTATTACATGGTATCTAGCTGTATCTAGTTAGATTTACCCGGTATCTACCTGTATCTAGGTAGATTTCCCTGGTATCTAGCTGTATCTAGTTAGATTTACCCAGTATCTACCTGTATCTAGTTAGATTTACCCGGTATCTACCTGTATCTAGTTAGATTTACCCGGTATCTAGCTGTATCTAGTCAGATTTACCCGGTATCTACCTGTATCTAGGTAGATTTACCCGGTATCTAGCTGTATCTAGGTAGATTTCCCTGGTATCTAGCTGTATCTAGTTAGATTTACCCGGTATCTACCTGTATCTTGTTAGATTTACCCGGTATCTACCTGTATCTAGTTAGATTTACCCGGTATCTAGCTGTATCTAGTCAGATTTACCCGGTATCTACCTGTATCTAGTTAGATTTACCCGGTATCTACCTGTATCTAGTTAGATTTACCCGGTATCTACCTGTATCTAGTTAGATTTACCCAGTATCTAGCTGTATCTAGTTAGATTTACCCAGTATCTACCTGTATCTAGTTAGATTTACCCGGTATCTAGCTGTATCTGTATTACATGGTATCTAGCTGTATCTAGTCAGATTTACCCGGTATCTAGCTGTATCTAGTTAGATTTACCCGGTATCTACCTGTATCTAGTTAGATTTACCCGGTATCTACCTGTATCTAGTTAGATTTACCCGGTATCTACCTGTATCTAGTTAGATTTACCCGGTATCTAGCTGTATCTAGTTAGATTTACCCGGTATCTACCTGTATCTAGTTAGATTTACCCGATATCTACCTGTATCTAGGTAGATTTCCCTGGTATCTAGCTGTATCTAGTTAGATTTACCCGGTATCTACCTGTATCTAGTTAGATTTACCCGGTATCTAGCTGTATCTAGTCAGATTTACCCGGTATCTACCTGTATCTAGTTAGATTTACCCGGTATCTACCTGTATCTAGTTAGATTTACCCGGTATCTACCTGTATCTAGTTAGATTTACCCGGTATCTACCTGTATCTAGTTAGATTTACCCGGTATTTACCTGTATCTAGTTAGATTTACCCGGTATCTAGCTGTATCTAGTTAGATTTACCCCGTTATCTAGCTGTATCTGTATTACATGGTATCTAGCTGTATCTAGTTAGATTTACCCGGTATCTAGCTGTATCTAGTTAGATTTACCCGTTATCTAGCTGTATCTGTATTACATGGTATCTAGCTGTATCTAGTTAGATTTACCCGTTATCTAGCTGTATCTGTATTACATGGTATCTACCTGTATCTAGGTTGATTTACCCCGTTATCTAGCTGTATCTAGTTAGATTTACCCGGTATCTAGCTGTATCTAGTTAGATTTACCCAGTATCTAGCTGTATCTAGTTAGATTTACCCGTTATCTAGCTGTATCTAAATTACATGGTATCTAGCTGTATCTAGTAAGATTTACCCAGTATCTAGCTGTATCTAGGTTGATTTACCTGGTATCTAGCTGTATCTAGTAAGATTTACCCAGTATCTAGCTGTATCTAGGTTGATTTACCTGGTATCTACCTGTATCTAGGTAGATTTACCCGGTATCTAGCTGTATCTAGTTAGATTTAACCGGTATATAGCTGTATCTA
>OW240914.1:334752677-334847268 GCA_933207985.1 Pelobates cultripes | reverse complement strand
CGAAAAAGAAAAAACCCGAGCGCCCAAAAATAATCCATCTTCACCCATGGAGGGCTCCACGCAGACTGAGCTCCGCAGGGCGGGGGAAGGCTTATAAAGCCTTGCCCCGCCCTGCAATTAGGCTAAGAACACTCTGATTGGTGGGTTTAAGCCAATCAGAGTGCTCTTTGTCATTTTACACAGCGTGGGAAAATTTAAAAGAACTTTCCCACGCTGTGTAAAATGACACAGAGCACTGTGATTGGATGGCTTTCAAGCCATCCAATCACAGTGCTCTGTGTCATTTTACACAGCGTGGGAAAATTGAACTTTCCCACGCTGTGTAAAATGACACAGAGCACTGTGATTGGATGGCTTGAAATCCATCCAATCACAGTGCTCTGTGTCATTTTACACAGCGTGGGAAAATTGAACTTTCCCACGCTGTGTAAAATGACACAGAGCACTGTGATTGGATGGTTTGAAATCCATCCAATCACAGTGCTCTGTGTCATTTTACACAGGGTGGGAAAATTCCAAAGAACTTTCCCACGCTGTGTAAAATGACACAGAGCACTGTGATTGGATGGATTTCAAGCCATCCAATCACAGTGCTCTGTGTCATTTTACACAGTGGGAAAATTCCTTTGAATTTTCCCACGCTGTGTAAAATGACAAAGAGCATTCTGATTGGCTTAAACCCACCAATCAGAGTGTTCTTAGCCTAATTGCAGGGCGGGGCAAGGCTTTATAAGCCTTCCCCCGCCCTGCCGAGCTCAGTCTGCGCGGAGCCCTCCATGGGTAAAGATGGATTATTTTTTTGCGCTCGGGTTTTTTCTTTTTCGTCTGGTTTTTTTTTTTGCGCTCGGGATTTTCTTTTTTTTTTTAGTTCGACGGTTATGATGGTTTTTTATTTGTCCTTTTTTGGGGCTGAAAAATGAAGATTTGAGAAAAAAGAAGATGTTGAATGGTAAGTTTAATTTTATTTTACAGGTTAGTTATTTTATTCCCCCCTCACTATTTTTTAGGGTGAGGAGGGTAGGTAGGGACTTTTTATTTGGGGGGGTGGGTGACTAGGGGCTTGGGGACCCCTAGTCACCTTGGGGGGGGAGAATTTACTTAGGGCAGTAGGTTCCCCCCCCCTTATTATCTTTATGGCCCCCACCCGCCGCCCAGGGGTGGGGGCCGAGGGGGGGTGGACAGTAGGTCCCCCCCCTCATTATCAATATGGCCCCCACCCGCCGCACAGGGGTGAGGGCCGGGGGGGGCAGTAGGTCCCCTCCCTCATTATAAATATGGCCCCCACCCGCGCAGGGGTGGGGGCCAGGAGGGGACAATAGGTCCCCCCTTATTGTTCATTTTAGGGCCCCCACCCACCGCTCAGGGGTGGGGGGCCGGGGGGACAATAGGTCCCCCCCTTATTGTTCATTTTAGGGCCCCCACCCACCGCTCAGGGGTGGGGGCCAGGGGGGGACAGTAGGTCCCCCCCTTATTGTTATTAGGGCCCCCACCCACCACTCAGGGGTGGGGGCCGGAGAGGGGGAGGACTGTAGGTCCCCGCCTCATTATCTTTATGGCCTCCACGCGCCAGAAAGAGTCCCTGTGGGTTTTAAAATTCGCCTGCGTATTGAAGTCTATGGCGGTTCGCCGGGTTCGCCCAGTTCGCGAACATCTGCAGAAGTTCGCGTTTGCGGTTCGCGAACCGAAAATTTCATGTTCGCGACATCACTAGTTAGACTTATCCCATATCTAGTTTTATCTAGTTACACTAATCCCGTATGTAGTTTTATCTAGTTAGACGTATCCAGTATGCAGCTGTACTTAGTTAGCCTTATTCAGTATCTAGCTGGATCTAGCTAGATTTATCCAGTATCTATGTAACTGGATCTAGATGTACAATCAAAGTGTGTGATTAAACTATATAGGGGAGAGGTGAGACTGTGAATCTAGGTCTGGTGTAAAGGGAGGAATTAGCTATAGATGGGAAAATGCATTTGCCCACTATGAGCAAACTCTGAGGAAAATTTACATCGGGTACAGAAATAACGTTTCTTCAATGCTCCCATAACTCACAGATCAACATGCAAATGACCACAGATATCATGTGTCGGACTCCATCTTGCTTTTCTGCAGATACCCTTAGCAACAGAACATTGTTTTAACCACAGTCTTTAAACCCAAAGCATTAATTGTGATCTACTAGGACCACTGACCGGTCCACAGTGGGACTCCAGTCACTGGTCCTTCATTCACCTATTCCTCATAATCCCTGGTTAAATTAACAACTCTGTTAGTATATGGATTGAATTTAAATCATTGCTACTGATTATATACTAAACAAATGTTTGCTATTATTATGCTTATTGAGAGATAATGTATTGGGCCGTTTTGTTCAATTATAGTAGACTCACAGCTTAGTGAAGAGCTCCCCAAGTACCATAAAATATTTTCATTACAGGCGTTGTCGAGGCATCTTTCTTTTCTCAAACTAGGGGATGACTCATAGAATTTTACTGCAGATTACAATTCAGTTGCAAAAAAAAAGAAAAAGAAAAGGCTGAGGTCGTTAATCAATTACTGTACTAAGAAAGTGAGCTATATTGCTTTTTTCGGATGATGAAAATGAAATGGTAAAGCATAAAACTGCATAGTATTTAAATTGTCTGTGGAAAGAACAAACCGATTTTTATAACGGTTAAGAAGTCTTTTATTGAGCCAATGAACTGTTTGTTTATTTACAGGATATAAATAGAACATTTGCTGCAGCTTGTCAATCAACATATATATAATGTCCTGTATACATAGTATGAGTGAATTATAGCGAATAGCACAAGGAATCAGTGAGTGTCTCAGTTATTGTTATCGATCTATGAAAAGAGCTAAGATGTTCTGAAAACCAAGAATGCGGTATAGTTGGCCGTCTATGGGAAATCACAGTTCATATGGATGAGCTTGACAGCCCAAAAAAGCAATGATGCCACTTGTTAATATCATTCTCAGCAGCCTATGCTTCTATTTTACAATTTACAGGAATCCTGCAGGTGCCTAATAAAGTACTATCACCATGGTACAATATACTGATTTTTTAACTAGTTTTCCTATAATTTTTAATTTTTTATATATATTTAATAAAAAAACATACTTTTTTTTTTATAATGTAGAAGAGGTGGGATATAATTATACATGATATTAAAATCAGTGCATCCAGAATTCAAGAAAGATTGTTGAGTGCGCTGAGCAGTCTGTATCATACTAAACAAACGTGTACAAATTGTAAATCTAAAGGATAGAATAAGCCAGTTTTAGGACTTACTGTGGTCTGAGTTTCATGAAAAGCTGCGAATAAGGAAAATTATCTGGCTACCACATTTGTTATGTGTGAGGGAGGAGGAGAGACTGATGAAGAGAGTTTTGCAATTATTAAATTAATGGGACACGTCACCCAAACAACTTTAGCTTAATCAAGACGTTTTGGTGTATAGATCATGCACCCGCAGTCACACTGCTCAATTCTCTGTCATTTATGAGTTAAATCACATTGTTTATGCAGCCCAAGGCACACCTCCCTGTATGTGACTTACACAGCCTTTCTAAACACTTCCTGTAAAGAGTCATCTAATGTCTACACTTCCTTTATTGCAAATTCTGTTTCCTTTAGAAATTTGTATCTCCAGCTCTGTTAATAACTTGCTAGACCTTGGAGGAGCCCCCTATTTGTAATTAAAGTTTCATTTACAGAGCAGGATATAAAAATGTTTAAAGTAGGTAACATCTGATTGAAAGCAGAACCATTTTGTTTTCATGCAGGCTGTGTCAGTCACAGCCAGGAGAGGTGTGACTAGTGCTGCATAAACAGAAACAAAACTGATTTAAGTCCTAAATCGTAGTGAATTGAGCAGTGAGACTGCAGGGACATGACCTATACACCAAACCTGCATCATTAAGATAAAGGTTTTTTTGTGACTACAGTATCCCTTTAAGAAACAACTGGATAACGTGCTTTGTTAAACTGATGTTAGAAAAGGGAAAATGTCTGTAATGTTACACTATGCACTAAATACCACACAACAAGATATACAAATATTAATTTTCTTTCCCTTTCTCCCGTATCCTACTTTCCTTCCCCTACTTCTTCACTGTATATCCTCTTTTCCTCCTGCCTGATGGCATCCTCTCCTCCTACCTCAGAGACAATATTGTCCACTTAACTGGTTTCTGTGTGCTTATATTAGCTTCTCTTCAGATTCGTTCTTTGCTCATTAACGTCTGTGACTTTTTCTTCAAAGTTGTTTTTATCTAAGGCAAGTATCATCACTATCTGGGGCTGTTCCTACCCGACGTATTGTTTATTGTTTATTGTGACTATCACTTGTTTCTGCTTTCTACAATGTACAATTTTACCTTGATTGCATGAATAAAGATTTTCAAAAAAGAAAAAGCGTAAGCTATATTTTTATGATGAAAGTGATGATTTGAAGGTGAGAATGTCATGTGAGACGTGAAGGACAAGCCAGAGTCAAAAATAATGTAAATAATAAAAAAAGGTAATTGTAATGGTGGCTCAGTAAAACTGGAAGAAAGAAATAATGAAAATTTGTTTTAAAGAAAATCAGTTCAACAAGCCTTTATTTCTCCTGCTCAAGACAGCGTAGAAGTAATTAGTGATACAATGGGAATATGAATGACATCAGCATATAAGGTGCCCTGCGTACCAAAACAAGTCATAAAGTTGTCAAGAGATGTAGTGTGAGCTGAAAACAGAAGGTGAACCAGAAATGCAACATCAGGTACTCTAGATCATGAAATAGGTAGCAGGAGGGAGGTAATGCTAATTAAGGAAGAGCTGTACAATTGCTGGCAAAGGTATGATGAGAGCCAGAAATAAATAGAAATAAAGTGTCAAAGAGGCCAAAGTCATGGTGGCTTTGAAGAAGTGCTTGGTCCTTAGTGATGAACATTGCTCAGATCAAGTACAGCTGGACCAGTGCCTCATGCAAGGTAGACTATGGTAGACTTTACTTCCTTTGAAGGTCACACTGTCCGCCTTTTTAAGCCCACTCCTTTAAGAATTGCCATCATCTATCGCCCCCACCCCGGTCATCCTAGACTATTCATTGAACACTTTTCTTCCTGGCTACCCCACTTTCTCTCCCTCATACTTGGGGACTTTGACATGCCAATTAACAACCTCAACTGCCTTAATGCCTTCTGTCTGCTCCTCTGGCCTCACACAGTTGTCTACTTCATCAACTCATACAGCAGGAAACACTCTTGACCTCATCTTCACCAATCTCTGTACAACCTCTAATCTCTCCACTGTTCCATTTCCTCTATCTGACCACCATCTACTAACATTGGACATCGGATTACACCGTACCCAAATTTCATCACCCTCAACTATCCAATCTTGCAGAAACCTCAACTGCCTTGATCTCCAACATTTCTCCACAAACTCCAAACTCTCCTTTTACCCATCTCAAATCTAACTTGCCCTAACTCTGCAACCTCACTCTACAACTCGACTCTCTCCTCTCATCTCGACATCATGGCACCTCCTAAAATTAAACTATTCCATCGTATCTCATCCGCACTTTGTCTCCCTCTCTTGCTCTTCCTCTCAATCTTCCAATCTCACACTTAAACTATTCACATTTATATAAGTTTTTCTAGTTTTTTTCACATGTGTGGGTGTCTTGTTAGTCCATATGTCAAATAATAATAAAGTTGTGTGGCGGAACCAACCTCGCCACTACGCACTGGAAAAGCCTGGTTGCTCGCCTGCTCCCTTTTGACTATGGCCCTGCAGTTCAGACCTGTTATTTTCCCTGCTGAAAGGTTTATTCATGCCTTTCTGCCAAGGTGTTCGGTAGATTCCATCTACTTAACAAACAACCGAACGATGGACCACCTGGGAACTGGAGTGTGCCGTCAATTGACCGTCCGGAATCTGCGGTTAACCGCAGCTTAATTGATGAACGCTGGGTGGCCTTTGTTCGGTTGCCGAACACGTGGCAGCGGCCATTTTACCTCCCGAACGGCCAGCGGTGTTCAGCGCCCAAACTATGGAACTGAAAACGAACACTTATTGGCGCGAACACCGCTGAGCCGCCAGCCTCCTTACCTTCCCATTCGGTAGCGGAACCGAATGACTGTTCATTCGGTAATTTAACCGGATGAACAGCATCACCCCAGATAGCTAAGCCATGGAGCCTGTTCGGGTAACGAAAGACTATGTGAAAGACTTTGGCTCCATGGCGATTGAACTATATGTATGTGATCTGAGCGCCGTTCGGTAGTAATATGCGCTCAGATCTAACCTATCTGGGGATATGTATAATGTCTATGTTTTATGTAATAAATGTAACTGTGTGTAATTTTATGTCCTTTACTGAAAATGTGTGTAATTGAGTTTTGCCTCTGTCCTTGGAGATAATTGGATTACTTCCCAATTATCTCCAGGACAGAGAGGAGGGATTGTGATGCATTGTGGGACTGTTGAAATGTGTAAGTCTGTGATTGGTTCTTGTACCCTTTGTGTCCCAGTCTCCCATCTGGTCCCCTAGGGGAGTGTCCACCAGGTGGGAGACCTGCATAAAAGCCAGGCAGTTAGCCCCAGTAAACCAGATTCTGCTTGACCCTCAAAACGAAGTGTCATCTCGTCTTTGGGGAGATATGCTGTGTGCTGTTAGAGACTGATTGCCAGGAGTGTAAGCTGCTTGGGGGCTTTTCCCGTTCGTCTGCTAACAGCTATTCGTGTGTCTCCAATTCTGGAGTTTGGAGTGCTACTTGGTATGCAGTTCGGGAGTTTCGAGTATTACCTTGGTTGCAGTTCAGGAGTTGGTGAATTTGTGGGTTTGCAGTTCGGGAGATTGGTGCTTGCAGTAGCTGTCTGTGCAGCTGAGAAAGGGGAATATCACCTAAATGGTTTTTAACCGCTTGGGTGCAAAACGGTCCGTTACAAGTTGTACATTGCATTCCGAATCTTTTAACTGCTGTGAAATAGTAGATACTCTGTGGGTAATCCCTGTTGGCACCTGGCTGTCTTTTTTTGAAGTATGTTCTGACTTATTTTCGCTATGTAAATAAAAATAATTATTATTATAGAATAACACACAGCATTTGCTGCAGGACTTAAATCATCTTAGAGTACATAAAGTCAATAGATCTCGTTCTGTTTGATATGACATTAATCATCTCCTTCTTAATTAGACACAATTTACAAATCTTTGCTTATAATTTAGAGGTTAAATAAGTTTATCAATGCTTGCGCTCATCTTTTCCTGCACATTTTTTGCCTGGTTTCCTTAAGCACTTAACAGGCATTGAATTATTTATTAGTTTTACATGTTTTTTATGAAATAATCCCATGCTGTTCGGTAATAATTTAAGAACAGCAAATCTAGTATTCCTGAATTTTAACCCTTATTGCAACAATTTTTGTATCCACTAAAAAAAAAGCTTTAACAATGAATAAGGTATTGTCTATATTATGTGACCACAATCAATATCTATAATATTCTACTGTCCTATATTCTAAATTCCTAACAACTTATTGCCTTTATCAGCTACAATAAGTCTTTCTGGTACATGCAACATATTTCATACTGATCCATACTGATATAATACTAAATATATTTATGTCCTTATAATTAGAGGCTACACATGACAAACTTGTAAATGATGTACTTGTTTTAAGATATGACAGTAGACTTTTTCCATTTTGTCTAAAAAAGACTATAGTTTATTTTTCTAGAATAATTATCTGCTTGCAAAATTACTGAAAGTTTACGAGTGTGTAAGATCAAAATGAAATAGTAACGTAAGGGCATTATACGAAAGGATAAAAAAAAAAACACCCACCCTCATCTAAATGAGAGGGCGTTATCAAGGTGGGGTTGTTGTCATTCCTCTAAGTAGGGGATAAATATGAAGAGAGAAAGACACTAAAAAATGGTTTATGGTCAGAGTATAGAGCAGATTGGGGGAAATTTCCTGAAAATAATGAAATCTTTAATAACAGTCATTTAACCTCTTAAGGACACATGACATGTGTGACATGTCATGATTCCCTTTTATTCCAGAAGTTTGGTCCTTAAAGGACCACTATAGTGCCAGGAAAACATACTCGTTCCCACACCCTCAGGTCTCCTGGGGGTGGAAGGGGTTAAACTTACCTCTTTCTCCAGTGCCGGGCGGGGAGCTCTCCTCCTCCTCTCCGCATCCTCTCCTCCTCCTCGGCTGAATGCGCATGCACGGCAAGAGCTGCGCGCGCATTCAGCCAGTCTCATACGAAAGCATTTACAATGCTTTCCTATGGACGCTGAAAATCACAGTGAGAAGCGCGGAAGCCCTCTAGCGGCTGTCAATGAGACAGCCACAAGAGGCTGGATTAACCCATTTGTAAACTGCTATGTTTATAGAAAAAAGGGTTAAACCTAGCTGGACCAGGCACCCAGACCACTTCATTAATCTGAAGAGGTCTGGGTGCCTATAGTGGTCCTTTAAGGGGTTAAAAAAGACAAACAACAACAATACAGATTTAAAAACTCAGTGGTTCAAAAACCCGTCCTCAAGACACCCTTACCAGTCCAGGATTTAGGAACTGCCCAGACGTGTTTAACGTGTTTTTAGTAAAACAAAAAACACAACTGGGTAATCTTTCAATTCTGGACTGGTAGGGATGCCTTGGTGACTGGTTTGGAAACCACTGGGCTTGACCCATAAAATGGTTTGCTTAGTTTTTTTGTTTTTGCTATTTAAAATCAAATGTTGATGCGTATTTTTAACATGTGACTGTTAATAAAGATTTAATTGTTTCCAAGATTTAATTTTTTCCCCTCTTCTCACTTTCTACCCTGACCCTAAGACCGGGTGGGTTTTCTTTTTTTTTTGTTTTCACTAATGTTTAAGGCTCCTTCACGCGTGAGTGGTTCAAAAATAAAACTAAATTGCTGAGTTTTTCAAGTTCTTCCATGAGTTTGTCACATCTTTCCAGCTTTCGAGACATTTCTGTGGCTGTAAAATTCATGTGCACTGCAAAAAAAAAAAAATAGTACTAAAATTACATACTTATATTATTCTTATCTTATATACAAAAATACTTTATCTATCTATCTATCTATTGCAATGAAGCAATCGATTAATTTAGGTGTAGATTCCTCAAATAGCACTAAGAAAACAAGTGAATAAGCAGAAGAATACAGGGTAAAAACCTGTCCATGTGATGGAAGGAAATGACACATAGGAAAAGGGGGTCATAAATAACACAAAAAGGACAAGTATTGGCCAAATAGGGCAAAGGGATTCACAAGAGGGACAACAGAGGCCAAATAGGACACTTGAAGGAGCCTCAAGAAGGACTAAAGGCATGAAAAGGGACTGGACAAGATATTCACACAGATAGAGGAAGGTCGTCATTAAAGGGAACTTGTTGACATGTTTTGGATGAAACTAAGGGAGGCCAATCAAGAGACAGGGGTCTAAATGAAAATGTGGTTGTTGTTTAAAATGTTATTGTGATACTGTCTTTTTATGTTGATGTGTGGTTGGTTACAAGTTGAATCTTCCTTCGAAGAGTGTAATACAGTTTACGTGGATGACATTTATTTTTCATAAAATGTTTTATACGTAACTATTAGGGAGAATTATCAGTGGGTTTACACTGGAGTCACTTGGTGGAGTCACCTGATGGTTACTGTGTTACTGTAAAGACACTGCTAAAACTTTTCAAATTAGGCCTCTTTTAAAGATTTTTTACTGTTCTGAAATCGGGTTTTAATTTCATACTGTACATGCATGTAAGCATGTTTTTTTTTTTTTGTCTAATTCTCTCTTTGTGTTTGCATGCTTCCCAGTTAGACTCACAAAACATTAAGCTTTGCCTTTTTTCTCTAAACAGAGCTTAGTGAAGGGATTGCTGGGTGGTAACTGAAGCAACCCTAACTTTGAAAGGTAGCAAGATGGGATTTGTATTGGGTGGATTGAGCAGAGCAAGAGAGGGTGCCCTCACTGGCTAATCGAGTTAATCTTATATACTATCTACGTCTCTAAGTAAGAGTGTTAGCTCGATTAGCTGAATTAATGTGTATGAGAATAAATCTGTGGGCAAAGTCCTTGCTTGAATTATGTGTCAGAACAATATGTGAGCAGGTTTCGATTAATATAAGTGTAATCACTGACAGTTACACAACTCATCTGGACAATTGACCTAATTCCTTTAAATTACTAGTAAAATTAGGGACTTAACATTTACTTTAAAAGCAATTAATAAAATATAATAAATAACCAGCATAATAATGAATTGTGTCCTCAAGATTCTATATAAACAAAGGGGGACATTTACTGTTACTTTCCTTCTCACTCGAACTCATGCATGAGGAGAAGAATGCAAAATAATTGAACAATTGTGCCAGGGCGCCATATAAATCACAGAGGAGCTGGTTTTCTGGTCTTCTCTAGCACATGTGTTGAATATGTTCAACAAGAGTAAGCTTTGTGAGTTTTTGTTCAACCTTATTAAAGGCACCACAATAATTTTAGCTTAGTGAAATTGTTTTGGTGTATAGATCATGCCCCTGCAGTCTTACTGCTCAATTATTTGCAATTTAGGAGTTAAATCAATTTGTTTATTCAGCCCTAGTCACACCTCCTTGCATGTGACTTACATAGCCTTCCTAAACACTTCCTGTAAAGAGAAATCTAATGTTTAAACTTCCTTTATTGCATGATTTTTTAAATTTATTATTTCTTATCTCTGCTCTTTTAATAGCCTTTTACACCCTACTGGAGTCTGAACTTCAGTGCTGCAGAATGTTCAGGACTGACCTAGGAAGCACCTCTAATGCTGCCAACAGAGGTGTCCCTAGACAGTAATGTAAACACTGCCTTTTCTCTGAAAAGACAGTGTTTACATTAAAAGGCCTTGTTCTGTTAAGCTTGTTCTGGTGACTATAGTGTCCCTTTAAGCTAAACTTGTTTTGATGCCTTTAGTGTAACTCCTAAAATTGTTAGTTCATATCTGAACAAATCTCTACACAATGCTGCTCCGACCTAATTATCCTCACTAATACACAAATATGTCCCATCTAGGTCCCTACGCTCTGCCGAAGACCTACGTCTAACCTCCTGTTCGTACTCCTACCTCTGATGCTCACATTAAAGACTTATCTAAGGCTGCACCGTTCCTATGGAATGCCCTTCCCCTCTCTGTTAGACTTTCACCCAATCTCCACTTCTTCAAAAAATCTTTAAAAACTTACTTTTTTATGAAAGCATATCAATTAAACTGTGAACAGCTTTCCCTCCCCATACCCTGATTCCGCTCCTGAAACTGTCATCAAAACAAAACACCAAGCCCTCAATGAACACTATCCTAGCAACCTACGTTTCTACCCTACCCTTACCTTTTATATCACATTACCCCACTCCCTCCAGCATGTAAGCTCATTGAGAATGGCCCTCAATCCCTCTGTTCCTGTGTGTCCAACTTGTCTGGTTACATATACATTGCCGTTAGTCCACCCATTGTACAGCACTACGGAACTTGTTGGTGCTTTATAAATAATAATAATAATAATATCCTTCCAAGTGTAAGTCTTCTTTAATAATTCTTTTTAAACACATTTATTTCCAGATGGAAGTCTATACCTGCTATCCAAACCATTCACGCAGATTCTGTTAAACATCTACTTCTCACAAACAATTATCTCGCCTCATCTGTAATTTTAAATCAATATTAAACACTCATTCTGAAAATCTGCAAACAGATTAATAAAAACATTCAAAAAAGATTCAACACTGTAACGAAGTGAAAAGGCTGTGTGCTCAGTGGTTCGCTATTACTTTTGGGTATATTTACGATATTTAATGACTATTTATCTTCGCAAAGTGAAATGTAGGATTTTTCTGGTAATAGTTACCTGCTGTGCTCCGCTGATAAGACATGCTGGTAATTCAAGCTATTATTTAAACCAAGCCTAGTTTAATTTAGCTCGGCCAGCGAATGACTTCCTGCCATCAGTTTAACAGCCATTTAGCTGTGTGTTATTGTGTACGCATAGTGGAGGGGGTTCAGTTACTACTGCGATTTATTTTTATAGCGGCTTGTAATAAGCCATATCTGCAGTATTACACAAAGCTGGCTTTATGCCCAGTACAGAAAAGAAGTTCAGCAAATCCACAGCATCTCTGTCATTCAGCGGCTATATTTGGAAGATGCATGCCTACACACTGCCTTGTGTACAAGTAACTCAGTGCTTCAGCTCAGAATTGACATTTTTGCAATATTCACATAAAATCCACACATTATCCCTGCGTTCAATCTCTTATTACTCGTGGTGCAGAAACAATGGCTATACTATACATCAGCCCAAATTCATGAACAATGCGAAATGAACCCCTCAAAAAAGTTATCTGCACACTATAACCAACCCAAAGTGTTAAAATGTTTAGTGTGAAATTATTTGAATATTCTTGTATGCTCCTTGTGTTAAATAAAAAGGTTGTATTTTTTCTGGTTTCTGACAAAATATGTTATGGGATGTTGCAATTTAAAAGGGCAGATTTGTATTTCAGTGTAGGTTCATAAAACATATATGTGTATAGCTAATAAGCCACATGCTCTCTATGGTAGATGGTTATTCAGTAAAGTGTCCCCATACAATTTTAGTTTGTAAAGGTTTGGACTGATATATATCCAGACTTGTTGCACGTCAATAGCTGTGTTCAATATTTGCAATTACAATTATTTATATAGTGCCAAGATATTCCTCAACACTTTACAATAGTAATCAAGACAAACATTTAATCCAAACAAAACATGTATGATATATGGTGAAGGGGCCCCTGCCTAAACAATCTTGTATCCTAAATGCTAGTGTTTCAGTGAGTGTGTGTGTCAGTGAAAGTGTGTTTCAGTGAGTGTGTGTATGTGTGTGTGTGTCAGTGAGAGTGTGTGTGTGTGTGTGTGTCAGTGAGTGTGTTTGTCAGTGTGTGTGTGGGTGTGTCAGTGAGAGTGTATCAGTGAGTGTGTGTGTGTGTGTGTGTGTGTCAGTGAGTGTGTGTGTCAATGTGTGTGTGTCTGTGTGTGAGTCAGTGTGTGTGTGTGTGTGTGTGTGAGTCAGTGAGAGTGTGTTTCACTGAGTGTGTATGTCAGTGTGTGTCAGTGTGTGTGTATATCAGTGAGAGTGTGTGTCAGTGTGTGTGTGTGTGTGTGTGTGTGTGTGTGTGTCAGTGAGAGTGTGTGTCAGTGAGAGTATGTCAGTGTATGTGTAGAGAGCATAAGGGGGGTCTGGACCCTCTTTGATTTTTGCACCAGGGCCCTGTGATTCCAAGTTACACCCCTGTGTAAGTATGAAACCCATACTTATAGAACTTTTTATCCTGAAATTTGATCATTTGAATTATATTGATAATCCAGGAATAGGCACTTCTGCACTGCCGATGTTGTGGACTACATCTCCCCTAATGCTTTGCCAGCGTTATGGCTGTAAGTGCATTATGGGAGATGTAGTCCATACCATCAGTAGTGCCGAATGTTGCCTACCCCTGTTATATTGTTTATACTAAACTTGATCGAATAGGGCTGTATCACACAATAGAAGGGTTCTACTCAAGGGCCCTATAGATTAATTGATGTCACAGTTTAATGCATAAAATGGCAAACACAGGTGTTATTTGGTATATTCAATAAGGAGGTAATTATGACACATTTACTAGTCAAGAAAGGGAAAGAAACAAGTAAATAATAGATGTCACAGACTGCTCGGATCCTTTTGTAATGCCATAGTTTCTTGTCCTTTGATCCATCCGGCTGTAACATAACAGGCAAAGGTATGACAAAATAAAAAGCTCTTTCAGGTCGCTCAGTCTGTGTGAGGTTAGCAGCTACAATAGTCGGAGTGGTGTCATGATTGTGCTTGCTAAACAGCTGCACCACTCCCATACAAGTACCTTAAAGATATTGTCATGGCCTTGACAGTAACGAACCTTTTCATTTCCTTGCGGCTCCACACTTATAAGTATACATTTTATAAATTGTTGTGTATTTTTGCACCCCCCCATTATTAGTCACCTTTTCTAGTATAACTATTAACACTTTTTTTGGAACATGCAGACCTTTAATGTAATGTCCATAAATTACTAATGGCAACGTGAATAAAAGGGCCTCTGGACCCTAACCAGTGACAAATCCATTTTAAGGAAAAAAAATACTGAGCATTAAACTTACCTAACAAATACAGTACACATGATGATAGTATGATTGTGAGTACCAATGTCATGATAAGCACTGTTAGAAGAGGATGTATTCGTCTACTCTTTCCGGAATCCTGACTAAGCACAACGGAGAAATTTCCTTCTTCAGACGATTCTACTAAAAACGGACGAATGGCACCATTACTTTTAAAGGAACACAGTATTCATGAGGTTAGTAAAAAAGTTCTAGTGCTAATTTTTAAGG
Organism: Pelobates cultripes; assembly: GCA_933207985.1. Classification (NCBI taxonomy): domain Eukaryota; kingdom Metazoa; phylum Chordata; class Amphibia; order Anura; family Pelobatidae; genus Pelobates; species Pelobates cultripes. Next base: position 334,832,831 of record OW240914.1, on the reverse strand, counting down.
AATTACCTTTTACTTAACTAAATCCCTTGCTCAATTTTATTGATTGCCTTTGCTTTCAGAATAGACTAGCTGCCATGATAAACAGTTTTCTCTTATAGGAAACGATTAACTTAGTTCTAAGATAGACTGTGTGACCAAATGCATACAGTTACATATATACATTTTGTGCTGCCCGCCCAGACTGGTCTACGCACGCACCACAATGTACACCTTCTACACAGTGTCACTTAAACTCTATCCTTGTAAGTGTTTATGTAGTGTCTGTGAATGAGTATGTATGTGTGTATGTGAATAATGAATGGGAATGTGTTTGTATGTGTGTCATGTGTACATACATAATCTGTAAAACTCTGTAAAAAATAATAATATGTGCATCCATGTGTGCAATTGCCCCATGGCAACTCGAATGGGAGTACTGGCATGGAGGTTTTTGTCAAACCATTGTTCTCAAAATTAAGAGTGGTAGATGTGTATGTGTCTGTCTGTACAGTAGTGCAGGAGTGAGAACACAGGTAGGAATTGAGTAGAGTGTTTCCTAGCCCGGCACTGTGTGAATTTGTACATTGGCTAGTGGCCTGTGCACTCAGTGCTTTATGGGCCTGGATTGGACTATTGGAATATTTCCGGGTGGACTAAAGTATCTGAGTCTGCTAGACTCCGATAAGTGTGTATTATATACCTAAAGTTGTTTGTGACCACAGATTGAGATGAAACGCTGATCGTGACATACATAAGACATGCCACTTGTTATTGGGGGCAATGGAGTCCGTGGGAAACAGTGGGTGCATTTCTTAGGCATGGATAGATACAGTGGGTGCATTTCTTCGGCATGGATAGATCTGTGCATGTCCCATCATAGTGTGCCGGTCATAATGGTGGAAGTTGCACGGATATTTATGATGTAACAGCTTGCAACTCCAGAAGTCTTTATCTGTCAAAAAATTTTGCTAAATTTACATGAATAGGGCCATCAACACTGAGACCTGTGAAAACTTAATTAATTTGTATTTGCCTCCAGGACAAAAGTTTCCAGCCCTGACTATGTGTGAGAATTAATCTTTAGATTAATTGTGAAGATATGACTACGTGTGCATTTTTCTTTTTTCTTAGTAACAAAGAAATATATATAAAACAGTTCTGTCACTTAAGGATAAAATCTTTATGAAATAGTAATGTTGACTGAGTTGAAGTTTCCTTGCAATTCCATTGCAAGTGAACGATGTCAAAGCCGTGACAAAGCCATGTCTGACAGAAGATAGACAAAAGGCTCAGCTTGTACTGTCAAGTTTTCTCAATTCACACCACACAGATATGATGTGTGTACACACACACACACGCACTGGCTGTAGATATGAACCCCTGCATTCACACACATGGAAATACTCTCCAGCATTCCAAAACACAAACTTACACACTCCACACAAAAACATCCCTTTATCCTTAAGCACACAACCATACACACAAATACACAAATACACGATTTATTCACACACACTTACATGGAATTGAGTATGGGAATATGAGATGGTATAAGTAGTAACATGGCATGTGTGCCTTCAATAAGGAATATGGGATGACATAACATATTGGATAAGTTTGCAACGTATGCGTTCGGTTTCGGCTTTATTGCAGTTAGTCTGAATTTAGTCCAATCGGTGGTTTGGCTGAATTTTTATATATCTGCAAAATGCAATATAGAGGTATAACCGAGAAACTGACTAGCACAATGGACAAGTGGGTTCCTTTGCTTCGGGATTCAGAGTTCTGCCCACGACACCCACCTCACCCCCAAAAAAGATAGGTTGGGGACAGCCACTAAATGTTGATTTTATTCACAGATCAAGTGACAAACAGAGTGAAAAAAAGGTGCAATAAAATAATATATATATATTTAATAAGTAAATATAATATATGGTTCTAGCTACTGTCAGAAAGATTATCCTGCATGTCTAGATGTCCCCAGCTAAATCTACCTTATCATTATGCCGATCCAAACCAGCTCACAAATTGGACTGGATTGAGACCACCCAATCTAAGGAGCATAGGGCTTCCCTGTTTCTTCTAAATAGTATGAGTCCTATGTTCAGTCTCAAAACTCCTAAGAAAAGGCCCTTATTTATTAAACTTTCCAATGTATTACCTGGTATTATTTGAGGATCCTTTGAAACTGACAATTTTTCTAAAATGCATTATTTTTACTTGTTTATTATTACATATTGTTTTCCTTTTATTTTATTTTTGGTTTTCTAAACTTTTATACAGGTTTCTGTGATCATATGAACAAGTGTCGCAGATCAAATTTAATTTTCTGAAAAAAATCGTTTGGCCAAACCATATTTTTCCACCATGCACAAATGTATTAATTTACATTCACTGCATGCTATATTATCCATCGCCTATGTCATGCCATCTCATATCCCTTCCCAACACAACGTATCTTACCTCCACATTCCATGCCATCTTACCCACCTTCTTAGACCCATACATTCTCCCATTCACTATGTCATTATCTTCCACCCCAATTTCCTCAACCTACCTTGTGCTATTGGTTAAATGAAAACCACTTCCTATCACACCTAGAATACAACTTTAATAATAGAGACTCATTCTACATGGAGCAGTAATTTGTGCTCACAAAGACTGTGGCAGTTAATCACCTTCTTACTGCTTAAACTAGTCAGATGAGAATTTAAACCACCAGCTACGCTTCACTGTGGAGTCTCTCCAGGCAAGAGCAACCCAGGCCAGTTGGAGAATGTCTAAGAAGGTACATGGGGCTAGGCAATAGCACATGTGAGGCTCCCCACCCTTAGCAATACCACCAGGTAGGACTGTGGAGCAAAGTAGTTTATTAGTAAGTTCTGTTATGCTAGCAACGTGCAATTTTCCTGACTTTGTCCCCATTATGTAGTGCACTTACCTAATACATCTTGAGTGTCATTGGTACACAGTTTAAGTTTGTTTAAATTGTTTAGAGAATCAGCTACATACAGTTTTCTCTCTTCACTAATCTCCTGGAAGGTGATGTTCAAAGGTGTATTCATTATACCTAGAAGTTAAGCACTTCTGTAAAGTTATCAGCAGCAATAAAAGGCAAGACACTGCAAATTTAATAAAAATACATTTCAAAATAGTTTAGTATTTATGGTATTTTTTCCCATTAGTTTCTTTTTCTTTTGCATGTCATAATCTCTACACGTTAGTGTATATTAGTATATTTGTCCAGATTTTGTGAGTATCACTATCCTATAAGATACATGTCCTTTGGTGGCTACAGGTAACATATTACAAGGAGCACATCACTCTTTTGAAGATAAAATGTTTTAAAAATCTGTATGCTGAGCCAGTAAGCGTTTGATTTTTCTCTTTACCTGGCCTAAACAGATACACAGACAACTTTGTGAAAAAGTATAAATATCATTGGAGTGTTTTCATCAACATTATATTTAGTCATACGTACACTATAGATTTATGTGCAGGGCTAGTTTAAATGTAGAAAAAAATCCAATTTGTATTGATCTATATCACTTTAGTATAAGCCTCCGACAAAGCGTTTTTGTTGTGATTTGCTATGAATCATCATGGCCAAACAAACGCACAAGTTAATTTTATTTCTTTTAAGTTTTCAATGTTGATACTTTATCCAAGAAGAGTCTAGGCAACATGATACAGAACATATTTTTTTTCAGTATAGATTCAGATGGGTAACTAAGGAGAGAAAATCCACAGTTCTCAAGGGGTACGCTGGCTTATTCTCGGCATGGCATACCCCTCTTATTTTGCAAATGGCAAAAATGTAAAAATACTGCTTTGTTTCCCAAAGGCACTACCTATCTTTGAAGATAAACCCTTTGAAAAGATATAACCTGTTTTTAAGCTAAAAAAAAAACACAACATGATGAGATAAACAATGAGCAGTAATTATGTTATTATTTAAAAAGTGACGAGATATTTCTCACTAATTCTTTATTGGTTTTAAACAAACATTCAATTTGAAATACAATGTCGGTGACTGGTATATCCAAGCTTTATTGATCTACTATGGTCCTTCTTGATGCTTTATAAACATATTAACATTTTGCTTCTTCAGATCTATAAGCAATATAACCAACATAATGCCTAAGACATATTTCCAAAAGGTCTCCATTTGACGTACAAAGGTCTATGGCACAGGACTTTATCTAAAGCAATTGTCACAATGTAATTAATGAGTGGCCGATGGCATCTAAGTATCATAAGAATCTATCGCGGTGAAACTTATATATTTCTTTATACTCAACATTATTTAAAGTTTTAAGATCTCCTATTTCAACATTGACTGTCATTTATTTAAAAAAATAGAACTCATTCTGTTGATATGACTTAAAAGTCTAAATGTTATGGTGACTTTGAAATGTTTGATCCAGTGCTACTTGCTCCATCTCCAAATGATACGACTACTTTGAAGTATTATTTGGATATGCATACATATTGATTGCTTTCATTTTCTTGACTGATTTGTTCTGCACACAAAGAGAGAGAAATTCTCAAGGCAAACAAGTTAATCTAGCACAACCTTTGGGGAATATCAGGATATTTGAAAGCAGTCAAGTGAAGCTACCATGACTGATGAAGCTATAGGCTTTCGTGAGAGCTATGGGTAAACATCAAAAACATATGGGAAAATCCGTGTGATTGATGCCAAGATCAAACTGATGTCGTCCAACGAGAGGAAGAAAAATGACAGTATGAGATAATGGTGATTAGGAATTTATTCTGATAAATGGCAATATATATCAAGTAGAAAGACTTTAATCTGTTCATAGCTTTACTAAAATGCACTCTAAGCAATGTGACAGTAATAAAAAGTAATATGTGAAATGATATATGAACAAATTGTTCTATTCTGCAGTGCTGTACGAGTTAGAATTTATTTATCCTCCGTGTTTTTCATCATTCTGTAAGTAACACCCAGTTAAATTTTTACACGTTGATGCACTAGAACCTGACGCTGTTTAAACTGGCGCAGTAGCAAAGCTATGTCAAAAATGCTATTCACTATGTGGGATAAGTTTCTGTCAATGCCAGTTAGTAAAGGGATTTTTTGGCTCACGAGAACTCCATAGGAAAGCACTGAAAATTGTGACGTCCTTTGGCATCTTTTATATGTTGTGGTTTCATTGGCGCCCCAAAAAAAGTTTACTGGAGTAAATGATAAGACCTGTGTGATGAGCCATAAGCTCTTACAAGGCAAGTAACGCCTATAAAATGAATTATTCAGTGCCATAGAGTAGAGCAGAGTGATAGGCTAACTTCCCCTGTGGCCCACTCTCCTGAGGCCTACGGGGGTTAATCCTTAAAGGATCTATTATTAAATCTGCCCTTGAACACCCAAATGCCTAGGCTCCTGGGTCATTATCCCCGTATTATTCAAGATGTTCCTGTTGATTTAATATATGTATCTATGCTTACAGCTATATATAGTATATTCCCACCTTAAATGCTCAGTCTGTGCGGAGCTCTATATGGGTGAAGATGGATTTTTTTTTAATGTGTTTTCTTCCCTGTTTTGTTTTGTTTTGTTTTTTTTGCAAATTGAGTCTATTTATTTTCTTGATGTTTTGATGAGTTATAATAGTTTTGTTATTATTTGTCCTCTTTTGGTTAAAGAAAGAAAACCACATAAAGAAGATCTTCAATCAAGACTTCATATGACAAGTAGAGATGTCGCGAACTGATCGCCGAACTGTTCGCGAACTGTCCGCCGGCGAACAATAGCGTGTTCACGTTGGGCAAACATATGCGATTTCCGGTCCGCCCCCTATTCGTCATCATTGAGTACACTTTGACCCGGAACCTCACAGTCAGCAGACACTTCCTGGGAGGGAGGATCTGCTGCTGATTGGCTGGAATGTGTCTGCTGACTGTGAGGTTCCGGGTCAAAATGTACTCAATGATGACAAATAGGGGGCGGACCGGAAATCACATATGTTCGCCCAACGCGAACACGCTATTGTTCGCCGGTGGACAGTTCGCGAACAGTTTGGCGAGCAGTTCGCGACATCTCTAATGACAAGTAGAAAAATGTATTTTTACAAAATGCATTTCCTTGCCTCTATTGAATTTTATTAGTGTCTGAGGGATAAGTAGCAATATTTAGGTGTGGCTTGAGGTCCTCTCAAACAAAGGCAGGGGTTTCACCGCATGGGCGGAGCAGACTGGGTTCTGGTCATTATAATGGTTATTCTTATGGATTCATTTTATTTTGAGCCATAATAAGGCACAGGGTCTGGGCATCTCCTGGGGCTTTTAACAAGTCAACATTATAATTAGGTTTCCATGACTAAGTATCTGTCAGATCCTTTAATTGAACCAGTCAGTGTAATAAGGTGGCCCTAGAGGATGAGCATCTTCTACACCCTTTTTATAATACTCCATACTGATATTTGTAAAAAATTATTTACCTCCTTTACCGTCCCCTTTTCTCCTGCCTTTGCTGCCTTTTTGAGTGATCACTCGTTATCCTACCAAAGATCTGCTCAGGTTAATTAAGGAGACGGGAACACTGCTGAAAGCTGCCCAGCCATGCACTCCTGATTTTGGGTCTTATAATTTCTAATTCCGACCCAAGATCATTTAAAATAGAAGCACGGGCCTGGGGAAGGGGTATCAAATAATAGCAATAACAAAAATACATTCATTAAGAAAAATTGAAACATTAAATAATGCCTCTGGTTGCTAAAATAAAAAAATTACAAAATCTGGAACAAATTAGGGCACCGAAACGTAACTTTTTGTTTTCCAGTGACTACTTAAAGGAGCACTATAGTGCCAGGAAAACAAACTCGTTTTCCTGACACTATAGGGTCATTAGGTCCCACCCTCCACTTACCACTTACCTTTCTCCAGCGCCGGGCTCCCTCATAGAAATAAGAGGTTGGTAACCTCTCCTCCCCCTCTGACGTCAGCTTCGAATGCGCACGCGCGCGTTTCTCTAAAACTTCTATGTTTTCAGCTGCAGGGTTAACACTAAAGGGACCGGCACCCAGACCACTTCATTGAGCTGAAGTGGTCTGGGTGTTTATAGTGGTCCTTTAACGCAGTGTTTCCCAACCCAGTCCTCAAGGCACACCTACCAGTCCAGGATTTAGGGATTACCCAGTTGTGTCTAAGGTTTTTTTACAAAGAAGAAAAAAAACACCTTAGACACAACTGGGTAATCCCTAAATCCTGGACTGGTAGGTGTGCCTTGAGGACTGGGTTGGGAAACACTGCTTTAACGGGCTTGTTACAGTTAGAATATTTGCTTCCTTCAGTAGGGTAGACAGGAATAATAAGAAACTATATAAATAAAAATGCTACAATAGATATAAGTTTTAAACATTCCAGTCTCTAGTGGAAATGTTTCCTGTTGGATCTGGTGGGACATTTCTGTTTTATTTTTATTTTATATTAATGTTTAGTTTTACTATTGTCTGAACCTGGGGAGATTTAGTATGATAATTAATTTCTATTGTAAATCTTGGTGCACGATATAACGAAGATCAACTTTTTTCTGCAGATTTACATCAACTTTATTATGATTTAGCAGACAGGCAAGATTTAAAAGAAAATGTTTTCAAACTCTTTAAAGCAAACTGCATAAATTCATTGTAGATTATTGATTTTATCTTCGGGAAGCCGCCTCACAGTCAATATTTAAGTCACATCCTTGAGTGAATTTATTAAGTAATAAATCTGGAAAACTAATATTATTCCTAAAATATTAGCAGACAACAATAATGGAAATGCTTGGAATAAAAAATATATGAATGCTCTCTCCAATTTATTTCATGGGAGGACCGCGTCTCATCCACAAACACAGGCTGGAGCATCGGCCCTATAAAATAATGAAACACGTACAGGAATATTTACTAAATGAGAACTAGCAAAGTGAATTCAAAGTGAATTTAAAATTGAAGGCCAAAGTAGCCGACTTGAAAAAAAAAAAGTCCTCTATGCTTCCAATTTGGCTACTTTGGCGTTAAATTTGAAATTCACTTTAAATTCAGCTTGAATTTTCCAGCAATTCTCAATATCACAGTCAGGGTTATTTATTTAAGTGAGAATTAAGAGTGAATTCAAAGTTAATTTTAATAGTTCATAGCTGACTTAGAGACTACTTTGACCTTAAATGCACAATTCACTTTGGATTTACCTTGAAGTTTCATTTAGTGAACACTTACAGGGTTATTTACTAAAGGGAGAATTCAAAGTCAATTTCAAATTTTAGAATTCAAAGTCAACTTTTTAATGGCAGGAGTCTGGATGTTCAGCCTTTCTACTTGAAATGCTGCACACCTAGAGATATATTCCTGTTGTGTCCAGGCTGTGGAATGTCAATTCCGTGCATATTATTTTATACGTCTGTTGTCAGCGCGCACTGCGTGTTGGCAGCAGACATGACAATCATGTCGTCTGTAAAGGAAAGCTTATTCTTCTCTCACTCCCTCTGCCTCCCTTTCTAAATAAATAGACAATTTTTTGTTTTGGTTTTTTTTAATGAAAATTCTTCTCTGCCTTCTCACTTCCCATCATGAGGGGAAAAAAACAAAATTTCGGAGGCAAAAAAAGATTTTGTATTGGAAGACAGAGAAGGGCCTGCCCTGACACTGGATTATAGGTAAGTTTAATAGCTTTTTTTAACTTAGTAAACTAAATCTACTAAGGAACATGCTAATGTTAATGTTAAAAATAAATATATATATGACAAGTATGTCCCGTCTAGGCCCTTACAATCTGCTGAAGACTTACGTCTATCTTCTGTCCGTACTCCCACCTCTGATGCTCGCCTTTAATATTTCTCGAGGGCTGCACTGTTCCTGTGGAACTCGCTTCCCTCCTCCGTTAGATGCTCACCCAGTCTCCACTCCTTCAAAAAATCATTAAAAACCCACTTCTTCATAAAAGCGTATCAATTAAACTGTTAATAGCTCCTGACTGATTCCTCTTCTGCAACTGTCATTAGTCTAATACTATACTTACCTTTTATGTCACTTTACCCCACTCCCTCTAGCATGTAAGCTCATTGAGCAGGGCCCTCAACCCCTCTATTCCTGTGTATCCAACTTGTCTGGTTACAACTACATGTTTGTTCGTCCACCCACTGTAAAGCACTGTGGAATTTGATGGCGCTATATAAATAACATAATAATAATAATAATAATATGTATTTTTTTTAATATATTTTTTAAATTCCTTATTTTATTCGTGCATCTTAGCATCTTAATATAGCCTAGACAAGGTAAGTATTGGGCCACTATCTGCCCAAGTGGTACAAGCACACACAAGCCAGACCAGCTAATCTAAGCAGAAACAGTTATCATACACTTGTGTCCTGATAGGTGTGCTAGACCTGATAATAACATGTCATTAATGATACTGCCAAACAGGCTAGAAATTTACAAGGAAATAACCACTGAATTTGACACACAAGCATATTGCCGTACTGCATATATTATATACTAAGGTAAGCCATAAAAGTAAACCAATGCAAAATGTCAGCCAATGCCCAGATTCGGAAAGTCACTGAGAAGAACGGGAAGTGGGGCAAGACGGGAGTGAAGTGGGGCATTCCTCCAGCCCCAGGCCGTGATGAAGGCCCGCATCCTGTAGCCATGTACTCGGGTACTCATCCTAGAGTCCAAGTTCACCCCTATCGGGAAATGGCAGAAGTTCCCGGTGGTACGTCGCCTCAAGCGGAGGTGGATCCTCCTCCTCCATGGCCGATGCAATGGGAGTAGCTCCCCTCTGGCCCTCAGCCCAGGCAGGCCATATTTGGGTGACATAAAAGCTTGTGAGAAGGTTTTGCCCGTAGGGGGCCCAGTCACCTCACCCCTTTTCCTCCCGGTTAGAAGTCTGTGCCATCTCAGAACGTGCTGCTAGTCATGCCCAGAAACGGTCAAAAATCTCATCTAAGTGTGATATCGTGTGCTCAACTGTATCATGTTGGGCCTTCATGGGTTTTGACCGCTCACATACACGAAGTGATGGCACATCTGCCATCTTTGTGCAGTATGTTGCTGTCGCAGTGCACTTGTGCAGAGTCGGTTGCTAGAAGGCAGCTGTGGTAAGTTGTGCAAGTCAGCAGGTTCTGGGATAACCCCCACCGGTCCAAGGGATGAGGCAGCTAGTTTTGGGGATCACACTTCCAGCCAGAGAGCCGGTAGGGCGGCCACCTCTCCTCAGCCCACACTTGAGTAGGCCGCAAAGCTTTGATTCGGGCAGGCCAGTGAAGGGGAAACTCACAAGAGGTATCCCCAGATACACTGGTGCCTCCAGGGCAAGAGGATAAAGTACTGCGGTCCAAAAGATTTGAGTGGCCCGGGTATAATCCCTGGTTTCAGTGCCAGACACAGGAGCTCCTGCTGAGAACGTCTGGTCTGCTTGGCAGTCAGGCTCTGCCCGCAAATATATGTATTTTTAATGTCCGTGTTCTCTTTTAAATTGACATTGTCAATTTATTTTCTTATTATCCTCATATTGTTTCATCTAAAACTCCCCAGTCTGCCACTTATCTCTTTCACCATGAACTTTAATTTTGTTTCATTAGACGCTACAGAATTGTATTCTGTAAACATGAGAAGGACAATCATCTGGACCCTGTAAGAGTACATATGTCTGATGGCTTGTGCGAGGGGGGATATGGTGTTCCCATAAGCTCAGCGCCATGTTTGTCAAACTCAAAAATTCCCAGTTGCCGTTTAGCACCCAAGATGACCCACCGAAATGGAATGTCTTCGAGGTGCGATCCGTCAGCGAGGTACTGCAATCAAAGGGCATGTAAACTATTTAATGCATTAAATACCGTGACATAGGACCAAAAAAAATGAGAGAAGAGGGCGTGACGAAAAAGAAAATAACCTGTTAATCAATGTGCGTAGAGTGACGGATTATGGGAAAATGAATTTGGCGACGAGGGTGAGAGCTTATGCTTTCGTTTTGGAGCAAAGAATATCAAACACCACACACAAACTCGTTACAATCTACGCATGCATAAAACGTGCAAAGCACACAATGAACTTTAATACATGCATTATTTACTTCATGGAGAAACCTTGCACACTGCTTATACATAACATACATTACAGAGAGAGGCCAACACACATCACATACAAAGCACATATCACACTCTACACAGGTATTACGTACATCACACAATTCACATGCACAACAAAATCAGTTCCTATGCACGTCACTGAATGCACACACACATAACACACATCACACTCATTATATCATGTGCATAGCACAGCATTCCACACATGCATTACACACCCATCATAGACAAAGAAAAAGTTATACATGCATACCGAACTACAGACACCATTTATCACATATGCACAGCACACATAACACAAATTAACAATGATGTTGCATAATCATCACCCACTCTAAACATGCATAATTCCAGTCAAATACACAGATCTCACACATATCTATATACATGTGAATTACAAATACCACACATCAATTTTACATATAACATACACACGCAAATCACATACATTACCTACATATCTCTATGGGCTGTGGATAAATCAACGTATGTAATGCATATACTGTTTTCTTTTTTGGAGGAGGGAAAATACTCTGCAAAGACTAGGCAGCACACAATCAATATATTTTTTATATATAGATCACAGACCCTAATTTGGTGCTTGCACGATATGTGCTGCTGTGCTAGCATGTAGTTATGTAACTGGTGTGAAACATATGGATGCAGAAATATATCAGTTTTCTATGTGAACCCAATCCCCCAGTGAATCTCAAAATGTGACAATATTTACAGAAATTGAATATTTCAGGGATTTAATACCGTTGGACAATGCATTTTCCAACCTATTCATTATTGTTGTGCTGTTTAGCTTGAATAAATTGAAGCAGTTAGCTAATATTTATAACTACAGATAAAATGTCTCTCCCCTATTTAATTTTTTTTTTTTAAATGCCAACTGAAAATAAAAATGTAATTCAATTACAAATAATTTAAATTTATCTAAATATATACATGAAAAGTACAATTTAAATTACAGAGATACTGTATTTTAGTGATCTTCACAATTTTACAGGAGTTGACATATGATCAAATAATTTAGAAAATATTGCATTATTAACAGTCCTTGCATTATTCAACTTATGTCGTCAATCTGTGTTCGCCTTGATCAATTAGTAGGTTTAATAAAGAGAAGTACTCTTAAAACACAGTACTCTTAAAAAACAGTTACTTCTGCTCTATTTTGTGTATTCTAAATCCTATCAGGAAAACAGTTCTTTTTATGTTCATTTCCAAATAGAAGCTGAGGAATATAACGTCTCTTATAAATTAAAGTAAAGTTAGACCTGAACAATGTCAAAAGGCTATCTTTCAATGAAAACAGACACACAGGGCTTTTCAAAGTCTTTGTAAGTTCTAGGACAAAACAGGCACTCTGAAAAAAAATGACGGAATGGTTGACATTTTTCTTTAACGCTCTTTCTTTACAATTCCCAAGTGAATATATTCCAGCGTAAGTCAGACGATTGTCTATTCTCTTGAAGATTAAAAAATCTTGGAAATCTAATTTATAACTTTTTAAGTTTTCCTTTTTGTCATTGGTAGTGTTATAGAGAGATTTAGTGGAAAATATTTAACAACAGAAAATTCCAAATAAAAATATGCAAATTAGCTACTTGCAATTGTAACGTGCGAACACCCCTTAAAAATGCAACATCTCCTAAAATATAATTTAAGCAAAATATACGGCAATTATTATAATACGTAAATGAATATGCAGTCACATCCTAGATACTTTCAACACACACATGAATAAGTAAACTCTGACATATCATTTTCCTTCTTCTATTTCTGGTACATGCAGAGTACAAAATACTTACCGTGTTGTAATGTAGTCTATTTTAGAATTGTGGGCGATCCAAAGTGTAAAAATAAATTTAAAGAAATTGTGTATAAATGAAACATAAACAAAATAATTTAATGCAATTTATAGAATTAATGTAGACCTACTCATCTACTGTCAAACAATTTATTCTGCAACTCGCAAGCAATAGATGTTTTATTTCTGAACAAAACTCCCAGTGCCTCCAAAGTTATTAATAGACAGCCTGTAAAATCTCTCTGGAGTGCTTGTAATCATAAAACATGGACAGGACACAGGCATATAATCTTCACAAAAAGGTCCAGAAATAGATTTAGAAATATTTAGAAACTTTTGGCTGATAGACGATGCATTCCAGCCTAATTCAAATTTCATATACGTTTCTATGTTTGCAGATTTAAAAAAAAAAAAAAATGTTTATTTTAAAAAGAAGCTGTTATGTTCCAGGATTTTAATATTGTGTTTACCTATCCCTAAACTTAAGAAATATGTATTTGGTGGGGGGAAAAAAAAGGTGTGAAAAATAAAATTAGATGAGAAAATACAGTGTTTACATTGAAAGCTAGGAACACCTCCAGTTGCAGTCACTCAGAGTGAACCAGAGGGACTTCGGAGTTGATGGAGGCATAATATGCCTCCATCCACTCAGATCTGCTGTCAGCAGAGCACAGGGCAGCACTGTGCATAGCATCCTGTGATTCAGTATCTCCTCCCCTTGCATGCAGACACCGAACTTTCCTCATAGAGATTCATTGATTCAATTCATCTCTATGAGGAGATGCTGATTGGCCAGGGCTGTGTTTGAATCATGCTGCCTCTGCCCCTGATCTGCCTCCTTGTCAGTCTCAGCCAATCCTATGGGGAAGCACTGTGATTGGATCAGGCTATCACATGTCAGCAGACTGCTTGTTTTACTGAGTCTAACATCATGCAGATTAACAGCTTCAGGCTGGAAAACAGTAAGATTTTTACTATATTTATGAAGGCATGATGGGCCCAAGGGGGCTAGATGGTGGTGTTAACACTATAGGGTCAGGAATACATGTTTGTGTTCCTGACCCTATAGTGATCCTTTAAATGACCACTATAGGCACCCAGACCACTTCAGCTCAATGAAGTGGTCTGGGTGCCAGGTCCCTCTAGTTTTAACCCTGCAGCTGTAAAGATAGCAGTTTCAGAGAAACTGCTATGTTTCACTGAGGGTTAATCCAGCCTCTAGTGGCTGTCTCACTGACAGCCGCTAGAGGCGCTTCCGCGATTCTGTGAAATTCATTGAGAGATGCTTTCCTATGGGTGGTTTGAATGCGCGCGCGCGCTGTCAGATATACCTTAATGTTGTCAGATATACCTTAAAACTGGATGATTTGAATCAGGACAAACCTTCTTCGTCCAATATATTTCTGGAGTTAAGAAAGAAGAGACCATCTTTTGCGGTCCATGAGGCTCTTAAAGATTTGTTTGAAGTTGAATAGAAGAAACCTCAAAAGAAAGCTTCTGCATGGAATACAGCACCTAAGATTGATGCAGCGATCATTAGATTGGGAAGGAATTACAACGCTCCCACGAACAGGGGGATCAAGCTCCAGGGTAAGACTATTGACTCTGTTCGGTAGTTTGTTAGTTTTTAAACTAGCGAACTAGACCGACCGCAAGCCCTGATTCTCTGAAACTGTTTTGGGCATGGGACCATGCGCGTGGTCTGTCAAATTATGACTTCCATGAAATTCCTGAACCCCTGAACTGATTTGGGTGATTTTTTGATATGTTGGTCACCCGGATCAGGGCTATCAGTATGTAACATTGTGGGGATCTTGTGTGTTTTAAGGTATTTTGGGGTTTTGTAAAGATTTGTGTTTTTTTGTGCCTGGAGATAATTGAGTTTAATACAGTGCTTGAATCAATTATCCCCAGGCATAGGGGAGGGATTGACCTATTTTGTATGGGAGTGTCCTGGACCTCTGAGCTACTGTAATCATGTATATGTTATTACTGTAGTCTGGTCTCAGGTCCAGAGGGTAGTACCCCTTGCATGGGGGCCTGCATATAAGGCCCCCATTTTACTCTTCATGAAGTCTAGGCTCATGTTTGGGGTATTGGAGAGCTATATTCACTGCATGTGTCTAGCAAATTCTGACCAATCAGAGCGTTGCCGCGGGTTACCACGGCAATGCTCTGACTGCATCGCGCGAGATACATGGTCTGCAGCTCGGCACCCGGCGGATTTGCAGACCAGCGGCCATGGCCACCAGGAAGCCCACCGGACCACCAGGGATGCACTGGACCACCAGGGATTAACCCTCTCCCTCCCAGTATCCCTCCCACAGCATTAACCATCTCCTTCCCACAGCATTAACCCTCTCCCTCCCAGTATCCCTCCCACAGCATTAACCATCTCCCTCCCACAGCATTAACCCTCTACCTCCCAGTATCCCTCCCACAGCATTAACCCTCTCCTTCCCACAGTAGTAACCCTCTCCCTCCCAGTATCCCTCCCACAGCAATAACCATCTCCTTCCCACAGCATTAAACCTATCCCTCCCAGTATCCCTCCCACAGCATTAACCATCTCCTTCCCACAGCATTAAACCTCTCCCTCCCAGTATCCCTCCCACAGCATTAACCCTCCCCCTCCCAGTATCCCTCCCACAGCATTAACCATCTCCTTCCCACAGCATTAAACATCTCCCTCCCAGTATCCCTCCCACAGCATTAACCATCTCCTTCCCACAGCATTAATTAAACCTCCCCCTCCCAGTATCCCTCCCACCGCATTAACCCTCTCCCTCCCAGTATCACTCCCACATCATTAACCCTCCCCCTCCCAGTATCCCTCCCACAACATTAACCCTCTCTCTCCCAGTATCCCTCCCAGTATCCCTCCCATATTATTACCCCCCCCAGTATCCCTCCCACAGCATTAACCCTCTCCATCCCAGTATCCCTCCCACAGTATTACCCTCTCCCTCCCACATCATTAAAGGACCACTATAGTGCCTACTATAATGCCCTGAGGGTGTCCCCACCCTCAGGGTCCCCCTCCCGCCCAGCTCTGGGGAGAGGAAGGGGGTTAAAACTTACCTTTCTCCAGTGCCGGGCGGGGAGCTCTCCTCCTCCTCTCCGCCTCCTCTCCTCCCTTTCGGCTGAATGCGCACGCGCGGCAGGAGCTGCGCGCGCATTCAGCCGGTCTCATAGGAAAGCATTTACAATGCTTTCCTATGGACGCTTGCGTGTTCTCACTGTGATTTTCACAGTGAGAATCGAACACAAGCGCCTCTAGCGACTGTCAATGAGACAGCCACTAGAGGATTTGAGGGCTGGATTAACCCATTTATAAACATAGCAGTTTCTCTGAAACTGCTATGTTTATTAAAAAAAAAAAGGGTTAACCCTAGCTGGACCTGGCACCCAGACCACTTCATTAAGCTGAAGTGGTCTGGGTGCCTAGAATGGTCCTTTAACCATCTCCCTTCGCCACCCTAGCATTAACCCTCGCCATCCCAGAACATTAACCCTCTCCCTGCCAGTATCCCCCCACAGCATTAACCCAATAGCTTCTCTCACATTATTACCCTCTCCTTCCCAGTATCCCCCCTCACAGTATTATTCCTTTCCCTCCCAGTATCCCTCACATTATCACTCCCTCCATCACAATATTTCCCACTCACACCATCACCCCTCCCTCTACAGTATAACCCCCTCACAATATTCTCCCACACACAGTATCATCCCACCGACCCACACACTATCAACCCCTCCCACACATTATGACCCCTTACCACACATCATCAACCCCCTCTCAGTATCACCCCCTGTCCCGCACAGAATTACCCGTTTCCCTCACAGTATCACCCCACTGTCTTACTCAGTATCACCTCCTTCCCTCACAGTATCACCCCCTTCCCTCACAGTATCACCCCCCTGTCCCACACACTATCACCCCGCCTTCTCACACAGTATCAACCCTCTTCTCTCACAATATCACCCCCTCACACAAACCTGTCACCTTCCCTCATACACACTGTGACTACCTCACACACACTGTAATGCCACAAACACACTGTCAGCCCCACAATGTAGTTTCACCATACTCTCACACAGTCAGCATCCCCCCACACTTTGAGCCTCTTATGCATCCACACTCACATTAACCACTCTTAATCCTGGTAATCTCACCCCCTCCACACTCACCCTGTCAAATTAATGCCAAAAATTATTGCACCGGCCATGCCTGGTTATGCCACTTTTATGTATACAACCATATCCTGCTTATTATATGTGTGTTGCCACAATGGTTCCTGTGTCTCTGGTTACCAACTTTTCATCAGTATCCTACCTATTACATATCTCCTACTTATGATGCACAACAGTCTCTAATCATTTCGATTCTACTGTTTGGCATAATTTGTACTATTTACAATATTTTTCTTACAGGCAGATATTGTTTTGTTTCCTGTATCTACAGGTAAGTAGTTCACTAGGCAAGATGAAGCAGTGTGAATCGTCTTTAATAAAAACACCGAGAAAATAGTAGGATTCTCAGTTTAATTCTCCCCATGTTTAATAGTAGGGAATGACTGTTCTCATCCAACAGTATCTGCTTGTTCCAGTATGATCTCTGGAAATGATGCCTTTGCCAAGGTTCTGAATTTATACTACCATTCATTTGGTTTTTAATTTATATTATAGAAGGATGTTATCTTTTGGTTTTGACATAATAGATCTATAATTTCTAGACTGTGTCTTGGTTTTATGCAGGTTCTCTAATTTTTATTTTTATTATCCATAACAAGATGGGTTTCTTATTTCCTACAAGAGTTTGTCTTGTTCTTGATTACGGAGCCAGTACCTATACACAGGCTCCTTTAAATGTGAGTGTTCTGTCTGTTATACTACATGGATTTCACTTTTAAGTACCATCTGCACTATATTGTTTCCCTTTGCTTTTTCGCCCATTTACATGTACTCCACACCAAACACCTTTAACCAAGTAACGTTTGGTAAGTTTTGTATTTGCTTTAGCGCTTCACTTATAGGTGTAAGGTTTTTTTTCACTTACACCGCTTTATATTTCTTATGATTGTCTTGTGGATAAGAGGATATTTCCACACAAGTGTATAGAGCTGCTTTCATCTTATTATATTCACGTTTTAGCACTTATTGTCACACATATCCCTCTGTTCAAGAGGTAAACTTTGGATTAGCCTTGTTCCTTCTCTAGGTTTTGCTATCATGGCCTTCATTCCTATCAGGCTCTATATTTCTCCAGGATATTTCAGACATTTGAATGCCAGGGGGTTGCTGACCTAGCAGCCTCTATGGTAAATTAACTTGTCTGAACAAATTTTTTGACAATATCCTAATGAGTACTTGTTTGGCTTTTTTAAAGTCTTCTAAGGTTTATGCAGCTCAATAATGGTTTAATCGCTATTAGCTGTTTTTGAACTCTGTCCCCCCCTCTATATGTACTGCTTGGGTATTCCCCATGAGTAAATACTGCCATGATTGATCAGGAATAAGGAAAATTGTTTCATACTTACTGTAATTTTCTTTTCCTGATCATTATTCATGGCAGCATTATGTTCCCACCCATCTAATATAAGAGTTGTGAAGTTAGTTACAAAGACTGCCTGATGGGGAGGGGAAGTCCTATTTATAATTTATTTCCTGTTCTAAACATCCAAGTGGGTGAAGCTAACCCTACTGTGATGCTGCCATGGCTATATCCAGGAAAAGATAATTACGGTAAGTATGAGGACATTTTCTAAATTCAGTAGTGTAAATTCCAGATAAGCATTGGTTTCCTTTTCAAAGCTGCCATATTAATTGTTTTAGAGCTACATTGAAAATACGCTTTCTGGATCCTAACGGACGCTGGACGTCCTCACAGTCTGCTTGAGGACATCCAGCATCAGGTTGTTCTCCATAGAAAAGCATTTATTCAATGCTTTACTAAGAAGAGGATGTCGGAGGAGGCAAAGCCGCGACCCAGCACTAAGGGACATCGGTGCTGGGGTAAGGTAAGTAAATAAAGGGGCGGGGGTTCAAGGGAGACAGAGGAAGCTATAGTACACGGAATACAGCTTTGTATTCCAGGCACTTATAGTATTCCTTTATCTGGGAGCAGCTGAGAGGGTTAGCATGTGGTATCAGCTGAAGTAGGCAGCAGCTTTAAGGATAGTCAATCAAAAAGTATTGGTCTTATATCTTTGGTAGATTTATATCATATATGGTAAGCCTGATCAATAAGGAAGTTCTTTTTTTTTTTTTTTTTGTCCTCACCGTCACCATCACAGGTACTATTGGGTTGGCCCAATGTCCTTTCTGATATGTGTAAACCGCATTTATTATAGATACTACTGGGAGAGGCTAATGCCTTGATCTCAACCTATTGGAAATGAATACAAATACAGACGGTGGAGCAGTGGGTGTCGAAAGGTGGAACATGCTAGTGAAATGGTGGCATTACACTGGGGGGCTAGGGGTTGTAAACAAATATATTAAAATATGGGCCCCTTGGTTGGATTATTGGAAAGAATATCTATGAGCAGGGCGATTATGGTAAATCTATCAACACTTATCACTAAAGAGGTCCTATACGATTTGGTGTTACCGTGCACATTTATTTAACTGCAATATGAGATTAAAAATAATGCAATGTTGTATTAGTATTTTGAATACTTAGTTAAGCCGGTGTCATCACTCCCTTTTTTCTTTTTTTTGGAGTAAAGCCACAATGAAGTATCATTAACAACTGATCTAGAATAGATACAGTCTTTCAGATATATTTCTCTTTACCTACCATCTCTTCCCCCTCCTTCTGGCCCTTTGCTTAGTTTTTCTCTCCTTTTGTCATCTGCTCCAGTAATATTATACTCATTGTGAAGTGTACTTATGTTGGATAATTGATTTTTTTTTTTTTTTTATGCATAGTGAGATGAGGACTTTTTGCCCTCTAGTGTAGTTTCTCGGAGAGGAAAAAACAAACAAATATCTATGCAAATAGCGACTACAATGAGATTGCAGTGCTTAGAGTGTTTAGGTACAGTCTTTCCGCACTGTTAAAAAGACTCAATTAACCATGTTGGGGGAGATGGGACCACACAGCCGGAAGGTTCATAGAGATTCTACAATTAGAGCATTAACCACTATGTTATCTGGCTGATAACATACTTTTCCTGGCATATAGTGGCAGTACCTGTGGGTTTGTATCCTCTTGATGGACAAGCCGACTGTAAATAAGTAAATAAAACATTTTAAATAGTCCCTCCTACTTCCCCTCTAAAACCCCGGACTTCCCCTAGGACCATCAGTATTCTTTCTTGTCCCATTCGGGACAGACATGCTGACTGTTCCTGGAAGTCTGGTGAGGCGCACAGGCTGCTGTCTGGGGGATCGGCCAATAGCTCCCTGGGAGGTGAGCGGAGTGCCACACTCTGAGTCCTGTTTACAGAGCAAGCAGGAGGATCTCTACTGTATTACCATCTGTATCGTATTATCATAGCCAGTTTTGGCACCATGGAGCAGTTAATACAGAGCCTGATACGGCTCCCTGTTTGTGAGTGTGATTTCACCATTATTTCTTATTGAGTGTTATTTTACAGATTACACTATGTGTGGATATATTTGTTTTTTGTAGATTCCCAAGTGCTGCATTACCATCGTTGTGTGGATATCTACTGTGTTACCATCTGTAAAATATACTTCATTTTCTCACTTTAACACTGGGTGTTGTATATGAGAGGTAGTATTTGTACTACAACTTGTTTATCTCTATCTCTATATATATATATATATATATATATATATATATATATATATATGTATATATGTTATAGGTGATTGGGGAAACACCCGTAGTTATATATACACCTATCTTTATATAGTTTGAAGCGCTCATACACCCACTGGTTATCCAGTACTTGGAAGCAGGAGAATCTGCCTTCTTATGCCATGTGGAGGCTGGCAATGGGTAAGAGGCGGTCCCAGGTGGTCCGCCAATGGAATTGCAAGCTCGGAGCTTGCGCAAGGTGATGGAACGCACGCCCAGGAGGCCTTGCATTCCACCAGAATTCCGAAGGCGCTACTGTGCATGTGCAATTCGGAACTTGAAAATTTGGCACCAAATTTAAAAAATGGTGCCTATTAACGCCGTGCAAACCTTCAGGGCAAATGTGCTTGTTGTTTGGAGAAGGAATACCGTGTCACCAGCACCCCCACACTGTTCAGAGGTCTTTAAACGTAAGATTTATTTTACCTTTTCCATAAAGACATCTGTTTGTTTTCTTTTCTGGATTGGTAAATTCTAAAATTATGTTATTTATTGCAGATGTCTAGCTCATCGTCTCCTAAAGACTTAGACAAGGAGAAAATGTCAGTACCTGCACCCAAGAAGGCTACATTTAAATCGAAACATGGCTCCTGCTCAGAATACACTACTCCATTACCTGATGGATACAAAAACAAAATGTGCAATAGCTGCCTCTGAAGATTTGGAAAAATCTAAACAGCAGGATATGCAGAAATTTCTTAACTCGTTCTAGGGTAACCTATCGCAGACATTTGAATCTTTTAGAGAATCAGTTAAAATGCATGTTCCTTATTAGGACAGGCATTTGAAAAAAACATAAGCGAGAAAGATCTCCTTCACTGTCTGAGTTGTCATCAGGGGAATGCTCTGACACTACATGCTCATCAAAATCTAGTGAGGCGTCTAGTGTGGAAGAAGGTTTTCCTGCAGAACACAGAAAAAGATTGATTAAAGAGGTAATGGAGGTGTTATCAGAGGAGGATTCTTCAAAAAAGAAGATTAAGGGTTTCCCAATGGACCCGAAGTTGTTAGAATTTGTTCATAGAGAAATGAAAAATCCTGAGAAAGGGGCTTTTATTTCCAAACATTTTAAGGAGTTTATCAGACTTCAAGAAGGTTTAAGTTGGGAAGATCTACCTAAGGTTGATACGCAAGTGGCAAAACTGTCCAAAAAGACCACTCTACCCATCAGTGAGGTATCTGGCCTTAAAAATCCAATAGACAGAAGATCGGAGAAGAATCTTCCAAACAGCGGGATTTCAAAGTAAAGCTGCAATTGCGGGAGTATCTGTTATGAGAGCACAAAAAGTTTGGCTTCAGGAAATTGCGAGTTGCCTGATGGAAAGTTCGGATAAAGACATTCCTCATCTTTTGCATAACATAAAGTTGGCAAATGATTTTATGCAAGATTTATCTGAGGAAGGCCTAAAATTATCGGCACGGTCAGTTTAATTGATACGCTTTTATGAAGAAATGGGTTTTTAATGATTTTTTGAAGGAGTGGAGACTGGGTGAGCATCTAATGAAGGAGGGAAGTGAGTTTGTCATTATAATATGGAGCAACAGTGTCTGTCTCCAAATCTCTTCTGTTTTCATTAACATTTAAAAGGTACACTTATTTATACCTTTTTTTTTCTGTCATATGGTGGCAGTAACATTGGGTTTTGCTCCTCCCCTGTGGACAAGACATTTAGCAAGGTAATTATGATCAAAAAGACCCTCCCCTTTGCCCTATAAAACGCTGTAATGCAAAACCTACCCCAGTTTCCTTTCATGTCCCTAGAGGGGAAGGACATGACATCCATTGGTGAGACACATGGGTTGTTTGTCTGGGGGACCAGGTCCAAGAGCTGCCCAGGTGGTAGACTGAAAGACCATGCTTCTGACCGGTAAGGTTATGGAGCAAGTGGAGATGTTGTCTATTTATGCGGAGAATGGTTCCGGCAATGCTTCCGGTAGGCGGAGTTTGCCCTGAGCAGGTGGACAACGGTGGAACGCACGCCCGGGTGGTGCTGCGTTCCACCTAAGCCTCCAGTTGCGCTAATACGCATGCGTAGACCGGCATCTTAAAGAGACAGCAAAAAAAAAAGAAAATTGTAATGCAGGTATATATAGAGAGCTGTGCAGGTACCCACTGACTACATGGATGCAGGTCAGAAGAGGTACGCCGTGTCACCTGCCTGCCCCCCACACGGCTCAGAGGTATTTTGAGGTAATATTAAAGAAATCTTTACTTTAAAATATGCTCTGAAATTTTACAAAATGAAATATCAGATGTTTTAAAGCCGCCATTTATAATTTCTCCACAGAAATGTCTAGCCCAGCTTATCCTGATATGGACAAGGAAAAATTGCCAGCCTCCATGGCTAGAAAGGCTATGGCAAAATCTAAACATCTAGTTTGCAATGAGTGTGCAACTCCTCTTCCAGACGGATCAAGGAAGAAGGTGTGCAGTCGGTGTACTGCAAATTCCTTGGAAAGAGATAAGCAAAAATATATGCAATCTTTCCTAACCTGGTTCCAAGAAAATCTGTCCCAGACCTTGGAGACTATTAAAGAGTCCAAAAAGGTGGAATCTTCTATACAGGAAGAACATCAGAGAATCAAGAAAAGAAGGTTATCTTCTGCATCTGAGACATCATCCGGGGAATGTTTTTCCTCCATTCAGATGGGTCAGGATCCTCATCAAGTGAACCAGTGGGGTTTCCTCCGGATGAACTCCGTAAATTCATAAAGGAAGTTAACCTGGTGGTCTTACCTGAAGGCCCGGAGAATCCTAAAAAAGGGTTTCCATTTTTCAACAAACCCTGGTGGATTTAATATTCAGGGAATGGAGAAATCCTGAGAAACGTTCCTTTATATCCAGACACTTTAAAGATATCTTCAGACTGGTCGGAGAAGTAGTCTGTGAAGATCTCCCTAAAGTAGATGTCCAGGTGGCTCAAATTGCTAAAAAGACCACTATTCCTATAGGGGAAACTTCGGCCTTGAAAAATCCAATGGATAAAAGAGCCGAAACCTCTTGTAGGCGAGATTACCAGATGGCCGGTTTTCAATGCAAGGCTTTACTGGCGGGAGCAGCGGTTGCCAGAGCAAATGGCTTTTGGTTAAACACATTACAAGATATGTTATCTTCTGACCAAACTAAAGAAGAAATTATTAAGCAGGTGTCAGAGACTAAAAAGGCTCTTCCTCAAGATAAGAAATTCTCCTGGAGATCGGGTTACAAGAATTACCAGTATAAACACAGGAGATCCTATCAAGAGAGACCGCATTAAGGGAAAAAAATTGGAGATTTGAACAAAGAGGTGATGTTAAAAGATCCTACAGAGAAAAAGATAGACGTTTCTGACACCAGAAGTGTGGGAGGAAGACATTTTTTTCAGGCATGGGAAAGAACCACAAGCAATCCCTGGGTTCTAAGACTGATCCAGCAGGGACACAAGATTATATTTACAGGGAAACCAAGATCAAAATTTCTGGTCTCGACTTACCAGTCTTCCAAAAAATCGCAAGCCCTGTTTTCTCAAACCATGCTACTTTTGCAAAAAAGGGTTATAAAGAGAGTACCAGAAAAGATTTCGGGGAGTTTACTCAAGATTATTTTTCGTCCCATTTCGTCCCACTCTTTTCGTCCCATTTTGGATTTAAAAACCATCAACCGGTTTATCCCGTATCAAAGGTTTCGCATGGAATCAATCACTTCTATTTTTCCTCTTCTACAAAAAGGCGACTTTATGGTAAAAATAGACTTGAAGGATGCTTATCTGCATGTTCCGATTGCTACCACTTCAAGGAAATTTCTAAGATTTGCGATAAAAGGGGGAAGATCCTCCGATCATTACAGTTCAGGGCTCTGCCTTTCGGACTGTCATCCGCCCCAAGGATATTCACAAAAATCTTGACTCCTCTGACAGCTCATTTAAAGGAATTGGGAATATCGATTATCCCATATCTGGACGACTGGCTCCTCATGGCAAATACAGAAGATCAGCTGCTCAAAGACCTGCAGGTCACTATCAGATTTTTTCAAGACCACGGTTTGATCTTGAGCTTAAAGAAGTCAGTTCTCATTCCAACAAGAGAAATAGAGTTTCTCGGATTCAGAATCAATTCAGTCTCCCTGTCAATTCATCTTCCCAAACTAAAAAGGAGGAAAAATCGAGAAGTGATTACCAATCTCCAAAAGATGGAAAGTTGTTCCTTCACACAGGCCATTGGTGTGTTGGGCCTTCTAACTGCTGCTTTCCCAGCAGTCAAATGGGCAAGATCAAAGGTCAGACCTCTGCAATGGAATATTCTGACATCTTGGTCAAAAAAGGAGGAAGATTTAGACAGAAGGTTCTTGTTATCCCCTCAGGTAAAGACTCAGCTTACTTGGTGGAAAACCAAGTGCCTTTCAGGAGGATTTTCTTTCCATCCAAAAGACTGGATAATAGTCAGTACCGACGCTTCAAAGACAGGTTGGGGAGCTCATATGGGCACCATCATGTTTCAAGGATTGTGGTCAGTCAGGGAGGCGAAAGAATCCGCAAACTTCAAGGAATTACTAGCAGTTCTTTACACTCCTACATCACCTCAGGCCTTGGGTGCAACAAAAAGCAGTGAAGATTCAATCAGACAATCGTACTACAGTAGTCTCATATATCAATCACCAGGGAGGAACCAAAGTAAGGAATCTTTACATTCTTTGTGCAGAAATTATGGAGTGGTCACAAAGATATCTGGAAGACATCTCGGCAGTCCACCTAAGAGGGAGCTACAATGTAATAGCCGAAGATCTAAGCAGAGGAAAGTGGGATCAAAAAGAATGGTCTTTGAACCCTGAAATATTCAGAATCCTGGCAGAAAAATTTGGAATTCAGGAAGTAGACTTGATGGCAAGAGCATCGAACGCAAAAGTTCACAGTTTCGCCTCCCTATTCAGAGTAGATCAACCCCAATGGATAGACGCTCTATCGACAGTGGAACTTCAGTCTGGCTTACGCTTTTCCACCTCTGCCTTTAATCCCAAAGGTCCGTCTCAAGATAAGAACAGACAGAGCAAGAGTATTGGCAATAATTCCATATTGGCCAAACAGAGTCTGGTTTTTGGCTTTAAAGAAGATGACCATCGCTCATTGGGAACTTCCTCATTGTGAACAGGAACCTGCCCTTGGAAGTTCTGAAAATATTCAGGCTGACGGCTTGGCTACTGCAAGGCTAATCCTTCGTAACCAAGGTTTACAAGAAGACAGAATAGCTATCTTACTTCGCTCTACCAGGAAATCTACGTCTAAGATATACTTTAGGATTTGGTGTAAGTTTCTCCACTGGTGTAGGGAACACCAGTGCCTTGATTTACATCCATCCCTAGATAACATTCTCAATTTTTTTTACAAGACAGGTTTTCAGCTGGTCTGGGGGTTTCTACGCTCAAAGTTCAGATATCGGCCATAAGTTTTTTTTTTTCTAATTCGGGATTTGGCGTCCAATATTTTCATCAGAAGATTTTTTTTTAGGTCCATCAGCCTCAAACGTCCTCCTAGGAGATCAGTGTTTCCAGCCTGGGATTTATCCCTGGTCCTACAAGCTCTTTGTGTTCATCCCTTCGAAAGAAGTCCCATTAAGAATCTTGTCTCTTAAAGTTAGATTCATAGTATCCATCACATTGGCCAAGAGAGTGTGAGAACTTCACGCTCTGCCCTCCTCAGATAAATTTACCTAAGACAAATTGGCATAAAAATATTATGGACTGAAAGTAGGTAAGAGGTTATTGCTTAAAGAAATATATATGAAAAACAATATGTTCCATTTCTAACACCTTGTCAGTTTGTAATCTCCCTTATAGACAAAGTACAGTTTAATAAATACAACATTTCATTCTAAAGCTTGTAATATTTGCTTTTGCCCATAACAAGGGCATTCCAGATAACCAGTTTCATACAATTCTATACACCAGAGCTTCTAAGTCTAGTATCTATTTGAAGGTTTGGAATGAATTTCTCCATTGGTGCGTTCAGCATAATTGCTTTCTTCAGTTTCTGCAAGAAGGCTTTGAAAACAGAGTCCGTGTCTCTACTTTAAAGGTTCACACTACAGCCCTCAACCGATTTTTGCTACAAGAGTTTGTGACAGGTTTGCTGATTAGAGGTTTCTTCAAGTCCATTCTTCTACAAAGACCTCGGAAATGTCAATTCCCTTCCTGGGATTGATCTCTGGTGCTGCAGTCTATGTAAAGCTCCATTTGAACCACTTGAAGGTGTATCATTAAGAATTATGTCTCTCAAGACTACTTTCCTGGAAGCAATTACCTCAGCTAGGAGAATTGGGGAAATCCAAGCCCTTTCCCTCTTTATTGGAATTTACAATTTTCCATCAGGACAAGATTGTACTGCATACGAACCTCTGGTGTTTCCATCAGTCTGTAGTTTAGATCAAAAACAAAAGTGGCATAACCTGCATGTTCGAAGAGCACTTTTGATTTACTTATCCCGTTCAGAAGACTTCAGGTCCTCAGATCCAGGGTATGGGAGCATCTAAACTTACTCAGACAATTTGGTTGACACCATCAGGTTGGCTTATGAATCGCAAAACATTCATATACCTTCCATTAGAGTACACTCAACCAGAGCCATGTCCACATCATGGGCAGAAAAATCCAAAGCCTTTCCTAAAGACATCTGCAAAGCAGCACAATGGTCCTCTTTTCATACCTTAATCAAGCACCATTGGTTAGACATCTTCTAGTCCTCTGAGGCTCTTCGGCGCAAGGTGCTTCAAGCTGTAGTTTGCAGAGACCTAGCCATTTAATGTTCCAGGGATCTTGGACCAAGTTTCTGTTTTATCACTCTTTGCAATAGTTTTTTTATTCTTTATTTTGTCATGACAGGTTGCAGTTCATCAGCAATTGGCTTGTGCAAAAGTCGCATCGTAATACATTCATGGATGGTCACGCTTTACAGATGGAAACATTGTCAATACATGTTTGATGGCTTACATTGGTGACCGGTTATTTTGCTGTCTGTCAAGGTTTTATAATAGAAGATTGACCAATAAGGAGTAACATTTTAAATGAATACTTTGTACAATATTACAAGTTGTCTGTGACTACATTTTCTTGGAACCTGTAAGGGTAAGGTTTTTACCCGACCCACAGTCTGGTTATGTTGGGTTTTTCTAGTAACCCAATTGGAATTTGGTTAAGTGTAGGGGAGAGGGAGTTGGGTTTCCAGATCAAGAGTCAGGGTTTCTGGTAGGTTGTCATGGGAGGGTCAGGAGTTGGGATGTGGAAAAGAGGTTAGAAAGGGGAGGGGGTGGAGAAGTAGAGAAGAGAGAAAAATAAAGAGGGGGTGGGTTGGCAGTGAAGGACTATCCACCCCTCACAGTTGTGTTCGTTTGGGTGGGGGGGAGGGTTGTGTACTTGTGGTGTTTGAGGTGCTGGGTGTGTCGTGTCTTTAGCCTGTGTTCATTGATCCAGGGGTCCCATATTTACTGAAAGTTTTTAGTGGTATAATGTAGGATTGGCTGAGAGAGTGTCCATCTCCACAGCCTCTAACTTTATGATCACTGCCTCACATAGTGGGATAGTTTGGTTGACCCACTGTTCTGCAAAGGCTCTTCTGTGCAATAATTCTGAAGACTAAGACTTAAAGCAAATTTTGAAACCATCACCACTTTTAACAAAGTGGAACAATTACTTGAACTTATTAATCAGACATTTATAGATTGTTTATTGTATTGGGTTCAAACAGATGCTTCATTCTTAAAGTCTAACCAAACTTCTAAATTGAACAAAATTCAGTGTGACAATGTAAGATCCCCAAACATTGCTACTAAAAATGTTCCCATTTCTATAGTTTAAATAAGCTAAACTGTGGGTCAGCATTTCAAATAAGTAGGGAGGTGTTTTAGAAACAGGAGGCCTCCATTACAGTGGCTAGGATTGGGAATGAACAATCAAAGCTACAGGTTTCTATTCCTTTGGTCACAGCCTTAATCAGTTGGACCTGACCCAAACATTAAACCTTCTTGTAACCGGATGTTCGTTTAGTGTTACATGCTCAAAACAAACTTCAGATGGCCAAGGCAAAATAATTTTTATTAACAGACAGCTGAATCTTTAAAGACAATCACAGTGAAAATGCTAGTGCTGTGTTATTTGTAGTTTATAAGAGGCTATGCACTATGCAGTCTATATCTTTGTATAACTGGATCTGAATGCAAGGTTATTTACAGTTAATGAGCTTGGTAATAGATTAAAATGTGTACACTACATTTTAAAGTCATAAGTATATACACCATACACAAATACAGCTAATCACACTGCATATGTATGTATATTTACAGGGTTAGCAAGTTCCTGATCAGCGTGTAGTATGTGGGTAGCCTACATGTGTAAATATACAAATAGAAAAGTGATTAACACAATAGAGCCAGGATCAGGTGACTAAAATTAGCAAGGGTCACTGGCATAGGAAACATCAATATTGCTTCACAAGGTAAATCACTTTACTTGAACTTATCACAAAGGTCTGAGCAACTAGGTTTGTTATGGGTGAATGCACACACAAGCTTGATCCTATCCTGAATATTTAGAAGAACTCGCCAACATCTGCTCTCTTGTCACGTAGTTTGCTTCTAGCCTTTGTGCGGGCTTTGAATGCAGCAGAGTTGTTCATGTGCTAGTAAGAAAAAATAAAAATCGTTATTTATAAAAGTCACAGAACAGCACTACAGGACAAAGACGCAGTATATTTCTTCACTTTTGAAAAATAAATTTTCATTTAAACTTGTTTAGTTTTTAAAACCTCTGTATGGAAAATTGTTCTCGGCAGACTAGACTTTATTATACAAATAGCGATATGTTTTTTCCAGGCAGCAAAACTGCAAATTCAGCAGCTACTGAACAAGTGCAAGTAGACAGATAAGATGGATAAGTCACCTTGGCTTTAGTTTACAAAAGCCAATTATTTCAGGTTCTGAAGACCCTGTTTAAAAATTTTTTAAAGAGAAGTCTTTGAAATGGTATAGTAATATTTAGGGTAAATAAAGGAAACCAGGTAGATATTGATTCTACAGAGCCATCTGAAATGGGATGGCATAATTTAAGATGTTACAGAATGTATTAAAAGTGGTTCATACAATTGGGTCAGATTAGTTGATATGGTTATGCCTAGGTATTTGATATATTAACCCATGTGAATGGGCATGAGTGTTGGTGGCACCTGTGTTGTGCCTTTTTAGTAGGTATGGGTGACTAACTGCCCATTGAAACATTCTAGCACTAGGGGGATGAGTATAGAGCTTCAATCCAGTTCATCCACAGTATTGTAACATGGTAAATAGAGAAAATTCCATCATATCCAATGCCTTCTCTGAATGGGAAAGAATACAGTCGAAGTTCCTGATGCTTTGCATGTATAAGATTGTGAACCATGGTGGTATTTCCTTTCTCTCCCTGGAACAAATACCACTTGATCAGGGTGAACCGGTTCCATGAGTGGCATAAGGTCGCAGGCTAGGATTTTTGAAAACCATTTCATATCAAATTTAGGATTGTTTAGTTACATTTAAAAATCGGGATTCTTAAAGGACCACTCTAGGCACCCAGACCACTTCAGCTTAATGAAGTTGTCTGGGTGCCAGGTCCAGCTAGGGTTAACCCATTTTTTAATAAACATAGCAGTTTCAGAGAAACTGCTATGTTTATGAATGGGTTAAGCCTTCCCCCTAATCCTCTAGTGGCTGTCTCATTGACAGCCACTAGAGGAGCTTGCGTGCTTCTCACTGATTTTCACAGTGAGAGCACGCCAGCGTCCATAGGAAAGCATTGTAAATGCTTTCCTATGCGACCTGCTGAATGCGTGCGCAGCTCTTGCTGCGCGTGCGCATTCAGTCGGCGGGGAGGAACGGAGGAGGAGAGCTCTCCGCCCAGCACTGGAAAAAGGTAAGTTTTAACCCCTTTCCCCTTTCCAGAGCCGGGCGGGAGGGGGTCCCTGAGGGTGGGGGCACCCTCAGGGCACTATAGTGCCAGGAAAACGAGTGTTTTCCTGGCACTATAGTGGTCCTTTAAGAGGCTTTAACGCCATATAGGATTCACAGATCTCATACTAGTTGACTGCCAGGATCTATATAACTTACCCTTTCATCACGAGAAATTTTCATCTCCTCCATAGCAGCTTTATCCAAGAGCAAAGGAGGACCAAGTTCAAAAATACTGCGCAAGAACACATTTGTCTAAAGAGAAAATTATATATAGTCCATATCAATGACATTTGAACAGTAAAGTCATGTTCAGACATTTAACACATTTTAGTTTGCTCTCAGGTTGTGCAATCTGACTGTTCTAGTTCTGTTAGACAGGTTTACATCTTGTTATAAAATGGGCCCTTCGCATTTCAATAGAGTTTATTAAAGTATACGGAAGAAGGTCTAGATATTTGCTAGGATGGAAAGTTACTTCAATGTACGTAACCCTGCAGCACACAGTTTCAAATCAGGACTAAAAGATCTGCTGACTATTATGAGGTCTTAAAGAAACCAGAAAAGCACAGAAAGGCTGCAGGAATTGATACTTTAATGGCCATATCATTTGTCCTTACCAGAAGATGATATTGCATGCCAGATCCAAACAGCTCTTTGAATATGCTATATGTAAGCCTCTTCACCCAGCTGTCAATATGCATTCGCTCTCTTCCAAACCGAATTGATTCTGACGAAAAGTCACCTTCCTGTTAAAAAAAAAAAATGCTCTGTCAAGTCCAGATGTGATATTTAACACTTGTTGCAAAACTAAGCTGTTGAGGCAAATGCTGAGGCATGGTCAGACCCCTCACTAGCTTCACCGTTTTCCCATATCTATAGGGAACGTTTCTGCAGGGAGGACAGTTCTAGATAGTTTTGCAAAGTGCTTTGAAATCTAGATGCTTCCTTTCAGATTAGGTTCCTTACAATCATTTGTTTTTATACATTTGAAACTAGGACAAACTAGTTCTCAGAAGTCTAATTTTTAAACCAGTGTAATGCAAGAAATTAAATAGTAAAATTTTACACAATTTCAATCTTTTCCCAGAAGCAAAGATTATATGCAAAATCCCTTTTGATTAAAGGCTAGACTATATGCAGGCCATGTTTTAGGTTTTATTTTATTTTTTATTTTTATTTAGAAACAAGAAATTTGACAATTTATACAAGTAGTTATATTTTGAAACCGGGATAAAATAAAATCGTTACACTACCTCAACTGCTTTGAGGACATCGCGAAAGACAGATCTTTGCTTCCTTCTGTCTACTTTTGCCCGATGTTTATTGCAGTCTGTTGCAAGAGCTTTCAGTGTTTGAGTAAGAGGCTCCAAATCTTCATAAAAAAAGTCCTAGACAATTGAAAAAAGTTAGTCCTGCGCTCCATTTTGAATGCACATGTGTAAATACTAAGGGTAAGAGCACAACCACCACTAGAGTATCCAGGGCTCTGGATTAAAGTTTGACCCAACAGACTATAGCATTTCAAGTTCTTTATCAAATCACTATTTTCAGAACAGTTTCAAAACCAAGAGGAGAGGTCAAGGAACCATAGATACTACATGCAAACACTGGCATTACAGTACTATTAGGCTCCAGGTGGTGTCCTTTGGTTGTTAAAAGGATTTTAGCAGTTTGACCAAAACCAGGTAACCAAAGGCAGCCACAAAATTGCAAACTTGGAAGTTCCACATGCGCACTAGCCAAATCAATTTCTTCCATATTTTCAACACCATTTATTTGGCTGAGCCATCAGTTGATGCATTCCGCCAACGAATTCTGTCCAAATATGGGTTAGATAAATTGATATTACCAATGTGGATCAACCTGGGTACTTCAGAGTTTTGGGTCAAACTGAAAACAGTTTAACAATTGGAGATAGCGTTCAGCATTGAAGCGCTATCAGCATGTAGCAGTTATAGTGCCTAGACTACTCCTTTAATTAAATGTGCACTCATGATCTGTGAGAAGCACTGAAACATCTGGAAAATATGCAAAGTGATAAACCCAAACATTTCTGATTGCTGGATGACCACACGTCTCCGTATTCAGAAACCATCCCACACATCTTTCCCACAGGCGCTGTCCATCTGGGCCAATGTGGATGTGTTACATGGAGCTCATAATTAGGAAAACAGGTCACCATGAGAACTGTTCAAGAATGCAAACGGCAAAAAGGTTAGCCAGTTTTCATGAAAACACTGTACCATCAAGAATAAGGCACTTCCTGCAACAAAGAAAAATAATCTGAGAAAAACACTTTAAAGTTATGATAAACACACCAAGATAAAAACTGAGAAAACATGTGCCAGTCTTCAAACCAAAAGCCCCGTACAATACAACAACAACAAAGTTTTCAGTGACAGACCGGGATCAAAGTTTCCAGCGTTTATATCCAGCCCCCCATGAGGGGAAATTTATGGGTGGGAAGGGTAGCCTGGACCACCAGCTTAGGGATTGGTAGAGGCACTTTCAGTTTTAAGTCACCAGCCCTCTCCCAACTCCAGCACCATGCAGAGAGTACATCAAATGCTGCAACAGTATGCATAGCCCACCTCAGAGGAGAGAGGAATCACAAGTCCTTGTCTCCACCATACATATAGATATGAAGTAAACTTGATACATGTTTTCTGTAATAAAGGTTTTAAAAATCAGAAGTTATGCTACAGGGGTGCTTCTTCCTTTGCAGTTAATTTGTCCATTACCAGAGATCACACAGGAGGCAGTGGTGGGTAATTTAGCACAAACCTCAAAGTTTATGAATGTAACAAACTTCTAAGACATGACCATGTGAATGCAACATCCCACTTTGTGGTATTAAAGTTTTATAAAAAGGAATATTGGAGAATAGCTGGTATTATGAAAGTCAATTCTTATGCCATTTGCAGCATGTATTTTGTAAATTTATATTTATCTATTTTGTATACATGTTTAGAGGACTGTATTAGTTTACATTCACAGCAATATTTGGTGTAACCAAGGTGACATTGTTTTCCTGTGCCCCAGCTCATTTAACTGCATGCTTTTTTTGAAAACCAAAGTTTAAAAAAAAAGAAAGCCAAGTGTTTCGGAAAGTCACATTAATACCACATGCACGACAATACATTCAATGTTTAAAAACTAACCACACTAGTTTCTTTCAGTCACTAGCAAAGTGGTCCTCTTAATACACTTCTGGTAAAAAATTTAGCTGCTCTCATTCAGGTGGTATGGCATGTTTTAAAGGTAGCTTTAAAGGGACACTAAAATGTAAAAGTCCCATTGAAGTAATTATATAAATATTTAGGAGTCCCCTGGCACGCTCTTTATTCAGCATTAAACAGTTTTTCAATGTAATCTTAGATGAGAGTCCTCAGCAGCCCTTACCCTCTGTGCTGTGTGGTGAAATAAGGAAGTATTAGCATAGGCAACTGAGCTGACAGCTTTCAGCCCATCACAGTGCCAACTCCGAGCAAGTGCCTGGGGCCTCCAGGCACTAACCAATTTAATGATATTAAATAGTTATAGCGCCTACAGTGTCCCTTTAAGCTGCCAAGAGTATATTCGATAATTGTTATTTTGGCAAACCATCTACAAATTCCACTTTAGACATTAGACATTAACAGCTATGTAGCTCAGAAGACTATAAAAGCAGAGTAGGAAATGCAAAATTAAGCTAAAGCATAAATTACATATGTGACTCCCAGTAACTCAAGATAAATGTTTGAGTATTTAACTGTAGATCAGTGCCACTACAGTTTACTTTATACACAGATTTATAAAATAGCGCTAGTCTGACCAATAACCCTGGTCAATACATGCCAATAGATAAAGTACTTACTGCATCTGCTTCCCGTGCCAGCTCAAACAAGAGCGCCAGAGTCTCCCCAGCTGCAATCCTCATGTTCACATCATCACAAGATAACAGCCTTGGTAGTTTGTTCAGATGTCTGTTAAGAGTGAAACAGATTCATCAGCATGCAGAACATTAAAATAAGACATTAAAAGTGTGAAGTATGACTTTTCAACAAGTTAAAGGCTTTCCTGGTGTAACTATCCCCCAAAAATAATCCATATTAAGTAAATCGATCAAGCAATAAGAATGAGTTTAGGTAAAACCATGAGAAGGAAATGGCAGTGCATCAGGTAGCAGCAGTTGTGGATTAGTCATATGTTAGTTTCTATAACCCCTTTATAAGCATTCTATTGAAGGTCATGGTGCAGCATCAATTCAGCATTGCAAGAAGCAGTTTACTTACATATCTAGTTTCTTCTTTACTTCACTGGTATGGCAGATAGTCAGCAACAGAGCCCACGATTGGAGAGCCTGGATGTGAAGTGCTGAACATTTATCAGCTCCATTTTCGGAATGATATTGCTTGGTGAAGACATTCTCCATGCATTCCATCGCGGAGTACAAATCCTGAAAGTCATAATTCACACTTACTACAAGAACCCAACAGCAAGGACTTCCCTCCCTACATATAATACAGCTCCATTCTTACCTCAATATCATCACTGGCAATAAAGCAGCAGAGACCCAGATAGGTTGCACACTGTTGGAGGGGGGAAGAAAAGTTAAGTTGACTTACAGTATTTTAAATTTTGCTAAAATAGAAGTGAACACACGTTAAGCATTTCAAAGTTTAAAGCGGCACAGTCACCCCATTAGAGGCCTTTGCAAAGACCCAGCGATGACATCTCTGCAGGAGGGTGGATTTACCTGTACTGGTCCTTTGTGGGTGGCAGTGAAGTATAAAACATTTAGCAGAAACCTTCCAATTCTAATTGGATACAAGGCAGTAATATGGAATGGTTGATCCAGAGCATTACTTACAGCTTGGCGTGCCTGGGTGTTTGCACTTCTGTCACAAATTATTGTTCTTAGAATTGGTGCCAGAGATCGGAAAACCTCCTCGCATTCAATTCCTGCGCCAAGCTGACAACATAGAAGGCAAGCCAGAGATGCAGCCACGCACTGCTCTTCACTTTTACCTGGAAACAGACACATGCAGGTTATTCTTCCACATAAAGAGTGTAGTAAAAGCAACCATTACTTTTCCAATGGCAACACTAAACAAAAACATCCAATTCTTCCAGTGTCATGTATTTCCCACTGTCCAGGTCCCAATATTCTGTAATGCAGGAGTGCCGTTTGAAGATGTTCTCCATAAGGAACTGGCACAAAGCAGTGTAAATGAATACATGTGCTCCTAGTTAACTTTACCTAGAGAGCCATGGAGTATGACTTAAGGAGCTGCAAGTTATGTTTTTGTGGGAGACGCCACTTGCACTCAATTTCTCCCTTGAGGACCAGGTTAAATCTAGATCTTGTCATACCTCCTTAGTCCACAAAGGATTCAACACGTAGACTGTTCATAAATGATCACTTCATTTTACCTTTATACTCTACTTAAGTTATGCCATTAAATTATGTAGGCTTAACGCTGCCATATTACAGGCAGGCAAAAAAGTCTATAACCAAGGATATTTAATAGGATGCAGTAAATTGGTTAAAATCTTACCTTTTTTCAAGCAACGCTCAATGCTATCAGTTAGTGTTATTCTTCGTTCTAGAATAAAGTCACTTAACAACTTGGATGACATCCCAGCCTTCAATCCTTCAAGTGCAGCTTGTCTTGTCTTTGCACTATAAGAAGTGGAAGAAAATTTGCAGTGTTTATTGCTGGTCTCATAGTAGGGCATTTGTGTATGGCTAAAGAATATTGCTCTTACAAAAAATAAAGGAAAAGAAAAAAATGTAATCAGATTATTTGGTCACAAAGAATCTAAATCCTGAAGGTCTTGGCAAGTGTCTCTAATCAAATAGCACCAATTCACCTCTAAAACTGGATATAAACTTAAATATGAATCTATTGCAATTTAAAATCATTTATAAGTTACAGTGTTCTAAAAGAAGGAATGCCACGGTTTGTCTCAAGTAAATCCCAATGAAACTGACCTGAACAAGCAATTTATAAGTCTAGATTAGTGTAGTTTCTAAACCTTCATTCTAAGAATTATAATCAAAGTCAAGTAAAAAAAGGAAGTAATGGATGCAGTCGAGATTCCATGACAACACTGAACAAGTGTGAACCTTCAATAAAGTTCCCAACCACTTCATTAATAGGATGGAAGTTTCTAAACAGGATTTCTTCATTGTGGATGGAAATCAACATGTTTAAAAACCAACGATTCCAACTAAAGTTCATAAATGTAGCTGGAAAATTCTTTAAATATGCAGCTACATGAAAACTGAAAGGTGTTCTTGTAGGGTTTCTACAGATGAAGCAGACGTCATACCTCTTGTCTGTTGTGAGTTCAATTAGTCCTTTCATTTTGTATTCAAAGTCTTCCTGAGTTGCTTCTTCATCAACCTCTCCACCTACAGGAGAAAGGGTACAGATATGGTAAAAAAATAAAAAATGGAAACCAAGGAATTTTTTTCCTTTCCCCTTACAATTATTTTTAGACATACCATCTTCAGCAACGCTGGCCACATCGCTGAAACTACTACAGCGACTCATTGTTTCAATTGAGGATTCCTCATCACTAAACGGCTGTACATTTTTGGACCGGCCACCTAAAATTAAAATAGAAAATTCAAAACAAAACCCAAAGCACTAGAATTTGATATGATAAAAGTTAGTCCCTTTACATAACAAGGACAAAAGGTTTTCAATGGCATCAAGCTGCAGACTTCAGTATGTTTAGGCTAACAACCATAAGTATCAGACAGCTTAAAGTGAAACTTGCTTCCTAGCATTTTAACACATTTATTAGCTACATGTAACAAGTTTGTGAGATGTGAAAAATAAAAATAAAAACTCCACCCCGCAGCTGGGTGCTGCCATTTTAGCTTCCTGTCAATTGTTAAATAGTATTGTCCTTTGCAGCTGGCAGTCAGCAAAAAAGTTTCTATTTCTCCCCATTTTAATGTCTGCCCTGGCTGTGCCAGGATGGAACTAGTTTGTGAGGTTATTTGCTAAATCTTTAGCATTACAGGATACGGATTTACACAAGTTGTGTGATTTTCAATAATCACACAGGTGCCTAAAAGTTAAACTACAACTCCCATGATCCTTGTTCATTCTAAGAGCATGCAAAGCATCATGGTACTCTTAGATCTACAAGATCTGGGGATTACCTTTTGGGCACCTCTAGTCTACATTGAAGAGAAGGAACTTTCACACACACTGAATTGCAGATACATTCACTACTCTACTATAAAGATGAAGATTGAAACAAATGTTAGTTTAAACTTTATCAAATCAGCAACCATGACAGCATAAAATTAAAAGCCAAGCCATATAGTAATTGGCATTGATGGAAACAACCGGCGCACCAACAGCTCAACTGTTTTACCAAACTTGTTCCCATATTAGCTGTAATTTGTGGTCCAAATGCAAAGAAACTATTCTAAGAACCGGTTGAAATGACAAAGTGTCTCCATTTGATCACCAAGCCATCACAAGGTACAAGCATGTTGGAAAGTGGAACACACAATTATGAAAAAGAAAATATTCAGTCAACTGGTCAGTACGACTTTAGCCTTCAATTATCTGAGAACTAAAGCTGCAAGAACACAATTTGTTCCACATCCTGAAAATCTCCTGATTTGTGCAAACATGAAAGTGTGTGTTTTAATTCTACAAATACATTCCAACCAACTGGATTTTTTAAATCATGGCAAGCTCTAGCATGACCATTCCCATGTCCAACGATCGGACAATAGACAGGTTTCCATTTACAGTCTCTGCAGAAACAGCTGACCCTGGGATATTTAGACGAGGATAGCATCTTTGAATAATTAAACCATAGGCAAGAACAATGCAAGCAATACACTTAGTTCGAATTCCCGGTTTACCTGTAAAACTGGAATGTAGTCTAGATTTCAGTATATATTGGAGTCAAC
Organism: Pelobates cultripes; assembly: GCA_933207985.1. Classification (NCBI taxonomy): domain Eukaryota; kingdom Metazoa; phylum Chordata; class Amphibia; order Anura; family Pelobatidae; genus Pelobates; species Pelobates cultripes. The sequence goes on along the minus strand of OW240914.1, from coordinate 334,794,232 downwards.
AAATGCTCCTCAAGTCTTTGCACATGTTCATTAAATAGCCGATAGTGTTAGTTGCTGATTTGCATCACCCCTTAGCATTATCAGTTGTCATGCAGTATTGTAATGAGCAGGAAGCACAGAGATAATGGCAAGCTAAGGTCATTTTAGCACATATCTACATGTGCACGCCCTACACAGTATTCAACTAGTAAAAACAGTAACATGTTCAGAGGTTTCTCAACATTCACATTTAGTTAAAAATTTAGCTGCCTACAGTCTGACACCACCATATAGGGGCTAGTTTATTCTTATAAAGGCCCATCTATTGACTACATTAGGACTGACCATCTTAAACGGGAATGTACTACAGCCTCCGGCCATTTTGTTACAGTCCATCATTAACACAGTACTACATATGTAATTAGTATCTTAAGGAATACATCTATTGTGGCCCATAGAAAACAGCAGAATTCGAATCCATCAGCAATTCCAACTATTGCCAAGTCACTGTAAATTCTACCTAGTATTGCGTTTACCTTCACAACACCCCTACAAGAACTCTGTATTTCATACAGGTACAAGATTTGCATGAATCCAACAAACGTTCCTAGATTCTTATTATTGGTTGGGTTACTTGCAAAATATGACATTTAACAAAATCAAGAAAACAGTTGAAAAAAAGCTGCATTATGATAAATATATCAAATTTAAAAGGAGTCATTAGTCCACGTTTATGGTATAAAGGGTGTTTAGGTTTGAAGTCAAAGTGTTTTGCATAGGAGTTGTTTGCGGACTAAGTGTACACACTAATCCAGGGTAAGGCGGCAAACGCACTCAATATGCTGTAGTCAGTCATTAAACCGGTCATCTGAAAAATCTCAATACGTTTCTGAATGTAGTAAAGTCATGTTATCCGAATAATTATACACAGTTTCTCCTTAAAAACAAACTAGGTACAAAAAAAGCAAGCTAGTAACCTGTTAAAGAATTCTCTCTTTTCACATGTTTTATTGAAAGTTTTAAATATGATAAAACAAAAACGAGGAAAAGGGGTAAACATACAAGTACTATTAATGATCCAATACTATTTAAAAATGGGAAATTATTTAAAGAAATTGTACAATAAGTACAACTTTACCATTGGTAGAGCCTTATTTACTTATTAAGCAACCTTAATATTGGTAATTACAAATTGGTATGAATATGGTTGTAAAATTTGAATTACAAAGCAAGAAGAGTTACCTTATCAGTTCCTGGCTATTACAGTATTGGTTATTTAAAAAACCTTAGTGGATGGCCAATCCAAAAACTGGTCTTAAAAATTTGTTATTTCACGTTGCACTGCATTAAGAACAGCATAATCTTTAGGTATCCTTAATGAGACCCACCAAGCATTTAAACAGCTGAGTAACGTTTAATTATTGCATACTCACATAGAGTTCATTCCATTAAAGAGCTAGCTTCTGTCATCAACTATGAACACAAGAACTATGACAGGCACATCAGCTGTTAGCACCAAGCCCCTTTATCTCATCCAGTCAAAGAGCATGAGTAAGCACAGACTAATGATTCGCAAGAATCTATACCGCTGCCTTAAAGGGACACCAAGCATAAACACGACAACATTACATTGGTTATGGTGCTAACAGGCAGCTATCATTATACCTGGTTCAACATCAACTGTTTAGAAAGTGGTTATTGCCCTTTGAGTATGTTTTAAAACATGATTTGCATTATGAGACAGCATCCAATACCTGTAATATCAGCACTGGTTCAAGTAATATAGTTAAAAAACACTGTTTATGTAGATGTGTTTTTCACTGCATCCCATAATAAATAGAAGCCCTTAAGAAGGGGCTTCTACACTATAGGCACCCAGACCGCTTCATCTCATTAAAGTGGTCTGGGTGCACCGTCAGTCCCCTTAGTCCAGCCATGTAAAACATTGTAGTTTTACAGAATCAGTGAATCATTGCAGGACTAAGATTGCCTTTAGTAGCAGTCTAGCACTAGCCACTAAAGGTGCTTCCTGGAGGGTCACAGAGTTTGACTCTGAAGCAACACTTTATGTGCTTACGCTCTGCAAACCAGTCAGCTAATTTTCCTCAGACAATTGTCAGCCCTGCCCCACCCATGTAAGAGTAGTAACCTAAACAAAGCAAGAAACACCAACATTACAGACACCTCTATTTAACGTTCTAGTGTTTCTTTGATGGATGTAAAATAAATGTAGACCTATGTACAGATGTCAATGAAAACACACTATAGTGACCAGAACAACTACAACTTAATGAAGTTATAGCGTCTATTGCATGCCACTGCAGGCGTTTTAATGTAAACACTACCCTTTCAGAGAAAAGCAGTGCTTGGAGACACTAAACATTCCCCATAGAGTTGTACTGATTCAATGCATCTTTATGAGGAGATGCCGATTGGCCAGTGCGGTGCTTAGCTGCACATGCACAAAAGCATGTATTGACCGAGAGCCAATTTTGATGATCTCAGCCAAGCAGGCAGATTGGGGCAGACCCACGTGGCACTGTAATAAAGGTGAATAAACTCACCATTTAAATTAGACAGGCGGGCTGAGGGCCCACAGTTATATTACAGCTATAGTGACAGGAACACATTTTCCTTCATTATTGTGTTCCTTTAAATTATGACAATCACTCAATACATACTTATGACAAGCTTTTATGTCTGACTTGATGCACAAAAGTTTATGGGATTCAGGAAATTTTAACAGTTTTTGCCTAGTGAAGGATCTAGCTCAATATATTTTATTACCCACGTCACAAGTAACTTATAAACACACGCACTTTTAGAGTTTACCCCAAAGTAAAAATTTTATAGAATTCTAATGGAGTTACCAGTTTAAAGCCAATACACTGAGTTGCAAATATTCACCAACATCACTACTTCAGCAATTCTGTTATTTTGGCCTCCAACATCCTATATTGGGCCTTGTAAATATTGCACATAATTCCCAGTTTAGTAAATAAACTGGATGGGTCAGGCTTCCCCAAACTCTGGCTCTCCAGATGTTGCTGAACTACAACACCCATGATTCTCAGCCTATCTATTTCATTCATAGAGTCATGGGAGTTGTAGTTCAGCAACATCTGGAGGGCTGGAGTTTGGGGAATCCTTGAGGGTCCCAATTACTTGTGAAATTAATTGCATTTCAAACCCTACTGATAATAGTTTTAACCTGCTAAAGAAAGGAGGAGATAAGCAAGACTAACATGATTTCTCAATGCAGCCAAGCACACAAAAGCAAAGATTAAGTGAACAAAGTAGAAAATAGGATTAAAAAACCTAACTGATTAGAGATGCTGCTTCAGAGATAAGTAATGAATATTATATATTAGCCCCATGTAAAGACATGACACATAAGGACAAGATACTATTAGGACGATTTACACCTTATAGTAAAATAATGCCATCATGTAAACATTAAAAAAAATCCACTAGTGTGTTCAGAATACAAAGTTGTATTCGTAACTCCACTGTTTCTCTGCCGCCCACCCCCTTTACGGCCATGTAAAGAGATTATATAAAGCATAAAAACTTTCCTGACCTTGTCTATTCCATAGTGGTTTGAGATGCAGCTTTTTTTAGCTGGGTTAGGTCCTACCTATCCAGTCACCCAACTTTGAATTCCCCTGGTAAATCTATATTCTTTCCCATGACTTCTTGAATGTGTGACAAAGTTGTATTCCTAGCATTATAGTAGCCACTCTCCCTAAGCTGAGAAAGGGCTAAAGACAGTTATGTCACTTCTTGATTTAAAGGACCACTCTAGGCACTCAGACCACTTCAGCTTAATGAAGTGGTCTGGGTGCCAGGTCCAGCTAGGGTTAACCCATTTTTTAATAAACAGCAGTTTCAGAGAAAAACTGCTATGTTCATGAATGGGTTAAGCCTTCCCCCATTCCCTCTAGCGGCTGTCTCATTGACAGCCGCTAGAGGCGCTTGCGTGCTTCTCACTGTGATTTTCACAGTGAGAGCACGCCAGCGTCCATAGGAAAGCATTATGAATGCTTTCCTATGTGACTGGCTGAATGCGCACGCAGCTCTTGCCGCGCGTGCGCATTCAGCCGACGGGGCAGATCGGAGGAGGAGAGCTCTCCGCCCAGCGCTGGAAAAAGGTAAGTTTAAACCCCTTTCCCCCTTCCAGAGCCGGGCGGGAGGGGGACCCTGAGACTGGGGGCACTATAGTGCCAGGAAAACGAGTATGTTTTCCTGGCACTATAGTGGTCCTTTAAGTGCCGATGTCCCCTGGCAATGGGTTATGCTCCGCCTGTCAGGCAGCGGAGGTGACCCAATGACCATGTTCAGCTATTGCATTAGGCCTTTCCTATAGAAAAACATTGAATAAATGCTTCCCTAAGGAGTTTTCAACACGCTGGATATCTTCAGACAGAATGTGACGACATTCAGTGCTGTTTCACGATGTCAAACTACATGAAACTGCAGGAAGTGCCTCTAGTGGCTGTCTGCTAGACACTGCAATGTAAACGTTTAGTTAATCTAAGACTTCAATGAGATGAAGTGGTCTGGGTGCAAATAGTGTCCCTTTAAATTTGATTTGGGATGGTGATAATATTTGCCTCTGAAAAAGTATATTTACATACACTGAATCTAAAACATTTAGACGATATGCAGAGATTTAAAAGTCGCAGGACATTTACAACACAGCTGGATGCATTGTTTAGGTCTTGTTTTGTTTATTTACACTTGCAAGTATGGATCACTCAATTTTTATTGATTCTGGACCTCCACATATTGCTTAACTACAACTCCCTTGATTCTCTGGCCATTTCATTCAAATAATCAAGGGAGGTTTAGTACTGAAAAAAACTAGAGTTCCCGCATAACTTCTAGGGTGAGATTCTATTCTGACAAGTAACCTACATAGATAAATATTGCATGCATCAGCCCCCTATAAAGCCACCAAGCGCCCCATTAAAAAAAAAATCTCCCAAAGTAGACATCCTGGTGAAGGGCATAACCATAACTTATATGGAATAGAATAAAAAAAATACTAAGGAAAACAGTCAAATCCTTTACAAATCAAATGGATTTTAAAGGGTTCTCACTGCTTTCCTCTTTATTGGGGGATTTTTCTATTTTAAACGTCCTGTTTCTCTGCACAAGTATGAGGAGGTGAAGAACATGTTTCAAAGCTCTGGGCAGCAGAACCACTACAGCTAATGATGCTGTGGCAAAAAAGTCTGTCCTTGCAAGTCAAGGAGTGTTTATAATGCTGCCTAACCTGGGATTTGACAGCACACTTTTTTTAAACTTTTCCAAGCTACTGCTCTGTAAGTGACACAGGCACTGGAAACATTCATGTTCATAAATATCGTAAAACGCTACGGAATCTGTTGGCGCTATACAAATGGCAATAAAATCTGATATAATGCCTGGAGTCCCCTGGCACAATTCTTTTATTCGTGATTAAAAAGGATTTTCAACAGAAATCCAAAACGTTTACACAAAGTCATTAGTTACAAAAGACTTAACTGGCAAATTAGCACAACAATCTATAGAGAAGGAAGTAGAAATCAAAATTGCACAAGCACATGAAATGTATTTCTTAATTTTATTTTTTTTTTAAAAAGTCCATGCCCTGCTACCCACACATCCCAAAAAACATCTGTAATCCGATGCAGATGTCAAAATAAGCATGTTTAGTTTTTTTTTTTTTAATTTATATAATAGCTGCAACCCACCCACAGATTTTTAATTCCCACATTTTAAAAGCCATAGATGGCGAACCTTGGCATCCTCAGGGTTGATGTCCTTAATAGCTATGTGGATGTTTCCAGTAACTAGTACAATGCTCTATAAATAACTAGTGTGGCCAGTGTCTTAGTACATGTCTCAGTATCAGTGAGTCAGAGCTGGGTATGATGGGGAATGGAGCTGGATGTGCCAAGGTTATCATCCATGGTGGACTAATGGAGAAGTGCTATACAGGGCCTGTATTAAAGGGCCCAGCCATGGCACACAGACCAACACTCCACGTCAGCACCAGGACAGCAGCCCGAGCCAGGCATGTTCCCTTTAAAACCTACAATCCCCATGGCACCTGCCTGATCCCCACCCCCAGCCAGGCATGTTCCCTTTAAATCCCACAATCCCCCGTGACTCCTGCCTGATCCCTACCCCCAGCCAGGCACGGTCCCTTTAAACCCCACAATCCCCCCATGGCTCCTGCCTGATCCCCACCCCCAGCCAGGCACGTTCCCTTTAAACCCCACAATCCCCCCATAGCTCCTGCCTGATCCCCCCAGCCAGGCATGGTCCCTTTAAACCCCCCATGGCTCCTGCCTGATCCCCACCCCCAGCCAGGCACGTTCCCTTTAAACCCCACAATCCCCCATAGCTCCTGCCTGATCCCCCAGCCAGGCATGGTCCCTTTAAACCCCCATGGCTCCTGCCTGATTCCCCCAGCCAGGCATGGTCCCTTTAAACCCCACAATCCCCATAGCTCCTGCCTGATTTCCTCCCCCCCCCCATGGCTCCTGCCTGATCCCCACCCCCACCCAGGCATGGTCCCTTTAAACCCCACAATCCCCCCCATAGCTCCTGCCTGATTCCCCCCAGCCAGGCATGGTCCCTTTAAACCCCCCAATCCACCCATAGCTCCTGCCTGATCCCCCTGGGGGGCTGTAACGGGCACCAATAAGGAGCAGCTCATACATGGAGCCACGCTGGCCTTATCAGTAGCCAAACCCCCGGCTACTAGCCACAGCTCCCTCACACACGCCCGAATGCCGGTAAAGACCGGCTGGCCGGCGCGCACAGGCTCACGGGACTTGTAGTTCCGCCCAGAGAGCGCGGGCCACGTAAGCCTCCCCACAGCATGGCGCTGCTGGACTACAACTCCCGGCAGCCCCCGCGCCCCCTGCAAACACCGCAATCAGGCCTTTCCCCCCTCACTCACCGGCGGCGCGGCCGCTCCTCTTCTTGGATTTCGGCATGTGTCTCGCCCCGCTGTCCCGGTGTGTGAGTCTGTGGGCCTCGGGCTCAGCAATAATCAGCCGATGGACGAACGCTTTTTACTAAAGCGCCTCTCAGGGATGAGCTCGGAGTGTCCTATCGGCAGGGCTGCGGCACGTTTGAACGCGGAGAAGGCGAGCGAATCTGCGGTGACTGGCTGTGAATCGGGACGACACATTTTACCTCTGAGAAACCTCGGGATTGATCGCAGCGCGCCGCGGCTCGAGCATATATATACCGCCAGCCCGCCGTGACGTCACCTGGGGGGCGGGGCTCCCGATCCGACCAATCGGAGACAGGCACCGAATCGGCCATCTTGTGTTTGGGAAACTTGCCCACACAACAGTCAGGGTGGGAAATAAAATAGGGGCCATTCAAACAAAGTGAACTTTACATTCAGAATTTTTTTTTTTTATTATTATTATTTATTTATTTTCCTCTTTCTTTTCCAGTTTTGCTATTTTGGCTTTAAAATTCACCTTTTGAATGAATAACCGTAAAACAGAATTTTTTTATTATTATTATTTATTTATTTTCCTCTTTCTTTTCGAGTTTTGCTATTTTGGCTTTACATTTTAAATTCACCTTTTGAATGAATATCCCTAAAACATTTTAGGCTTGGAGCTCTACAAATAGATAAACATAGCAGGACAATGTTTCCAATGTTGGCCTATATTCTGTACCGGGAAAGTCACCTTGAATACTCTAACAGGGTTATTTACTAAAATTAGAATTCAAAGTGACTTAACCCCTTAAGGACACATGGCATGCGTGACATGTCATAATTCCCTTTTATTCCAGAAGTTTGGTCCTTAAGGGGTTAAACCATTTAAGGCCACGGTAAAAACATGGCTGACTTTAGAGAATTTTTGGAAATTTGACTATTTTGACCATCACCTTGAAATTCCGTTTGAATTCACCTTGAAGTCTTACATTAATGAATAACTCTGTAAAATGAATACTTATAGGACAACCCTGATAGCTAGAAACTACTTGGTAAATTTTCCAAATTCAGTTGTTGCCTAAAATTTGCAGTCTTCTCAGTTCTCTGCAATTTATACTTGTTGGATAAAGTCCATGGAGAGGCGTTTGTTCAGAGGTGTAGCAGGGCTCTGAGGCAATTGGGTGGGGACAGTCTTTTATTTGTGCCCCCGACCTCCTCCCCCATGAAAAATGTAGGTTTCCATGGCGTCCAAAGCCCACCCACCCCTTTCTGATCCATACAATTACTAGCAGACTGGAGGGGGATGCACTGACTCACAAGCACTACCCTATTTACACATTCACTGAAACACAAACATTGACTCATACACACACCTATTAACACACAAACACAGAATCACAAACACTTAACTGGCACACTGACACTGACCCATGCAAGCACACACAGACAAACAATCTGATCCATACACATTGACATAGTGATGTGCGCATGCACACACACACACTGGCAGTGTATGTTATTATTTTTGGCATTTATATAGCGCCATCTTATTCCGCAGTGCTTTACAATATGTGAAATTTAGCAATAAATGACACCATTACAAAATGTTACAAGAACAATAGGTTGATGACGACCGTTCTCAATCGAGCTTACAGTCTAGAGGTGTATGTATAGCCCTTCTTAAAGGAGGTGCAATATATAAGTATAATATATACAGTATACTGATAGGTACATTTTGGTGCTATTTGGTTCACAGATCAAATGAGAACTAACCAACAGAGAAGAAAAGAGGAACAGTAAAAAAATAAATCTACATTTAAATATATCACACAAAAAATCAGACAAATCACAGTTTGTTTGAAACCAAATCCACAAGTTGTATCAACTGGATATATTCCAAGACAGCACGGTCACAGACTGATACATTTTCTATTTAAATGTTGTTGTAAAAGCTATGGGGAGAGGACAATGAACTCCTTTAAAATAGATTTTGTTTTTCTAACATAAAATAATACATAATTTTAAAAGGAGCATCCTAATGAGGACCCTCTAAACCCCACAAGTACACACACTTCTGGAGTGGATCACCCCCGTACTCTGATTTCTATACCCATGATCACACTTGAATAGGACTTTCACATACTACCATGGGGCACCTTCAAACCCTAGTGACAAAACAGAAATTCTAAGCATTCTCCCACCCAAAAATAATCTCCCCCCTCTTTAGTGAAGAATTTGTTAGTTCTTATGTATTATGACACTAATGTAACAGTACTTGATATAGTCCCATATGCTTTATTCTAAGCAGCTCTATATTATGCGTATACTATTGATATTCTGTTTAATCTCTGGGTGGAGTAACAGCTCTAAGGCAACCTGGTGCCAGGAGACATCACTAACAGAACCAGGTATAATAAACAGTTCAAACATTCCTGTATTGTCAACCATTTATAAAGGATGGTGCATAACAGCATCAAAGCCACGTTTTGTTAATTTCTTATTAAGTTTAATTTAAATGTATACAACTGGAGAGAAACTACAGCTGATTGTACAGTTTCACGAAGAAGTTCCTAAGGTAAAAGTATAGAATTGCTAAATAATTATTTTGTGTTTTTAAAAATATGGGGGTAGGGGGAGCAATGTACCTGGATATGCTGTTAACTTAAAAGTAATGCTGGGCTTCTGGACTGATAACGTAAGAAAATTCAGTTTAATATAGTGATTATTGGAGACTGTAGCTACAAAGTATATATACAGACTGCCAGGGTAATTTACGAAATCTCATTATATCAGATTAAAAGGGTCCGTCACTTCCCAGGAATTGACATCACTAAATAAAACATTAAACGTTACTTATAATTTGTGTTAACCTTCTTTTCACGAGATGTTTCATTTTCTTTTATATGTATATTTAGCTGAGTTTAAAAAAGTTGTAGGATCTGGATGTATTTCATGTAAATAGAATTGTTACTGCTATCTGACTTACAAAGTAAAATATACCCCCCCCCCACCACCATATGTTAAACTACAGGTCATGTCTATACCCAGCTGTTTTTGATAGGTAAAAGAGGTCCAGCTCTGAATGTTATGTCCAGGAGCTTGTATTGCTTGTGGGCTCTACAGGTGACCTTTAATATACAATTAGTCTTCAAACAGGCTGATCAGGAATTACAACATGTATGCTAAGATCTAACAGCAGGAAGCAAATAGGTGATTGTCCTAATATCTTACACTTTGCACAAAATCCAAGTTTCATCTTTCATCCACTCACATAACCCCGGTCACAAATACATGAGCATTGATAAGTTATGTCCCTACATACTGTTGCTTCAAAATGAAGATTTATTTTACTTTAATTGCTTTATTTACTTTTACAGATTTCTTGGTATAGAATAGAATGTCATCAATGGATACATTGTATATATGTGTATATATATATAAAACAAGTAATCAATACATTTACAGGTTTGTTTTCTATTGTAATGTAGTTTAATTGTACTTTCAGAATTTTCCAGTATATTATTATATAGAAATGGCTGGAACAACATACAACTGAATTAAACTGTCACCCGATCACCTTTATAAAATGTGCAGTTCTGCTCACCTTTCAAATCAATGAAGCCAGAATTAGGATTTACTTACTGGTTGGTGCTACAAACCTAGCATATGATGACCCTGGTACATGGGGTTTACACAACAGACTCCAGCTATACACATTTAAATATAGGATCTTTTGAGGTAGGAAAAGATGTGTACATAACACATTAGCACAATTTGCTTGTCCATTGCTGTCTGGAGCTCACATCCCCCACCCTGGATTGATGATTACCTCCTACATTATTAATAGCTAAAATGTCCTGCTGCTTTCCCCATTGCTGGCTGTAGCTTCTCGAAGGACACAAGAAAAGGTTAATAAATAGTGGCAGTGACTTCAAAAGTACATACAAGTCTGTAAAATACAAATAAATAGCAAAATTAACATTTTTTATATAGCGCCAGCAAATTCCATAGTGCTGTACAATGGAATGTTTCTCAAATTTCGTGCTTCTCCTTATCCCAAAGGAGCCAAAAATACTCAGCAAAACCTAGCTTTGTCATTGTTACCAGTGGCAAACCCAATCCTATTGCACAAATCATTTCTCAGATAGGACTTATGGCATATGTTGTTCAATACTCACCTGTAGTTTTTTTGTTCATAAAATACATTAACCAAACCACTGCACAATGTAATAGAACATGCAATTTTCAGATTTATTTTAGCTTAAGAAATAGCTTATTTTATGTAATATATATATATATATATATATATTTTTTTTTTTTTTATACAAAGTTAAAGGACCACTATAGGCACCCAGACCACTTCAGCTCAATGAAGTGGTCTGGGTGCCAGGTCCCTCTAGTTTTAACTCTGCAACTGAAAACATAGTTTCAGAGAAACTGCTATGTTTCACTGAGGGTTAATCCAGCCGCTAGTGGCTGTCTCATTGACAGCTGCTAGAGGCGCTTCCGCGCTTCTCACTGTGAACATCCCAGTGAGAAGACGCTAGACATCCATAGGAAAGCATTGAGAAATGTTTAGGGGGACCTAATGACGCTATAGTGCAAGGAAAATGAGTTTGTTTTCCTGGCACAATAGTGGTCCTTTAAGTGAGAACCTCTGTAAAGGGGGACTTTTCAAGCAGTAATTAACAGCAGAAAGTGGGAGAACTTGGCCTGTTAATTATATAACGCAATAAGCTGCAAGTCGCTTTGTTGCGAATGACGTTTAGATTTTCCCCTAAAGTACCCTGCATGCATATTAGGGACCAGAGGTACTATCTGAGTTGGAAACTACCAAGAAATAAAAATGCAAGCATGTCTAGATACACCATAATTTAAAGATGAGGCCTGTCGCTATGTAAGAGACCTCCTAATTGCAATATAACATCGATCTGATTATCTTCTACATTGAAAAAAAACTAAACATGAAAGTGATGTATATAAATCTCATAGACATGTATAGTTTCGTTTTATACAGTATGTTTTGCATTTTGTTGCATAATAACCCCTTAAGGACACATGACGGAAATATTCCGTCATGATTCCATTTTATTTGTCACTGAAGTAGTAAGCGATAACACAATCTCTGATTGGAGATAAGTCCTATCTATCTCTTCACTACCGCTTATCTCTGAGCTGCATATCTACTTTACACTTAGATACAATATTGCACTCACCAATGTTAATTTTGGCAGCAAATTTCTATTTATTTTTAGTCATAGTCTTTTGACTGAAAATACATTTATATTTATTTTTTCAATTTTTTTTTTATTATTAATCAAGATAGTACAACAGGATATAACATTTCATAAGACTAGCATGTTCCAATATTTTAACGATCACAATAGGTCAAGCAGTATATCAAGGCATATTATCATGTTAATATGTATAACACAGAAACATATGTAGTTTTATATCTTGGGGACATATAGGAAATTATTTTATTTATATATATATATAATCTGAGCAATTGAGATGGAGCTGGAGTGATGTGAAGAATCTGTGATGAATTACAGATAATGTAGAGTAACTCACAGATAATAGCTTGTAGCAGGCACGTAAAGGTTTCTTTATAGGGTATGAACCTTCTGTGGTATTTTCAATCCATAAACCATATGGAAAATAGGAGAGAAGCAAACATAGTGTATTCATTTAAATATTAAATAGCTTTATTTTCAAAATGCACTTACAAAGTGGATTCTTTAAGCTTGCATATGATAGGATGTGTGTCCAGACTCAGGGTATGGTGAAACTTGATCCTCTGAGATTGGTAACTATATATCAACTTCTTGGTCCACAAAACAGATAATAAAAATGAATAACAGAAAAATACAATCAAATGAATAAATAAATAAAAAGTCACTATGTCCTTCTCTCCTGGCCCTACGTGTTTTGTCCTTCAAACGGACTTCCTCAGGGGAATCCGATGATGAATGCTGCTACTCTCTTGCAGGTTTCTTTTAAATGTCTTGTACGCGCCTTTTCGTGTAATTTCTCCAGCTGATGTGAATTACTTCCTTGTTTGTTGATTGCAGGCTTCTCTTCATGTTCCGATAGGTTCCTTATGGTTCATGATGACTTCCGGTTGCGCCGTGGTCGCGCCCTGCGTTCTGAAATAGTATCTGTGCAGAAAAAAACATAAATTTAGGAATACATCTTGTAGAGAGGGGGTGTGTATTCTATGGGAAAGGGCAGAGGGATATGTGAAATAAAAAACATATAATGATATAAAAATATAAAAATATATAAAAAAGTACAAATATAAAAAATATATACCACATATAAAAGGATGTTCTAAAAAGAGGGTATTATAGGAAACAAACCATGTCAAAATCCACGTTGAGTCCAAAAGGGCTTACAGTTTTCAACGTGAATATCCAATACCCTTCCCTCTGTCTCAATCTCACAGTTGCGTCCCCTCCTCTCTCATCTAAAGTGACCCGTTCTAAGCCAGTGTACAATTTTTTATTTTAAATTAAAAGCAGGGCATGCATTACAGTGGACAGGTACAGAATGTGTTGTGATTTTCTTTCTAATATTGTTACAATGTTCTAAAAACCTTGTTTTTAAGGGTCTGGTTGTCCTCCCCACATACTGCATACCACATCCGCATGTTAATAGGTATATAACAAAATCTGTTTTGTAATTAATATAATCATTTATTTCGAAGCATTTACCCGTTTGTTTACTTTTAAAACGTAAAGTTTTTTGGGGTAAAAATTGACACCCTTTACACTTGCCACATTTATAAAAACCCTTTTAAAATCGTTTTTTTCTTTTTCACTATGTCTAAATGTACTCGGAGCTAATATGTTCTTAAAATTTCTACTTTTCTTAAAAATAATTTTGGGGCTGGAGGTATTATATCATGTAAAAAATTGTCCATTCATAAAAGTGACAAGTGTCTTTTAATAATTTTCTGTATTTTAAAAGCTTGTGAGTTATATTGGGTTATAAAAGAAAAGCCAAATTATTCCTTTTGGTTAGTATGGTTATTCTTTGTTTCGAGAAATTAATTCCTCTTTTTCTTCTTAATCATATCTATTTCTTTATCTAGAAAGGATGAAGAATATCCTTTCTCTATAAATTTCTCTTTTAAAAAATTAATTTGTTCCAAAAATGAGTTTTCGTCTGTACAATTTCTTTTAATTCGTGTGAATTGGCTTTTTCGTGCACTTCGTGACCAATTTGGGTGATGTCCACTTTTCGAGTCAATAAAAGCATTACAATTTGTTGGCTTAAAAAAGGTCTTAGTTTTAATTGTGCAATCTTCAATAAAAATGGTTAAGTCTAAAAAATTAATACTAATATCACTAATCTGAGGGGTAAAAATTGATCGTTATTATTGATAAAAGAAAAAAATCCCTGAAGGTCTTCTGTTGACGCTTTCCAAATAATAAAAATATTGTCTATATACCTCCACCATAGTACCAAGTCCGCGCCAAAAGGGTTGTTGGTCCAAATATCTGAGACTCCCAACAATCCATAAAAATATTAGCGTAACTTGGCGTGAACTTGGTACCCATGGTGGTTCCTTTCACTTGTAGAAAAAATTCATCATTAAAAATAAAAAAGTCCTGGGTTAAAATAAAACTAATGCTTTCCACTAAAAACTGGTTAAAAAGAGAAGAGACATTAACATCTGCATCCAGGGCTCTTCTCACTGATGTGAGGCTCTTCTCATGATCAATAATAGTATATAGCGAAGTTACATCCATCAGATGCCCAAATGTAGTTTTCCCTCCACTCGATACATTCTAATTCTTGGATCAAACTTTTCGTATCTTTCAAATAGGATTTCGCTCCCTGTGCGTATTTCTGAAGGGGAAAATCTAAAAATTCAGATAACCTGGACGTAAAGGAATCAATGCCGCTGATGACTGGTCGGCCCGGGGGGGTTTGAATTGACTTATGCACCTTGGGCAAGAAATAAAAAGTGGGAATTCGAGGGGATTCCACATATAAAAAGGCTGAAGTCTTAGCGTTTATTGTATTATTGGATGTATATTTTGTTAAAAGATCTTTTAACTCCTTATTAAAAGTCAAGTTGGGATTCTTTCTAAGTCACCTTTAGGTGCTTGAGTCGTCTAAAAGTCTGTAGGATTCCTCTAAGTAGTATTGTGAGGACATAACTACAATACCCCCTCCCTTGTCCGCATTTTTGATAACAATGTCTTTTCTGTTGTTAAGTTTCTGTAACACCTCATTTTCTTTTTTAGTAAGATTGAAGTTAGTTATTTTGGAATCTATCTTATCTAAATCTCTATGGACCATCTTAGTAAAGAAACCTGCAAGACCTTTAAAAGAAACCTGCAAGAGAGTAGCAGCATTCATCATCGGATGCCCCTGAGGAAGTCCGTTTGAAGGACGAAACGCGTAGGGCCAGGAGAGAAGGACATAGTGACTTTTATTTATTCATTTGATTGTATTTTTTCTGTTATTCATTTTTATTATCTGTTTTGTCGACCAAGAAGTTGCTATATAGTTACCGATCTCAGAGGTTTCACCATACCCTGAGTCTGGACACACATCCTATCATATGCAAGCTTGAAGAATCCACTTTGTAAGTGCATTTTGAAAATAAAGCTATTTAATTTTTAAAGGAATACACTATGTATGCTTATCTCCTTCTATTTTCCATATGGTTTATGGATTGAAAATACCACAGAAGGTTCATAATTCCTCACAGATTCTTCACATCACTCCAGCTCTATCTCAATTGCTCAGATTGTATTTGTATATATGTATAATAGAAGATAAGAGGAATCTTCTTACAATCTTTTCATTATATAAGGGTAATTTTACCTCTTATATACTCACGTGGTCTGGGGGTGCTATTGTATTTAATTTTTGGTTATATTGTATATTTCTATATTATTTTTATATATGTCAGAAGAAATGGAATCCTCCTTTGATTTGTCCATATTAAGTCAGGAAATTACTGTAGTAAATGTATCTCTCAA
Source organism: Pelobates cultripes (assembly GCA_933207985.1). Taxonomy (NCBI): domain Eukaryota; kingdom Metazoa; phylum Chordata; class Amphibia; order Anura; family Pelobatidae; genus Pelobates; species Pelobates cultripes. Next base: position 334,778,296 of record OW240914.1, on the reverse strand, counting down.
AATAAAAGAAGGCTTAAACTAATTTGCTCCTCAAAAGAAGGAAACGCTGGTATCACACTTTACATCTTGTTAAATTGTTTTGTTTATGTTAGAACGTTGCAGTTTTTCTTGACTAATGAATGACAATAGGAAGAAACAAAATAAATAAAGTCGTCTCCATATTCCATCTATTTGAAGTAGATAGTTAAGTCGTATTTATAAGAGTAGTTGGAAGAGAGAATTATTATGTCACAATTTTCTACTCATCACAACCTCCTGAATTTTGAGGTACCTCTGTATCATTAATTATACAGAATTATACATTTGTACACAAAAAAAGGAAACAATGTGTATACAGGCGCTTACAATTATTGTGGTGGGAAAATTAGTGCTGCTACCACCAATGTGCAAACCTCTCACAACTTGACACAGAATACCATATAGAAAGTGAAAGGGATGGTAAAAAAACCAAAACCAATCTATAGGTGGAGCGCTCTAAGTGAATAAACTCATCCCACTCTTGGTCTATGTAAAATGACCTATACGTGGGGATAAAATGGACAACAATATGGTGTAGTATATTGTAAATATTGTTGAAATTAATAGTGGAGAAAATAGAACCACTCACATGGTTCTGAGCCTTAACAGGACAGGCTCAGATCTCTCAAGCTGGCGTGTTTTAGGGTCACACGGAACCTATATGCAGGCAGGGAACTCTTGATATCTTCAATGGATGGAAACCAAAATATAGTGCAGTATATCAGCATAAATGTGATTACCAAGAAGTTGAAAATTGCTCACCTGGTTCAGAGCCTAAATCCTGGCTCTGAATGTATAACTTTATGTGTCAAAAAGGGGACACAAAACCCTTTAGGATAAATAGCAGGAACACAGGATACTGGAGTAAACAATGGATTGTAGGAAAAACAATTTATTGTAAAATATAGACTAGCTATATCGAAAATAAAAACTATATAAAAATACAGCATAAAAGAAATCCTTAGTCCTGTTACTCCTCCGAGACGCGTTTCGCCCAGCGGCTTTTTCAATTATACATTTAACAAAAAATGCTCACCTCTCACATTAAACTTATTTAACACCACAACACGCACACGGCATACACTACATACAATACACACACTGCATAATATAATGAATGTGAGCGTGGTTTTGGTGATGGGGGCAGCATAATGTTTTGTGCCGGCCCTGACACCCCCTCATACCAGAAAAATATTTCCTTATCAAATGTATGCACACAGCTCAGCCACTGACAGAACTGAATTATCTGAACAGCAAAGCAGCCTACAGTAGAAGAAGTGGACACCAAGTGAGACATATAATAAAGAAATCATTAGCTGTTTGTGGTTTCTCCAACTGTCTGCAGTCAGTCTGTGAATTAAAAGCAGCTCACTCACTGCTGCTGGGACTAAGATGTGTACGTACATTTGATAAGGAAGTCTTTCTGGCACGAGGAGGCGTGGCTAAAGAGGCAGGCTTATGATGCAGCATTCTGCAAAACATAATTTATTTCAGCAAAAATTTTAAATATTTGAGCATGCAAAAAATGACAGCATATTAATGAGGCCAAAACCTATCAAATGCATTAAATCTGTATTGGTGCGCGAAGTGTCCCTTTAACATGTTTTCATATGTAATTCTGTCCCCAGAAGTAACACTTGGTCACTATGTTGCTGTATTCTATGCTTGTGTAGCTTAGATGTAATCATGTTAATTATAAGTCCACATGTTAAAGTCATAATATAGTGCCAGGAATACAAAGCTGTATTCCTGGCACAATCGCTCCCCCCGCGTCCTCCCTCCCTTGTCCTCCTCCCCCTCCACATTAAAGGGTTAAAACCCTTTTTTTTACTTACCTTATCCCAGCACCGATGTCCCTTGGTGCTGGGTTGACACTCTGCCCACTCTAAAGTCCCGTGATGAGCAGGCGCTTATGCGCATGCGAGGCAAATACTGCACGCGCATTAGACCTCCCCATAGAAAAGTATCAAACCCATCTCTGCTAACATAGTTATCATCTATCGCCCCCCTGGTTCCCCTCGTCTGTTCCTCGACTATTTTTCTGCTTGGCTTCCCTACTTCCTTTTCAATAATATCCCTTCCCTAATTATCAGGGATTTCAGCATTCCCATTAACCCACCCTTAACCTCAGTAGCTTCCAGACTCCTTTCTATTACCTCTTCCTTTGGCCTATCACAGTGGGCTAGTACTCCAACATGTAGCTGGCAATACCCTCAATCTTATTTTTCTAATGCATGTGTTATCTCTAAGATCCACAACACTCTATTTCCTCTCTCAGAACACAACCTCTTATAATTTGTTCTTGAGAGCCTGCTCACCCAACAGCCTCACCCTAACCCCCCTCAACTCTGAAGGGACTTGAATTCTCTTTACCTCCAGCAACTCTCAGCTGATCTCCATTCCAGACTCTCATTCATTCCTACCTTCTCCTGTCCCTCTCTGGCTAACTCCTCACATAATGCTACCCTCACCTCTGCCCTGGATGCTGCAGCCCTGCTCCAAATATGCACCTCAAGGAAGATGCACCCACAACCTTGGCACTCTAAGTAGATCCACTACCTGCAGAGATGCTTCCATTTAGCTGAACGCTGCTGGAGGAAGTCCCGCACCTTGCCAGACTTCCTCCATTATAAATTCATTTTGTGTTCATACAGCACAGCCCACACCCTTGATAAACAATCCTAACTTTTCCTCTCTCATTAGCTCATACTCACGCAATCCCAGGTGTCTCTTTCATACCTTCAACATTCTCCTTCGGCCACCTCAAGCCACCCCCCAAATTAACCATTCAGCCGATAGCCTTGTCTGCTACTTTACCGACAAGATTGAACAGCTAAGGAAAGAATTCTCCCTCCTTTGCTCCACTCTCTCGCAACCACACCTGAACCATACCTTCCCTACCCTACAGGCCTTTTCCCCCAGCTACAGAACAGAAGGTTGCTGTGCTTCTCTTCTCCTCTCATCCTTCCACCTGTCCACTTGATCCAGTACCTTACCACCTTATCAGATCTCTCTCCCCTTGTCTTGTACCATCCCTAACACACATCCTAAACTTTCATCTGGTGTTGTCCCTGCTCCCTTTAAGCATTCTACTGTTGTACCCATCCTAAAAAAGCCATCCCTAGACCCATCTTCCCCTTCCAACTATCGTCCCATATCCCTGCTTCCTTTTTCCTCACAGCTTCTAGAAAGACTTGTATGACTCACTTCCTAAATTCCAACTCCCTCATTGAGCCTCTTCAATCTGGCTTTCACCCCTCCATTCTACTGAGACTGCTCTTATTAAAGTTATAATTGACCTAATCACAGCTAAATCCAAATGCCACTACTCCATACTAATTCTTATTGACCTCTCTGCCACCTTTGACACTGTGGATCATGTCCTTCTCCAAACTCTTCAATCCCTCGTGGTCTGTGACACTGTCCTCTCATGTTTCTCCTCCTATCTCTCCTAACGTTAGTTCTATGTCTCCTTTTGCAATGACACCTCTTCCTCTCGCCCTGCCTCGGTTGGAGTCCCCTAAGGATCTTTTCTTGGTCCCCTTCTGTTCTCTCTTTATACTGTCTCTCTTAGCAAACTCATTAACTCCTTTGGATTCTGCTACCACCTGTATGCCAACGACACCCAGATATATTTCTCCTCTCCTGATCTCTCCCCAACGGTCCAACAACGTATCACTACTTGCCTTTATTCAATCTCTGATTGGATGTCCTCCCGCTTTCTGAAGTTAAATCGCTCTAAAACTGAGCTTCTTATCTTCACCCCTCATAATGCTGATCCTCCTCCTTCGCTTTCCCTACACATTGATGGTACTTGCATCAGTCCAACCTTGCAAGTTCATTGTCTTGGTGTTATATTTCCTGGCCTCACCTTTGCGCCTCATATCCAGTATGTTGCTAAAACTTGTCGATACCACCTTAAAAACATTGCCCGCATCCGCCCATTTCTCAAGAAGCTTGTTCATGCTTTGGTAATCTCTTGCATGGATTACTGTAATTCTCTCCTAGTTGGTCTCCCCAGAAGCTGAACTTCCCAGCTACAATCAGTAATGAATGCTGTCGCAAGGCTGATCTTGCTCACCTGTTGATCCTTCCATACCTTGCCCCTCTGTCGATCCTTACACTGGCTTCCTGTATCCTAAACGTGTCAATTCAAAGTACTAACCCTTACCTATAAAGTTCTAACCAACTCTACCCCCTGTTACATTTCTTCCCTGATTCATAGATATGCCCCTTCTCGGTCTCTCCGCTCTGCTGGTGACCTTCTCCTGTCCGCTGCTCACTGCCTTACTGTTAACTCACACTTGCAGGACTTCTCGCGAGCGGCTCCCTTCCTTTGGAACAGCCTGCCTACCCCCATTAGACTCTCCCCTAGTCTTCAATTGTTTAAGATGTCCCTCAAAACACATCTGTTCAAAAATGCTCCCTGAGTAACTTAGTTATACTTATCCATATCGGTCTCTTACTCTCCTAAAGAGCCACACTCCAACTCTGACCTCCAGTCCTGCTACGTTTCCACCTTATTTGGTGGCTGTCACACTTGCTGCCCTGTTGTGTATTTGTATCCCACCTCCCCTAAACTGTAAGCTCGTTTGAGCAGGGTCCTCATCTACCTATTGTTCCTGTGTCACTGTGTAATTGTCTCATTTATTGTAAACCCTCCACTCCCATTTCATAATATGGTAAAGCACTGCGGAATTAGTTGGCGCTGTATAAATACCAATAATAATAAGAAGAATGCTTTCCGCAGAGCCTGAGGACGTCCAGTGTCAGATACCTGACCAAAGGTCCATTTCGATCCAGACAGCCACTGGAGGCGGACTTAGTGCTGCAATGTAATGAGCTGCAGTGGTCTTGGTGCTTATAGTGACCCTTTAACTCAACTCCATGACAAAAAAAACCCTTGATTACTTACCACGTACACTTAGCAGCTCAAGGAAAATATCCGTGCAGACATTCAAGCGCTAGAGCCTCAAACATTAACTAATTTAATGAACAAGGCAACTGAAAGAGATCGACTTTTTGAAGCTGTAAATGGATGAGATGTCATCTTCCGTACCCAGTCAAACAAATCTCTGTACGGTAAGCATTCATTGTATGTAATATCATTGAAATTGGTTCATTAATAAAAAAAATAAAAAACTATTGACTCCTGAAACCCGACTGAATTTTAGCCCACCCTGTATTTGCAAAGTATTTAGAAAACAGGCATGAGCTTTATCTTCTCCAGCATTATCTATGCTTCTTTTTCTCTAATTAAAATTCTGATCTATACAGATTGTGCAGGGTGTGTATTTTTTTGTCATTGTGTAACTCACTGGGAGACAAAACAAACACATTCAGAATTTGTTTAGATGTTTTAATGATCCACTGCTAATGTCTTTCAGCTATTTAATCAATATTCACTGTGTTACATAAAACATGGGAACTGGGGCTTCCAAAGGGCATTCAGCTGAGAAGCATGCATCAAGAGATAATGAGGACCTACCATCTGCTGTACTGAATGGTTTTGCATCCACCCTCGCTGATAACAATTCCATTGGAAAGCAGAGGACTCAATCAAAGGTGGAGGATGATGAGGATGATGAGGTAGCAGAAGACATAGAACAAATGGTACAACATTTTAACAGACCAGAGGACACAGAGGTACGGTTAGTTTATTTAGAATGCATGTAGACAAGGTGTGTGCAGATCATATTATTCAAAAATATGATTTGTTTATCCACTTAGAAAAATATATAAAATTATTTGTGCTTTAAGGTTACACTTATTCAAGAAAGTCAGGTTTTTTTTTAGGAGAACATGTGGAAAAGGCAGAACATTTGTGACAACAATTTACGAAAAATTAGATGTGAAAGTTTTGGTGATATTTTGATAAATCTCACCCGGTTGTGACAAACTAAGGAATGAGAATGGAAACAAGACATTATAAGGTCCTTGTGGGGTATAAAATAGATGGTGTTTAATTTCCCGAGAATCCAAAAAGAAACCGTCAAATGCATAAACTGTATACAACTAAACCAAGGTATTATACACATTATGAAAAATGTTAGACATCTTGTATCTGTGTAAGAGGTGAAATTGAAACAAACTTTGGCAGTCTGATTTGAAACACAGATAGACTGCTGTAGCAAGGGATTATAGAGTTACTAAATGTTTGCCCCAAAAATTTGATTGTCATGGAGGGCAAGTTTAAGAATTCCACGAAAATTCTTTAGTCTTTTCTGCAAACATTGGAGGTGCACGTGCAAAAAAAGTACAAAGTGCCTATTTCCAACCTTTTTTCTAAATATCTGACATAATAGCAGGATACTTTTTACCACAATTTTCTAACCTTTACCCTTACGTCTTACATCTGCTTATTAGTAAGCATTTTGTTGTGACAATTGGGAAAAAGGTGCCGAAAATAAGAAATCCCCTGAAAATAAGCCCTAGCCTATATTCAGGGGATGCTCGTAATATAAGCCCTACCCCGAAAATAGGCCCTAGTTGCTAGTCACTAGTTCACAAATCCATATTCGGGTAGTTTCCCCGAACATAGATTAGCAGGATTCCATTCGCGAGTGAGCTAATATATGTTTGTGGAATTTTCCCCGAACATAGATTTGTGGGATTCCATGCCCTAGTGAACTGGTCTATGTTCTGTTGAATTAATACATTATATGCCCTGTTTATTACTTCTCAGCAGCGTCTGAACTCCACTGGGAAGTGAAGATCAATAGGTAAACCTATAGTTTGTGGTTGCACCCACGGAAGGCCAGTGTGCAGAGACCCACTCCAATGTGTCTCATTCCCTCTCCCCCAATCTCATTCCCTCCCCCCAGCTCCTGCATGTGTTTCATTCCCTCCCCCCAATCACATTCACTCTCTTCAGCTCCTCCATGTGTCCCATACCCTCCTTCCCCCAGCACCTCCATGTATCCCATTCCATCTGCCCCATCAGTCCCTCCATGTGTCCCATATCCTCCTCCCCCGGCACCTACATGTGTCCCATACCCTCCCTCACTCCTCCTCTCCATGTGTCCCATACCCTCCTCCCCTACATGTGTCCCATAGCCTCCCTCCTCCCCTCCATGTGTCCCATACACTCCCTCTCTCCCTCCTCCCCTCCATGTGTCCCATACCCTCCCTCTCTCCCTCCTCCCCTCCATGTGTCTCATACCCTCCCTCTCTCATTCCTCCCTTCCATGTGTCCCATTTCTCCTTCTGCCCCCCTCTCTCCCCAACCCCATCATGTGTTCTATTCCTACCTGCTTCTCGCCAATGTTCCCGGTCTCACAGTGAGCACTTCCTGTCAGACTGCTCGGCCACACTACACGCAGGCAGGAGGGGAGGAGCATAGCTCTCCTGCCAGACACCCGTTAACCGTGGACCTAAGCCAGTGCGGCTGTGCACTGGCCCAAAAGGTATCCAGGTGGCCCACGGTCACGGGGTGCATGGCTGGGCCCCCTGGAGTGAGGAGACCGGTTGCAGCGGTGACCCCTGCGACTGTGGTGGGTATGCCACTGCCAGTGTGTCATCACCTGTGGTATTTACTAGGCTGGACACAATGTTTCCAGACTAGAACCTGGGTCTTCTTTTAAAAATGTGTATATTATGTCTATGCATCTTTTAATTTTTAATTGGGGGTATATCTTACAACAGCTTGCAAAAGCTACAGATCTCTTGTCTGCAGCTTTTGCAAGCCCACTCTTTCTAACCAAGCCCAGACTTTCTGTGGCTGTCCAATCACAGATTCCCAATGTAGCTAAATGACTAAAGCATGTCAATTTACCCTAAGCCATTTTTCCATTCACACTTGACCAGAAACACATTCAGCTGCAAAATATATTTATGCACATATAAAGAAAGTCTCATTTACAACACAAAACACAAATTTTTTAGTTTTCACTCCACTGAACCTTTACTTTACCAATTCCCCATTCCTTGGCTCCAGGAATGGCTTGTATTACTTGACCATTGTTTTGTTAAACCCATTATAATTATCTTCTGTCTTTCGTGACCTTCTGGATTTCCTATAACAGAAAAAATAAAATGATGACACTAATGCCAATACACATATAAGTGAATGAAAGAAAATATAAAGCTGCAACCAATAAGTGTTATATCACTCAAAACACTAATTCAAAATCAATAATAATAAATCAGTGCACTAAACAGTTATACTTATGTAATTATACTATGTGTTTTCGTCCTTCATGGAACATACTATAAAGAAACAATCTTCATAGTGCAATACATATAGTATGTGTCCCACACCGCGTTTTAGAGAAACTCAAAAATGTAGAGTGGTTCAGCGCTATTTCGCATGGGTGGGGATCAGATAATTGTTAACCGTGGATCCAAATGCATTAGGACATTAACGGCGGGACATCTTAGATTCAACATTCTCTGTTGTTGCTTGCAAATAGTATCAAATATTAAGACTTTAAAATTTAAATACTACTCCAGACATGTGGGCTTATTTAAAGAGCTTCTCTCCACCCACTTGTACCAGTTGTAGCTTATCTCACCGTTGCTGTCACTGGCAAAGTGGATCTTAACATGCTCACATACTGACTAGTAGTGTAGGAATGGCATTTTAAAGCCTTGCAATACACTACCTCTGCAGTCTTAGAACATACGATTTAGCAATGTACCACCAAACCTTCATATGTCATCAGGTCTCTTAGCCTAATATGGTCACCAGGGATTCTTTAGGTTTTAGTTGACAGAATAATTAGATATAAAATCTTAATTTCAAGTTGTGACGAAAGTAACCTTGTCACTGGCTTTTGGAGGGGCCTGTTTGCCAGCCTCCTACCCTGTGACGAACTGAACCGGGTTCTTGGACAGGCCTGCTGGCCAGCCTCTTGCCTCAGGACTATGGGCCCTGCAATATACCTTGCTTAATGCACTTTAAAAGGCTTTGTTCATGTGAAGTATGTACTTCTGTACTCCAGACAGAGAGACCGACCGCTAGCCCTAATTCGCTGGAACTGTTTTGGGCATGGAACCACGTGCACAGTGGGTCAAAAATAAGACTTTCAGGAAATTCCTGAACCCCTGAACTGATCTGGATGATTTGTCGATACGTTGGTCACCCAAATCAGGGCTATCAGGGGATGTAACATTTGTGGGGTTTCATGTATTTTTAGGGTACTTTTGGGGTGTTTAAAAAAAAATTATGTTTTTTCTGTGCTTGGAGATAATTAGATTAGATTAGTATAGTTCCTGATTCAACTATCTCCAAGGCAGAGGGGAGGGATTGTGTGTTTGTATATGGGAGTGTTGTGCATTTAACCATTGTTGTTATTGGTCTGTGACTTGGTGCTGCAGTTCCCCAATAGGTCCAGGTGGGAGTGCCCCTTGCTTGGGGACTTGCATATAAGGCCAGTGGTGGCTGCCATTAAACAGAATGCTTTACTCCTTCATGAAGTTTTGGCTCATGTTTGGGGGATTGGAGAACTACATACACTCTGGGGATTGCTATATCACAAAACTCCCCTGAGTATAATCACTAGCTCTTATAAGAGCTGTTCCTGCTACACTCTCTGGACTAGGAGAGGCCTACCCACTGGAAGCTGGATCCTGGTCTTGGGTCCAGGGCGGGTGGAGAACGGCGACACCCCCAACCAAGCTGCGGCAGTTCGTGGGGTTTACGGTGGTTATGGTGTTCGAGGGCAGTGCTTATGTTGCTCGCAAGTACTAGGAGGCAGCGATTGACGGAGGTACTCGGTCGGATTGCCAGGCAGTCCATCACACAAGTCTTCCCCCTAACTATCGTGGGTATTCCCCTATTGCGTACCTACAACCCTAACCCCAAGGGCTTGTATGTAAACCCAAATCATACAAGAAAAATACCTTTCCGCACTATAATGATATTGTTCTGTTATGAATTCAGACCCAGTAAAGTGCCACCCAAGTTAGATTTGTCATTTTGAATTAATCATTTTTGGCAGCGTTTTCTGTAATGGATTCCATTAAAAAAATATAGCTCACTATGCTTCTGTGCTTCTGTTATGACAGTTTTCCAAATAACATATTGACTCAGCCTCTAACCATTTACCTGTTGTTTTTTTGGCAATTGTTCTTCTTTTATTACAATATCATTTCAAGAAAAACAAATGAGAAAAATGACCATCTGTTATTTCCAATTCAGAATACTTATGTTCAACTTTCAGAAACATTCGGTCCGCATGATTTAGCAGTAAAACTTTTAGTTTTCACATACCCATAAAAATGCAAACTGCCGCAAATCCCCCATCTATATTCTGGGTATTAATATTTCAGAGAGCTCACTATTTAAATAAACGAGTTGGAAAAGAAATGCAGGTCACTCAGCAAGAGTAGAAAATAAAAATTCTTGCTGCTTAAAATAAAATAATATATATATATATATTAGAGAAAATTTATTGATACTTACCGTAATTTTCTTTTCCTGGCTATTATTCATGGCAGCATTTAACATATGGGTTTAGCTCCTCCCTCCAACCCTCAGGACAGGAAACACAATCAATTAAACAATTAAGCCTACCTTCCCCTAGTATATTAGGTACCCCAGTATCCCCCACACCTCAGTCTAGTAACAAGACAAATAAACCAAGAGAGGGTGGGAGACCAAATGCTGCCATGAATAATAGCCAGGAAAAGAAAATTACGGTAAGTATCAATAAATTTTCTCTATTCCTGGCTAATCATGGCAGCATTTAACATATGGGATTACCAAAGCAATAACCACTCAGGGAGGGTAAGTCATGCTACAAAAACTGTTTAATATCCACTTAAGGCTTATAAGAGTTCAGGACCGATAGGCCAAACTCTGAATCAGAACGAGATGAGATATCCACTCTGTAGTGGTGTACAAAGGTTTTTAAAGATGACCAATTGGCAGCTTTACAGATGCTCTCTGCAGGAACTCCTGACTCTGCAGCCCATGAAGTAGCAACGGACCTTGTGGAATGTGCCTTGATGTCCTTGGGAACAGGAACCTGTTTAGCTCTGTAGGCTTTAGAAATAGCCTGAACCATCCAAGAACGAAGGGTTGCGACAGAGGCAGCTTCACCTTTACGAGAACCCCAAGGTATCACAAACAATTGGGTAGACTTCCTCCAATCAGCTGAGCGTGAAATATATGTGGAAAGACACCTCCTTAGGTCTAGCGTATGACATCTTTCTTCCTCAGGAGACGATGGCTCCTGAAAATACCCTGGCAGGACAATCTCTTGATTCAAATGAAAGGATGTAACCACCTTAGGAAGGAACTCAGGTCTAGGCCGTAGCACAACCCTATCATCGAAGAAGGTAGTGAATGGTTCTTCAGACGACAGTGCTCTAATATCTGACATTCTCCTAGCAGATACCAAGGCCAGTAACAACAGGGTCTTGAGAGAAAGAACCTGCATAGAGACCTCATCAATAGGTTCGAAGGGATGTTCCGTCAAGGCCTGCAGAACCAGAGGCAAATTCCAAGGAGCAGAGAAAACCTTGATAGGAGGTCTGATCCTAATCACTGCTTTGAAGAAGCGAATTACAATAGGATTCAATGCCCAACGAATACCGGAAAGAGCTGAAAGAGCAGAGCAGTGTACTTTAAGCGTGTTAAGTTGAAGGCCCCTCTCCAGGCCTGCTTGCAGGAAACCCAAAACCTGAGACACGGAAGGGGAACCTAATTCTTGAACCGTGGAATTACACCATCGAGCAAAGGTTTCCCATACCTTATGGTACGTAGAAGAAGTAGAAGGATTCCTGGAACGTAACAGGGTAGAGATAACCTGGTCCGAAAGGCCATGTTCAACTAGAGACTTCCTCTCAATAGCCATGCATGGAGCCTGAATTTGTGAGGCTCCGGATGAAACACTGGACCCTGAATCAGCAGGTCTTCTGAGACTGGAAGTTCCCAAGGCAGGTCCACTGATAACCTCTGTAACAGGGGAAACCAAGGGCGACGAGGCCAGAATGGAAGTACAGCTATCACCTTGCAATGTTCCTTGGAGATCTTTCTCAGAACAGCGTGGATGAGGGGAATTGGAGGAAAAACGTAAGCCAGATCGAATACCCAATTGATGGATAGAGCATCTTGAGCAACTGCCTTTGGATGGTATTTCCTCGACACAAAGCATGGAACCTGAGCATTCCGAAAGGTCGCCATGAGGTCTACTTGGGGAAGACCCCACTTCTGGACCAACCGAGCGAAGATCCTCCTGGAAAGTTGCCATTCTGAAGCCTCTATCCGATGTCTGCTGAGGAAATCCGCTATTACATTCTCCTTCCCTGGGAGATAGATGGCACACAGGCCTTCCACATGATTCTGAGCCCAGGTCATAATAGGAACTATCTCTCTCATCAGGGTTACACTCCTTGTTCCGCCTTGATGGTTTATGTAGGCAGCCGCCGCTTTGTTGTCCACTCTCAACTTGACCCAGCAATGCCTGATGAGATGCTGAAAATGAAGAAGCGCCAGAAAGGTTGCTCTTCGCTCCCTGATGTTGGAAGGCAAGCATTGAGTTCTTGGAGGCCAATTTGCTTGAAAAAATTGATTGCCTAAATGTGCCCCCCAACCTGTCAGACTGGCATCTGTCGTAATGACCACCCAATCTATTTCCCGCAAGGGGAACCCCCTGGAGAGATTTTCCCACGACATCCACCAAAGGAGCTTCTGCTTCAGAATCAAAGGAATGCGAATCAGCGTCTCCCACTCCCTCGAGTCGGTCCTGAAATTTTTTAGGAAAAATTGTTGAAGAGGGCGAAGGTTCCACTGAGCCCATCTGACAAGTTCTATCGTAGAGGAAAGAGTCCCCAGAAGCCTCATAAACTCTCTTGCCGAGGCTGAAGTCTTTAGTCTGAAGTCCCTTATCCGATCTCGAAGTCTGATCTTTCTGTCGTGTGAGAGGGATACAATCGCTGTGTCTGTATTGAAATTTGCTCCCAGGAATATCAGTTCTCTTGAAGGATTCAAGTGACTCTTCTCGTAATTGATGAGCCAACCGAAATGAGATAGAGTGTCTAGGACTAATTGCCTGTGTTGGAATATTGATGCTAGGTCCGGAGCCACTACCAGGATGTCGTCCAGGTAGTGAAACACCGCTACACCTTCTTTTCTGAGCAAAGCAATGATGGTGACCAGAACCTTCGAGAAGGTCCTCGGGGCCGTACTTATACCAAAAGGAAGGGCCTGAAATTGAAAGTGTTCCTTCCGGACACAAAACCTGAGAAACCTTTGATGGGTGAACGTGATAGGGACATGAAAATATGCATCCCTGAGGTCTACTGATATCATCCAATCTTGGTGATGAACAACCGGAATGATGGAGCGAATGGATTCCATCCGAAATTTTCTGACTCTCAGATAAAGGTTGAGCTGGTGGAGATCTAAAATAGGCCTCCATTTTCCCTCTGGCTTCTTGACCAAGAACAGGGGGGAATAATATCCCTGGAATCTTTCTTTTATGGGTACAGGTATGATGGCTTCTTCCGTAAGAAGATTGTTGACATAAAGAGTCAAAACCTCTCTTTTTTGGATGTTGGCTGGAAGCCTTGTGCGAATAAACCTTGGTGGAGGTGGATATTCGTCGAATTCCAGATGATAACCTCCGGTGATAATGGATCTTACCCAAGCATCTGGAATTATTTCCCAGGCCCTCTGAAAGAATGAAAGACGTGCTCCCACTCGAGGAACCTGGAGTAAGCCACCTTCAGAATTGCTTGTTGGGGCGAAAGGAAGAGGTCTGCGTCTTGCCCCTAGAGGATTTCCCATTCAGGCCGCTCTTCCAATTGGAATTCCTTGAGAATTCTCTACCTGGCCTGTAAGTCTTACTTTCCCTAAAGTAGCCTTGATCCCTAAAAGGTCTACGGTCCAGACGAGGTCTCTTTGGACGCCTATCTTGTGGCAGCATGACCTGTTTAACCTCGGCCGCCTTTTTAATCGCTTCATCCAGAGGTTTCCCAAAAAGCACTTCTCCCATAAAGGGAAGTGAGCATAAATTATTCTTGGATGACAGGTCTGCTCCCCAGGATCTCAGCCAAAGCGCCCTTCTAGCGGTGACTGAATGTGCCATAACCTTAGAAAGAATTCTAATGAGGTCAGTGGAGGATTCCAAAAGCCAGTCACTGGCGAGTTTGATATCCCTTAAGGATTCCGCCATCTGACGTCTACTGACCCCTTTATCTATGTCATCCTCCAAGTCAAGCAACCAGGAACGCATGGCTCTAGACAAAGCCGAAATGGACACAGCTGGATGGCAACCTAAACCCGCTGTCATGAAAGCTTTAGATAAATCAGCATCAATCCTTTTATCCATGGGCTCCTTAAGGGAAGCATTGCTATCAATTGGTAGCGTGGATCTTTTAGCAACCTTAATGATAGGAGCATCAACTTTGGGGACCGTAGTCCACAATCTGGAATCCTCCTCTTTAATCGGATATAACTTCGAAAGCCGACCCTGACTAGTAATCCTCTTACTAGGAATTTGCCACTCGTTCCTCATCAGGTCTTTAATAGAGCTGTGGACTGGAAAGGAAGGTCTTTTCTTATGTAAATCTCCAAAGTGTCTGTCAGAAGCTGAACATTCTCTGGTTTCTTCCGGCAAATCCAATGTTCTTCTAACAGCCATAATCAAATGCTCCATAGCTTTGGAGTCCAAGGAGCAAGGTTGTTCCATATACTCCTCTTCACTGGACGAGATTGGCTCCAAATCCAGGTAAGATGAAGTTTGTCTGTATTCATCGTCAGACTGATCTGAATCCATGCTGAAGTTTTCCCCTCTTGATCTCTTAATCTTGTGGGATTCAGCAATTCCTTCAACCACTGCCTGCTTAATCCAATAAGCAATATCCTTGGCTGAGGAGGTAGAGGCTTGCGGTGACCTCTGGCGATCAGATTCTCCTGCGGCCATGTTTAAGCATTTTCTGCAGAGCCTGCAGTTATCCAAAGGCCTTGCTCCACATCCAGGGCAGGCTGCCGGCTTCTCCCTTCTCCTCGATGGGGATCTGGGACAGGACCGGTCACGAGGGCTGTAAGATACAGAAGTCATAAGACTGTACCCTCTGTGCACTCTTTTTAGTAACGTGAAGAAACCAAGAAAAAATATTGCTCACCTATGACCTATAGCAGATCTCGTTGATCTTGCAGAAGGGGATGAAGGATCCATACTGACTGTAGGGCTAAGAATGTTAAAATAATAAGAAAAATATTCCCAGCCCAATATTATGCTGATTTTAAAATATAAGTAATTCTCTTACCTGCAGAGCTTTAAGAACAGTCTACTAGAGCACTGTATCTTTAAAGGGAACGGAAACGAGCGTTTTTTAAGCTAAATACCGCCATTTCAAATTTCCCGCTCTGTACCTTTAAATGATCGCGCATGCGCACTTCGGTCGCGAGATCGCTAAACCGCCATTTTGGAAAGGGGCAAACTTCACTCTGGGTCCGGTCGGATGCATTGCGCATGCGCGGGCGTCTTACCGTTATGCTGATCGTCTGATCGAGGTCTGCAGCACACACTGGACGGCAGAGGATTCCCATAGCCTGTGGAACTAACCACCCAGGCTCCCAGGGGTTCCCAACTCCATGGAGATTGGGCTACATGTGCCTGGGCTTCCTGAGGAGGGAGGCTGACCTCCAAAGGGACAAGACCATATAAAACATGGTCAGGTGAGCAAAAAATAAAAAATAATTCAGAAGAAACTGAAAAAAGAAAAAAAAATATTTAAACTGTCCTAGGGCTAGGAGGACAGGAAAAGACTGAGGTATGGGGGATACTGGGGTACCTAATATACTAGGGGAAGGTAGGCTTAATTGTTTAATTGATTGTGTTTCCTGTCCTGAGGGTTGGAGGGAGGAGCTAAACCCATATGTTAAATGCTGCCATGATTAGCCAGGAAATATATATATATATATATATTGTGATCCTTGTCTGCAGGTAGCACGGTCCTCTAGGGTAAACAACAGGCACAGAGGCACAGTCCTTTGGTTTTCATATAATCCAGGCGATTTATTTGTAAGTCCACACAGGAGACAGCAGCAAATGAAAACATAAATATAACACAAATCCCTATAAACAAAAACCTAGCTCGTCTGAGCACTTACTAACATCAGGTTCCCTATCTCTCAGGGGTTGAACTAGAACAAAACAATATTGGTTTCACCAAGCTCTCTGCACTCCAGTGCTTAGTCAGCCTGTTGCTTTCCTTTCTACACTCCCAGTGCTCCAAGCCAGCCTTAACTGCTTTCCTTTCTGCACTCCCAGTGTTCCAAGCCGGCCTTAACTGCTTTCCTTTCTGCACTCCCAGTGCTCCAAGCCAGCCTTGACTGCTTTCCTTTTGCGCTCCCAGTGCTCAGTCTCCTTGACTCTCTCACTGGAGAGAACAGCCTCTCTCCAACCTGCTTCCAGGGAGGAAGCCAGCAATCCTCCTTTACCTGCCTAGCAGAGAGGGGTTTATTCCCACTGCTACAGCTGATTATCTGCAGCTGAGCAGTGGTTTGGAGACAGCTCCAAAAAACTCTGGCCTGGACCTTATTTCCCCCAGTTGTGTATAAGCTGAGGAGTGGAGCATTGGCCCACCCTGCTCTCCAAATGCTCCACCCCGGGGGCTCATAACTAAACTTTGGTTTGTGTTGCCTACAACACATACTACACATACTCCCCGTGGGGTTAAATGTTATAGGCCTATCTGTCTTCACTTTATCACAATATATATATATATATATATATATATATATATATATATATATATATACAGACAAACAGTGGTACAGGGATAATGTGTCTGTTAGGAGGCATAAACACAAACAAGGGATGTGCTTGATATGCCCAGACGCACGATATTGCCGCATTAATTTCCCCACATTGCCCCCTATTTAGGTCACTACATGCAAGTACTACATTATCTGTTGAAGTGTAAGATTGTCTTTTATCTTTTTATCCATACCTTAAAAATGTTTTTGTTTCATTATTACATTAATGTTAAAGAAGCACTCCACTGAATGTATTTTTTTTTAATATTTGTATTTTATTGAAGGTTTTATCATTTTACATATCCACGACATAGTTATAGGATCATAATTCAAAAACAGAAATACACATTGAGGTAAAGGTGTTCATAAGTAAATAAAGGTTAGGGTTACAATGTTTCATCACATAGAGAGGATTACATCATACAGTTTAAATAGTAAAATGCGTCGTTAGCGTGTGTCCAATGTAACTGGCATGGAGTGAGAGTGCATGTAGCGTGCACAAGTTCCTTGAATAATACTGTATTGTTTGCAATGATATAATAACAGTAACAAAAACAAACTTGTATAAACAAGAGAATAAAATGGCAGAGTTGAGATGCGGGAGCCTCCATGATGAAGCAGAAGGTATAAGTGTGAGATGCATTGCAGGGGTTGGGCAACGGCCACCCTTTCTTCATGACTGTAGGAGCAGGGTGGAAGGGGGCGACTGTCCCACAGTGTCACAGGGTCGTGTTGGAGGACCATAGCATAGACAATTTTGGAGGTTGTCATACCAGATGCAACTGTCAAACAGGCATGATAAACTATATACATTTGGGGAAAGAAGTGCTAAGGCCCTGTTCTCCCTTATGGTGGGCCACTGCGTGGCCTGCAACTTCTATTATCCAAATTATAAAGTGAAACCCAGTCTGCCCAAGTTGCTTTGGAATTGTTTAGTTTTAGTTGGTGAATCAAGGGTCATACGTTCATATATGTAAAATTGTTGGATCTTATCTTTGAGCTGCGCGAGGAATGGTCATGGGCATACATGGGACTTCCCATTCCCTGAGATCAGGATACTCTTTATTTGCAGGTAAAGGAATTTGTCTTGTTTGGGCACGCCCCACGTCTGCTGCAGGTCACTGAAAGATCTCACCCTACGGCCCTCAAGCAGGTGACACACCTGTGATATTCCTAGTTTTTGTCAGCCATCAAGAGACAGCGCCTGAGTCATTGCTTTAAGCACATTCAATAGAACCCAAGTGTAGAATTTAGATTTCAAACCCAACAGTTTTGTGAAGTTGTCCCAAGTTTTTAAAGTCGGCCCCGTTGGAGGCAATAGGCTGAGCTCAGGTCTGTGGAGGGGTATGGAAGTCCACATGTAATCTATCATGGATTGCCTGTGGAACTGATCCCCCTCTATATCCACCCATTGCACCTGTCCCCGGGGGGGCATGAAGGGCAACTCCCGCTGCCAGTAAAGTAGCTTTGTAATATAGTCCTATGTTTGGGAGACCTACTCCTCCACTAGCTGGGTTTTCTGTAGGAGAGAGAAATGGATCCTATGTTTCTTCCCCCCCATATAAATTAGCTACATATTGATTATAGGGATTTGCAAAGTGAGCTGGAAATCTGTACTGGTAGGATTCGGAAAACATACAGTATGCGTGGTAATGTCATCCTCTTGAAGGAAATTAATTTTACCCACCCAGGTAAGGTTGGCAGCTTATCATTTGAGAATGTAATTTTTGCACATTTGAATCAAGGGGACAAAGTTACATTTTATAATGCCTGCCAGGGAGGAAGTGATCTTAACCCCTAGGTAGGTGAGGGAGGAAGTCCTCCAATCGAAAGCGTGAGTGTCTCTCAATTGCGTAACTGTCTCCTGAGTAAGCCCTATGGCCAGTGCCTGTGTAGTATCTTGGTTTAGGCGGTAGTGTGAAACCTCACCGAAGTCCCTTAGTAAGGATAGGAGATGGGGCAAGGCCAGATAGTGCTATGATAATATCATCGTCAATAAGGGCGAGGCAATAGTCCCTCTCCCACAATTTGATTCCTGTAATTTGTGGGTGATTTCTTATTTTTTGTGCCAATGGTTCTAGGGACAAGATGTAGAGTAGGGGGGGAGTGGGCAGCCCTGGCGGTTCTGGTAGTAATGGGGAATATGTTGGACAAGAAGCCCCCAGAGGATACTTTAGCAGACGGGGTCGAGTATAGTGCCATAATCCCATTTATGGTCTGCTAGGGGAAATTAAAACTTGGTGAGGACATGTCTCATATACAACCAGTTCAGTCTGTCAAAGGCCTTTTCCTCATCTAGTGCTAGGAAAAGGCCTCCAACCCCATTTTCCTCCATCCCCGCTAAGATGTTCAGCAACTTTCTTGAGTTGTCTGAGCCCTGCCTACCCTTTACAAAACCTGTTCGGTCGTTATGAATCAGTTTGTGTAGTAGTGGGCTTAATCTGTTGCTAATGAGTTTTGCATGGGTTTTCGCATTACCATTGAGTAGAGATATGGGCCTAAAATTCTTGCAATGAGTCGTTATGTATCAATAAGTGGGCCACCAACATTTCCTTGGGAAGAGATCCCTTTTCTGCACTGTGGTTGATTAGGGCCAGAATGTATGGAGATGATGCGGGAGAATGTGTGGTAGTAAATATTAGAGAGTCCGTCAGTGCCCGAAGCTTTAGGGGCTGGTAGGGAAGCAATCAGAGCAGAAGAGTTCCTCTTCTGTAAAGTTGTTCGTGAGGTACGCAATGTCGTCCAGGAGCATAAGGAGCTGTAAGTCTGAGAGAAAGGCCTCTATTCCATCAGTGGTCGGGGAAGGGGTTTGTGTGTTTGTGTGAACTGTAGTGTTTTGCAAATTCGTTCACCAAGTGTTGTGGGTCTATGATCTTTTCCCCTTTAGAGTTTTCAAGGTAGGTGATCATGGAGGCGACAGATCTTTTTTTAAGATGGCTAATTTGGCACCTACTCTGTTATCTGAGGCAAAAAAAAGCCATGTTTCAATTTCCTAAGACAGAAGGTTGTTTTAGAGATTTCTAGGTCTCTGAACTAAGGATTTTGGTATGGTTGGAGGGACTGGGATTCTGTTTATTGGGATGTATTACGGATGTTAATTCTGCAATGATAGAGGCGCTTCTTATTGGCATAGCTAGGATGTTTAATAAAGCATCCTCGAACCACCACTTTATGTGCCAGCTAAATTTGATCTATTGGAGAGTCAGGTACTTTGTTTTCATTAAAGTAATTGTGCAAGTCTTTTTCAATTTGCGATACTATGGCAGGGTCAGTAAGGTCAGTAAGGAGGTGTTCATTCAGCCTTCAACCGCCCGAATCTCGGTTAGCAAACTGCTCCCTCAGGGTTAGGGTGACCGAGGTATGGTCAGACCAGGTGATGAAGCCAATTTGGGAGTACTCCACTTTGGGGAAGGAGGTAGAGGGTATTAAAAACCTATTTATTTTAGAATAGCTATTGTGTGCAGCCGTGTAGCATGAGTAGTCCCTCTAATTTGGGTGTGACAACCGCCATGGGTCGATCAAGTTATGCGTCATAAGGGTTTGGCAAATGCGAGAAGATTGAGTAGCTCTTCATTTCAGCCTATGGGCCACTAAGCTCCGATGCTGGGAAGAGTCCATCTTACTATCCAACATGAAACTGGTGTTGCCTCCAATAATCACCCTCCACCCCCAAAGAGTATGCTGTGACCAGAACAAAAACATTTCCCATAAATTCACACTGATTTTCATTAGGGCCATAGACATGAATGTGAAGGGATTATTATTTACATAGCACTGTAGTACAATATACCGTCTCCTTTTGTTACTGATCTTCCGTACCAAGGAAAAAGCAATCGCTTTACTAATCAGAATGGATACACCCCGTTTCTTAGAGGCATAGCAAGTCTATGGGAAAGTTATCCCCGGTATCCGTACCTTATTGCGTCTGTCCTTATCCTCATGATCGGCAACTTTTTCTTCCAGGTGTTTTAGCTTTTGTTCCAGCAAGGAGTACGCCTCCGCTAGGGTGTTGTGTGCATCAACCGTCTCCTCAGTCTGCTCTTCTAGGTGCGCTATCTGGTCGCCCAGAGACTGGATGTTGGACCGAATGTTGGAGGCAATCTTCATGAGATCGGAGTGGAAAGTAGACTTCAGGTCAAGCAGGAGAGCCTGCAGCGTAGCATTGATGACAGGATTCACCAGTTCTGGTGTGTTCCGTCGCTCAGATCAGATACATTTTTTTGCCCGATTTCGATGCCATTGGTGTCAGGCAGTTGGTACCAACTCTTGATGCAGTTTTTGGTAGTTTATGCTGGTGCACCAGGCTGTGTAGTGAAACGTCCGTTCTCGTGTGATGCTAGGACACACCTCTCAAACAATGTATTTTACATGCACAACGTGCAGCACTGACGTTCAGTGTTTGGCCAGTGCAGCGTTTGGCTCTGCCCCCACCCTGCCTCCTTGGCGGAGATCTTCAGTATTGACAATATCAGCTAATGAAAGCATTGGATTGGCTGAGATCATTAAGCCTGATTATCTCCGCTAAGAAGGCAGAGCCTGCAGACCTGCACAGTGCTGGAATAAAGGTGAGTAAAATACTTATTTTGGGGAAGGAAGGGACATGGGTGGCAAGGGGGCCTAAATAGTGCTTTTAACACTATAGGGTCAGGAATACAGGTTTGTATTCCTAACCCTATAATGTTCCTTTAATTACATTTTATTTGTCTTATTCAGTAAATTCATAGAAGAATAATTTGTGTTTGAATTTCTAATAAGAACAGTTGTGAAAGAATTTTATAGCCAGAAACAAAATGTATATAAACAGTTACTAGAGTTTAAAGAGGCTGTTGTGAGTTTTATAGCTGTGGAGCTCTGTGATACACGTCCTGAACTCTTGGAAAAGAGTGACATCACAAAAGGGATGCCAATAAAGAGGGACTGTATCTCGAAAAGAGAAACACTTGGGAGATACAATATTTAGTGTCATTCTAATTCCTTACTCTAATAGCACTAAACAAACGAGTCAGTGATAAGTTATATTAATAAAGCAGATATGCCGAGTCAGCACAGAACACTAGTAACTTGGGTGTAGCATTCCACTCCCTCACTTACTCATCTATGTAAAAATTACATTTATAGAGTATGAAATTAAACCATGTGTTATCAGATTTATTTCCCTTATTTTTTCCCTGTTAAAATAGTAGATTTTTTGTAATAGCTTTAAAATGTGTATAAACTCAAGTGTGAAATATATATATTAAAAAAAAAAATATATATATATATATATATATATATAAATGATACTGGCATTCTATGTTTCTGCCTTTGCTGTAAATCCCTAGGCTTTGCAGGTTCTGCAGTGTGATCTGCTCTAACCAGTCTCAGCCAATCGCAATGCTCCCCACATTTTGTATGGCAGTTCTGAGCCTGGTCCACAAATCCATGCACTGAATGTATTTATGGGTGTAGCAGGCTGCTTTGATGATGAATTGTAATAAATTCACATACATTTCCTTTATCAAGGATGAAGTCAGGACACAGAGAACACTCGAAACAGAAGACGTTTCACTGATGTTTGAGAGCTTTCTGCACAGAAATGGAACCCTTTACACCTGTTTCACTCAGAACGGAACCAGGATGTACTTTGATGACGAAAACGTAAAAGAAATCATCTGGCTAAATGTTCCGTTTCCCTTAAACTACATGTTTAATGTTAAATGTTATTTTTTAAACTTTATTTTTTCCGTTTTATTTTAGGGTATTGTGCCATTTCCTGAGGAGCTATACGGTGAAGGAAAATTTATTAATACGCAAAACAAGGTATATTTATACTTACTCACTATGCAACGCTGAATACTTTCAGTTATAGTAAATTTTATTAAACTTGCAAATCATATTCACACTTTTACTAATTGCTCACAATTAAGTGTAATGCTATACCTTTGGTTTGAAATGTACATCACACGTGAATCTTGGTATTCCTATCCATTGGGGCAAAATGTGCCTTAACCCCTTAAGGACCAAACTTCTGGAATAAAAGGGAATCATGACATGTCACACATGTCATGTGTCCTTAAGGGGTTAAAAAAGACCCACATTTTTACATTTAATGGTATTCCTAAAAGGCACAGGCGGCACTCATTTTTAAAAAAATATTCTCCAAAAGTTCAAGTGCTGTGTTCAAAATATGTCAAATGTAAGGGCTGGATTGGGGTTCTTTGTACCTGGTAAAAAAATGGTTAATTGAAACACTTCCTTTTGTTTTTAATTGGTGGAATGAAATTCACTTTGGGTAAGAATCTTGCCATGTATTTTGGGTTTCTATTGCTATACATTATTGGGACTTGACAGAGTCTAGTTCTGCAGCACTGGAGGTGAAACTGTACAGTTAGGGTGGCCAAAAGGTAGATCCATAGATGTTGCAGAGTTACAGCTCCCATCATTTACGGACAGTCCTAAGTCTGGCAAACCCTGATGTGAATTGGAGCACTGTAACATATTGGTATCTGCTATATGATCCCTGTTGTAGGATTACCGGTCGCATGCACTGTGCATATCCACCCTATGTATAATGTATGTCTGTAGTAGATCAAAATGTGCAGAAAATGACAAGTGTGATTTTGGTTCCATTGTATTTACAATAGCAATCACACACAGTATAGAAGGCACAAGGTTCTATATGACTTTGTGCCAAGTGCATCACTTTATTACACAGTAAAATATCAGGAGGTATGAAACTCAAAGTCAAAATCTATGAAAGGCTAAAGTGTGTGTGTGTGGCAGGTGGGGGGCTGGCACGAGAATGCCCTATTTGCAAGATACAAGATATGGAGAAGACCCATTGAACTGTATGAAACTGAAACTGCAATTTCATTATAATGAATAACAGATCAAATCACATATACCATGTGCATAAACATGTTATTGGCATGTGTCAGTTGCACTGCTTTTATAGCTGTGGCCCTTTTGGACAACTTCCCTTGTTTACGGTTTACTTTGGTGGAAATACATTTGGACCACACTCTAATTTTCAGCACATTGCATCATCCTAAATTAATGAAAATATACAAAACAAAATGGATCAGCCTCTCCACAAATCACTGGATGATAGTCAGTTTTCAAAATATGCCTCTTTTAATTAAGTGTAAACCTTTTAGGCTATTTATTAAATGCAAATTATTTCAACTAGCATCTGGCTGCCCAAATAACTCTACACAGACCCGGGTCCACATAACTCCACCCCCACTTAAACCTATAACGATACTCCCCAAACAATATTCTACATCCTGTACCAGAGAAATCTGGCTGCAATTCATCTGTGAATTGGGTGAATTGTGGTCATATTAATGTCACTGTAGCAAATAGATCCACCTGGAATAAGGAAGTATCCATTCAGTTGATGTAGAATACAGTGAATTTAACTGGAATTATACCAACCGAACTGGATTATATTTTGCTTCATCAAACTTGGCATTTAATAATTAGACAGATAAAAAATAGTGTAGGGACCAAAATAGATCTTGCAAACACTCCTACATGACATTGGCTATCCCAAAAACAATGTCCACTTTCATCACAAAGATGTTTGTAATGGATATTACTGGGATTAGTGACCATGCAACAGGGTTTACCAGTGGGATTCATTTGGTACAGTATATGTAAAAAATATCCATTGTAATGTAAAGACATTTATAGGAAAGTAGGCACACAGGCACATGTGTCTTCCTTTATAAGAGCAGGTGTATCTGTCAAAGTGTCTGATTCAAATGTGTAATACGAAGAGGAAGTAAACAGTTGCACTGCTGTGACTCTGTAGGAATAATTTGATAAATGATCCAGTAATTCATAGTGCAGATGGATAGGGGGCTGCATTTTGCACTCGGCAAGACATTACTTAGCCCTTCCTAAAAATCAATCCGCGATATTCTATTCAAGCCTATACGCTTCTCTGTCTAATTAAGTTTTAGCTTATGTAATTAGCAATTATTTGCAAAGAATTGCAAGGCAATGAAATGAAGACCCCCTCTTGTCGGGCATGTTTAAACTAATTTACCCGAGCTATTTATTTGTTTAAAAAAAAAGCCACGCTCTATGAGTAATTCATTTAGAACGTTTATCAACTGTGCCAGTCCTCTTAGTAAACAAGTTTATGTGCAATAATCTGCAATGTGTATTATGTTTTGCAGCCCGACAAAGCGGCTGGTGACATTAAACAAGATATTAACGGCAGCTCAGGTTATTTAGAAAATGAGCGCACCAGCTCCTTCTACATACCAGGAAAAGGAATGACTATGACATATATATTTGAGGTAGTATACTTTTTTTTTAATTTTTTTTTTTACTTGCAATAATTTAGAAAAATGTTTTTAGGAAAGATAATTTTTACAAAGTACAGAGATTTTTTTTAACCCTTTTACTGAATCTGCAATGAACCAAAAAAAATTAGTAATTCTATCAGTCTATCTATCAGACTATCTGTATATCTATCTATCTCACATAACAGTGAACCATGTACAAATAGTAAGTAA
The DNA here is from genome assembly GCA_933207985.1 of Pelobates cultripes. Taxonomy (NCBI): domain Eukaryota; kingdom Metazoa; phylum Chordata; class Amphibia; order Anura; family Pelobatidae; genus Pelobates; species Pelobates cultripes. The sequence continues at coordinate 334,753,057 of OW240914.1, read as the reverse complement.
TGACATTGAAGGGTTTTGGAGTCCTTATAAGAAACCACAAGATCAAAGGTTAAATAGCTTGTAAATGTCCCCGGATCCCCTGTGTAGAGATGTCGCGAACCGTCCACGAACTTCCCGCGAACGGTTCGCCGCGGTTCGCCGTTCCGGTCAGCTGACACATCCCTGCCAATCTCCGGCAGACCCTCCCTCCCAGACCCTCCCACCTCCTGGACAACAACATGGATGCTGTCCAGGAAGTAGGAGGGTCTGGGAGGGAGGGTCTGCCGGAGATTGGCCGGGATGTGTCAGCCGACCGGAGTTCGCCGCGAACGGTTCGTGGCGAACCGTTCACGGGAAGTTCGCGGACGGTTCGCGACATCTCTACCCCTGTGATGATATTA
>OW240914.1:334691120-334752577 GCA_933207985.1 Pelobates cultripes | reverse complement strand
GTGAGGTATTTTTAAATAAAACTATTACAACCTGTAAGACTTGAAATTGCTGTTTAGTGAATGAGCGAGTGCGCTGGATTGTGCATTTTGTATATATATTTATATCTATATATATCTATCTCTCTCTCTCTTAATATATATATATTAGAGAAAATTTATTGATACTTACCGTAATTTTCTTTTCCTGGCTATTATTCATGGCAGCATTTAACATATGGGTTTAGCTCCTCCCTCCAACCCTCAGGACAGGAAACACAATCAATTAAACAATTAAGCCTACCTTCCCCTAGTATATTAGGTACCCCAGTATCCCCCATACCTCAGTCTAGTAACAAGACAAATAAACCAAGAGAGGGTGGGAGACCAAATGCTGCCATGAATAATAGCCAGGAAAAGAAAATTACGGTAAGTATCAATAAATTTTCTCTATTCCTGGCTAATCATGGCAGCATTTAACATATGGGATTACCAAAGCAATAACCACTCAGGGAGGGTAAGTCATGCTACAAAAACTGTTTAATATCCACTTAAGGCTTATAAGAGTTCAGGACCGATAGGCCAAACTCTGAATCAGAACGAGATGAGATATCCACTCTGTAGTGGTGTACAAAGGTTTTTAAAGATGACCAATTGGCAGCTTTACAGATGCTCTCTGCAGGAACTCCTGACTCTGCAGCCCATGAAGTAGCAATGGACCTTGTGGAATGTGCCTTGATGTCCTTGGGAACAGGAACCTGTTTAGCTCTGTAAGCTTTAGAAATAGCCTGAACCGTCCAAGAACGAAGGGTTGCGACAGAGGCAGCTTCACCTTTACGAGAACCCCAAGGTATCACAAACAATTGGGTAGACTTCCTCCAATCAGCTGAGCGTGAAATATATGTGGAAAGACACCTCCTTAGGTCTAGCGTATGACATCTTTCTTCCTCAGGAGACGATGGCTCCTGAAAATACCCTGGCAGGACAATCTCTTGATTCAAATGAAAGGATGTAACCACCTTAGGAAGGAACTCAGGTCTAGGCCGTAGCACAACCCTATCATCGAAGAAGGTAGTGAATGGTTCTTCAGACGACAGTGCTCTAATATCTGACATTCTCCTAGCAGATACCAAGGCCAGTAACAACAGGGTCTTGAGAGAAAGAACCTGCATAGAGACCTCATCAATAGGTTCGAAGGGATGTTCCGTCAAGGCCTGCAGAACCAGAGGCAAATTCCAAGGAGCAGAGAAAACCTTGATAGGAGGTCTGATCCTAATCACTGCTTTGAAGAAGCGAATTACAATAGGATTCAATGCCCAACGAATACCGGAAAGAGCTGAAAGAGCAGAGCAGTGTACTTTAAGCGTGTTAAGTTGAAGGCCCCTCTCCAGGCCTGCTTGCAGGAAACCCAAAACCTGAGACACGGAAGGGGAACCTAATTCTTGAACCGTGGAATTACACCATCGAGCAAAGGTTTCCCATACCTTATGGTACGTAGAAGAAGTAGAAGGATTCCTGGAACGTAACAGGGTAGAGATAACCTGGTCCGAAAGGCCATGTTCAACTAGAGACTTCCTCTCAATAGCCATGCATGGAGCCTGAATTTGTGAGGCTCCGGATGAAACACTGGACCCTGAATCAGCAGGTCTTCTGAGACTGGAAGTTCCCAAGGCAGGTCCACTGATAACCTCTGTAACAGGGGAAACCAAGGGCGACGAGGCCAGAATGGAAGTACAGCTATCACCTTGCAATGTTCCTTGGAGATCTTTCTCAGAACAGCGTGGATGAGGGGAATTGGAGGAAAAACGTAAGCCAGATCGAATACCCAATTGATGGATAGAGCATCTTGAGCAACCGCCTTTGGATGGTATCTCCTCGACACAAAGCATGGAACCTGAGCATTCCGAAAGGTCGCCATGAGGTCTACTTGGGGAAGACCCCACTTCTGGACCAACCGAGCGAAGATCCTCCTGGAAAGTTGCCATTCTGAAGCCTCTATCCGATGTCTGCTGAGGAAATCCGCTATTACATTCTCCTTCCCTGGGAGATAGATGGCACACAGGCCTTCCACATGATTCTGAGCCCAGGTCATAATGGGAACTATCTCTCTCATCAGGGCTACACTCCTTGTTCCGCCTTGATGGTTTATGTAGGCAGCCGCCGCTTTGTTGTCCACTCTCAACTTGACCCAGCAATGCCTGATGAGATGCTGAAAATGAAGAAGCGCCAGAAAGGTTGCTCTTAGCTCCCTGATGTTGGAAGGCAAGCATTGAGTTCTTGGAGGCCAATTTGCTTGAAAAAATTGATTGCCTAAATGTGCCCCCCAACCTGTCAGACTGGCATCTGTCGTAATGACCACCCAATCTATTTCCCGCAAGGGGAACCCCCTGGAGAGATTTTCCCACGACATCCACCAAAGGAGCTTCTGCTTCAGAATCAAAGGAATGCGAATCAGCGTCTCCCACTCCCTCGAGTCGGTCCTGAAATTTTTTAGGAAAAATTGTTGAAGAGGGCGAAGGTTCCACTGAGCCCATCTGACAAGTTCTATCGTAGAGGAAAGAGTCCCCAGAAGCCTCATAAACTCTCTTGCCGAGGCTGAAGTCTTTAGTCTGAAGTCCCTTATCCGATCTCGAAGTCTGATCTTTCTGTCGTGTGAGAGGGATACAATCGCTGTGTCTGTATTGAAATTTGCTCCCAGGAATATCAGTTCTCTTGAAGGATTCAAGTGACTCTTCTTGTAATTGATGAGCCAACCGAAATGAGATAGAGTGTCTAGGACTAATTGCCTGTGTTGGAATATTGATGCTAGGTCCGGAGCCACTACCAGGATGTCGTCCAGGTAGTGAAACACCGCTACACCTTCTTTTCTGAGCAAAGCAATGATGGTGACCAGAACCTTCGAGAAGGTCCTCGGGGCCGTACTTATACCAAAAGGAAGGGCCTGAAATTGAAAGTGTTCCTTCCGGACACAAAACCTGAGAAACCTTTGATGGGTGAACGTGATAGGGACATGAAAATATGCATCCCTGAGGTCCACTGATATCATCCAATCTTGGTGATGAACAACCGGAATGATGGAGCGAATGGATTCCATCCGAAATTTTTTGACTCTCAGATAAAGGTTGAGCTGGTGGAGATCTAAAATAGGCCTCCATTTTCCCTCTGGCTTCTTGACCAAGAACAGGGGGGAATAATATCCCTGGAATCTTTCTTTTATGGGTACAGGTATGATGGCTTCTTCCGTAAGAAGATTGTTGACATAAAGAGTCAAAACCTCTCTTTTTTGGATGTTGGCTGGAAGCCTTGTGCGAATAAACCTTGGTGGAGGTGGATATTCGTCGAATTCCAGATGATAACCTCCGGTGATAATGGATCTTACCCAAGCATCTGGAATTATTTCCCAGGCCCTCTGAAAGAATGAAAGACGTGCTCCCACTCGAGGAACCTGGAGTAAGCCACCTTCAGAATTGCTTGTTGGGGCGAAAGGAAGAGGTCTGCGTCTTGCCCCTAGAGGATTTCCCATTCAGGCCGCTCTTCCAATTGGAATTCCTTGAGAATTCTCTACCTGGCCTGTAAGTCTTACTTTCCCTAAAGTAGCCTTGATCCCTAAAAGGTCTACGGTCCAGACGAGGTCTCTTTGGACGCCTATCTTGTGGCAGCATGACCTGTTTAACCTCAGCCGCCTTTTTAATCGCTTCATCCAGAGGTTTCCCAAAAAGCACTTCTCCCATAAAGGGAAGTGAGCATAAATTATTCTTGGATGACAGGTCTGCTCCCCAGGATCTCAGCCAAAGCGCCCTTCTAGCGGTGACTGAATGTGCCATAACCTTAGAAAGAATTCTAATGAGGTCAGTGGAGGATTCCAAAAGCCAGTCACTGGCGAGTTTGATATCCCTTAAGGATTCCGCCATCTGACGTCTACTGACCCCTTTATCTATGTCATCCTCCAAGTCAAGCAACCAGGAACGCATGGCTCTAGACAAAGCCGAAATGGACACAGCTGGATGGCAACCTAAACCCGCTGTCATGAAAGCTTTAGATAAATCAGCATCAATCCTTTTATCCATGGGCTCCTTAAGGGAAGCATTGCTATCAATTGGTAGCGTGGGTCTTTTAGCAACCTTAATGATAGGAGCATCAACTTTGGGGACCGTAGTCCACAATCTGGAATCCTCCTCTTTAATCGGATATAACTTCGAAAGCCGACCCTGACTAGTAATCCTCTTACTAGGAATCTGCCACTCGTTCCTCATCAGGTCTTTAATAGAGCTGTGGACTGGAAAGGAAGGTCTTTTCTTATGTAAATCTCCAAAGTGTCTGTCAGAAGCTGAACATTCTCTGGTTTCTTCCGGCAAATCCAATGTTCTTCTAACAGCCATAATCAAATGCTCCATAGCTTTGGAGTCCAAGGAGCAAGGTTGTTCCATATACTCCTCTTCACTGGACGAGATTGGCTCCAAATCCAGGTAAGATGAAGTTTGTCTGTATTCATCGTCAGACTGATCTGAATCCATGCTGAAGTTTTCCCCTCTTGATCTCTTAATCTTGTGGGATTCAGCAATTCCTTCAACCACTGCCTGCTTAATCCAATAAGCAATATCCTTGGCTGAGGAGGTAGAGGCTTGCGGTGACCTCTGGCGATCAGATTCTCCTGCGGCCATGTTTAAGCATTTTCTGCAGAGCCTGCAGTTATCCAAAGGCCTTGCTCCACATCCAGGGCAGGCTGCCGGCTTCTCCCTTCTCCTCGATGGGGATCTGGGACAGGACCGGTCACGAGGGCTGTAAGATACAGAAGTCATAAGACTGTACCCTCTGTGCACTCTTTTTAGTAACGTGAAGAAACCAAGAAAAAATATTGCTCACCTATGACCTATAGCAGATCTCGTTGATCTTGCAGAAGGGGATGAAGGATCCATACTGACTGTAGGGCTAAGAATGTTAAAATAATAAGAAAAATATTCCCAGCCCAATATTATGCTGATTTTAAAATATAAGTAATTCTCTTACCTGCAGAGCTTTAAGAACAGTCTACTAGAGCACTGTATCTTTAAAGGGAACGGAAACGAGCGTTTTTTAAGCTAAATACCGCCATTTCAAATTTCCCGCTCTGTACCTTTAAATGATCGCGCATGCGCACTTCGGTCGCGAGATCGCTAAACCGCCATTTTGGAAAGGGGCAAACTTCACTCTGGGTCCGGTCGGATGCATTGCGCATGCGCGGGCGTCTTACCGTTATGCTGATCGTCTGATCGAGGTCTGCAGCACACACTGGACGGCAGAGGATTCCCATAGCCTGTGGAACTAACCACCCAGGCTCCCAGGGGTTCCCAACTCCATGGAGATTGGGCTACATGTGCCTGGGCTTCCTGAGGAGGGAGGCTGACCTCCAAAGGGACAAGACCATATAAAACATGGTCAGGTGAGCAAAAAATAAAAAATAATTCAGAAGAAACTGAAAAAAGAAAAAAAAAATATTTAAACTGTCCTAGGGCTAGGAGGACAGGAAAAGACTGAGGTATGGGGGATACTGGGGTACCTAATATACTAGGGGAAGGTAGGCTTAATTGTTTAATTGATTGTGTTTCCTGTCCTGAGGGTTGGAGGGAGGAGCTAAACCCATATGTTAAATGCTGCCATGATTAGCCAGGAAATATATATATATATATATATTGTGATCCTTGTCTGCAGGTAGCACGGTCCTCTAGGGTAAACAACAGGCACAGAGGCACAGTCCTTTGGTTTTCATATAATCCAGGCGATTTATTTGTAAGTCCACACAGGAGACAGCAGCAAATGAAAACATAAATATAACACAAATCCCTATAAACAAAAACCTAGCTCGTCTGAGCACTTACTAACATCAGGTTCCCTATCTCTCAGGGGTTGAACTAGAACAAAACAATATTGGTTTCACCAAGCTCTCTGCACTCCAGTGCTTAGTCAGCCTGTTGCTTTCCTTTCTACACTCCCAGTGCTCCAAGCCAGCCTTAACTGCTTTCCTTTCTGCACTCCCAGTGTTCCAAGCCGGCCTTAACTGCTTTCCTTTCTGCACTCCCAGTGCTCCAAGCCAGCCTTGACTGCTTTCCTTTTGCGCTCCCAGTGCTCAGTCTCCTTGACTCTCTCACTGGAGAGAACAGCCTCTCTCCAACCTGCTTCCAGGGAGGAAGCCAGCAATCCTCCTTTACCTGCCTAGCAGAGAGGGGTTTATTCCCACTGCTACAGCTGATTATCTGCAGCTGAGCAGTGGTTTGGAGACAGCTCCAAAAAACTCTGGCCTGGACCTTATTTCCCCCAGTTGTGTATAAGCTGAGGAGTGGAGCATTGGCCCACCCTGCTCTCCAAATGCTCCACCCCGGGGGCTCATAACTAAACTTTGGTTTGTGTTGCCTACAACACATACTACACATACTCCCCGTGGGGTTAAATGTTATAGGCCTATCTGTCTTCACTTTATCACAATATATATATATATATATATATATATATATATATATATATATATATACAGACAAACAGTGGTACAGGGATAATGTGTCTGTTAGGAGGCATAAACACAAACAAGGGATGTGCTTGATATGCCCAGACGCACGATATTGCCGCATTAATTTCCCCACATTGCCCCCTATTTAGGTCACTACATGCAAGTACTACATTATCTGTTGAAGTGTAAGATTGTCTTTTATCTTTTTATCCATACCTTAAAAATGTTTTTGTTTCATTATTACATTAATGTTAAAGAAGCACTCCACTGAATGTATTTTTTTTTAATATTTGTATTTTATTGAAGGTTTTATCATTTTACATATCCACGACATAGTTATAGGATCATAATTCAAAAACAGAAATACACATTGAGGTAAAGGTGTTCATAAGTAAATAAAGGTTAGGGTTACAATGTTTCATCACATAGAGAGGATTACATCATACAGTTTAAATAGTAAAATGCGTCGTTAGCGTGTGTCCAATGTAACTGGCATGGAGTGAGAGTGCATGTAGCGTGCACAAGTTCCTTGAATAATACTGTATTGTTTGCAATGATATAATAACAGTAACAAAAACAAACTTGTATAAACAAGAGAATAAAATGGCAGAGTTGAGATGCGGGAGCCTCCATGATGAAGCAGAAGGTATAAGTGTGAGATGCATTGCAGGGGTTGGGCAACGGCCACCCTTTCTTCATGACTGTAGGAGCAGGGTGGAAGGGGGCGACTGTCCCACAGTGTCACAGGGTCGTGTTGGAGGACCATAGCATAGACAATTTTGGAGGTTGTCATACCAGATGCAACTGTCAAACAGGCATGATAAACTATATACATTTGGGGAAAGAAGTGCTAAGGCCCTGTTCTCCCTTATGGTGGGCCACTGCGTGGCCTGCAACTTCTATTATCCAAATTATAAAGTGAAACCCAGTCTGCCCAAGTTGCTTTGGAATTGTTTAGTTTTAGTTGGTGAATCAAGGGTCATACGTTCATATATGTAAAATTGTTGGATCTTATCTTTGAGCTGCGCGAGGAATGGTCATGGGCATACATGGGACTTCCCATTCCCTGAGATCAGGATACTCTTTATTTGCAGGTAAAGGAATTTGTCTTGTTTGGGCACGCCCCACGTCTGCTGCAGGTCACTGAAAGATCTCACCCTACGGCCCTCAAGCAGGTGACACACCTGTGATATTCCTAGTTTTTGTCAGCCATCAAGAGACAGCGCCTGAGTCATTGCTTTAAGCACATTCAATAGAACCCAAGTGTAGAATTTAGATTTCAAACCCAACAGTTTTGTGAAGTTGTCCCAAGTTTTTAAAGTCGGCCCCGTTGGAGGCAATAGGCTGAGCTCAGGTCTGTGGAGGGGTATGGAAGTCCACATGTAATCTATCATGGATTGCCTGTGGAACTGATCCCCCTCTATATCCACCCATTGCACCTGTCCCCGGGGGGGCATGAAGGGCAACTCCCGCTGCCAGTAAAGTAGCTTTGTAATATAGTCCTATGTTTGGGAGACCTACTCCTCCACTAGCTGGGTTTTCTGTAGGAGAGAGAAATGGATCCTATGTTTCTTCCCCCCCATATAAATTAGCTACATATTGATTATAGGGATTTGCAAAGTGAGCTGGAAATCTGTACTGGTAGGATTCGGAAAACATACAGTATGCGTGGTAATGTCATCCTCTTGAAGGAAATTAATTTTACCCACCCAGGTAAGGTTGGCAGCTTATCATTTGAGAATGTAATTTTTGCACATTTGAATCAAGGGGACAAAGTTACATTTTATAATGCCTGCCAGGGAGGAAGTGATCTTAACCCCTAGGTAGGTGAGGGAGGAAGTCCTCCAATCGAAAGCGTGAGTGTCTCTCAATTGCGTAACTGTCTCCTGAGTAAGCCCTATGGCCAGTGCCTGTGTAGTATCTTGGTTTAGGCGGTAGTGTGAAACCTCACCGAAGTCCCTTAGTAAGGATAGGAGATGGGGCAAGGCCAGATAGTGCTATGATAATATCATCGTCAATAAGGGCGAGGCAATAGTCCCTCTCCCACAATTTGATTCCTGTAATTTGTGGGTGATTTCTTATTTTTTGTGCCAATGGTTCTAGGGACAAGATGTAGAGTAGGGGGGGAGTGGGCAGCCCTGGCGGTTCTGGTAGTAATGGGGAATATGTTGGACAAGAAGCCCCCAGAGGATACTTTAGCAGACGGGGTCGAGTATAGTGCCATAATCCCATTTATGGTCTGCTAGGGGAAATTAAAACTTGGTGAGGACATGTCTCATATACAACCAGTTCAGTCTGTCAAAGGCCTTTTCCTCATCTAGTGCTAGGAAAAGGCCTCCAACCCCATTTTCCTCCATCCCCGCTAAGATGTTCAGCAACTTTCTTGAGTTGTCTGAGCCCTGCCTACCCTTTACAAAACCTGTTCGGTCGTTATGAATCAGTTTGTGTAGTAGTGGGCTTAATCTGTTGCTAATGAGTTTTGCATGGGTTTTCGCATTACCATTGAGTAGAGATATGGGCCTAAAATTCTTGCAATGAGTCGTTATGTATCAATAAGTGGGCCACCAACATTTCCTTGGGAAGAGATCCCTTTTCTGCACTGTGGTTGATTAGGGCCAGAATGTATGGAGATGATGCGGGAGAATGTGTGGTAGTAAATATTAGAGAGTCCGTCAGTGCCCGAAGCTTTAGGGGCTGGTAGGGAAGCAATCAGAGCAGAAGAGTTCCTCTTCTGTAAAGTTGTTCGTGAGGTACGCAATGTCGTCCAGGAGCATAAGGAGCTGTAAGTCTGAGAGAAAGGCCTCTATTCCATCAGTGGTCGGGGAAGGGGTTTGTGTGTTTGTGTGAACTGTAGTGTTTTGCAAATTCGTTCACCAAGTGTTGTGGGTCTATGATCTTTTCCCCTTTAGAGTTTTCAAGGTAGGTGATCATGGAGGCGACAGATCTTTTTTTAAGATGGCTAATTTGGCACCTACTCTGTTATCTGAGGCAAAAAAAAGCCATGTTTCAATTTCCTAAGACAGAAGGTTGTTTTAGAGATTTCTAGGTCTCTGAACTAAGGATTTTGGTATGGTTGGAGGGACTGGGATTCTGTTTATTGGGATGTATTACGGATGTTAATTCTGCAATGATAGAGGCGCTTCTTATTGGCATAGCTAGGATGTTTAATAAAGCATCCTCGAACCACCACTTTATGTGCCAGCTAAATTTGATCTATTGGAGAGTCAGGTACTTTGTTTTCATTAAAGTAATTGTGCAAGTCTTTTTCAATTTGCGATACTATGGCAGGGTCAGTAAGGTCAGTAAGGAGGTGTTCATTCAGCCTTCAACCGCCCGAATCTCGGTTAGCAAACTGCTCCCTCAGGGTTAGGGTGACCGAGGTATGGTCAGACCAGGTGATGAAGCCAATTTGGGAGTACTCCACTTTGGGGAAGGAGGTAGAGGGTATTAAAAACCTATTTATTTTAGAATAGCTATTGTGTGCAGCCGTGTAGCATGAGTAGTCCCTCTAATTTGGGTGTGACAACCGCCATGGGTCGATCAAGTTATGCGTCATAAGGGTTTGGCAAATGCGAGAAGATTGAGTAGCTCTTCATTTCAGCCTATGGGCCACTAAGCTCCGATGCTGGGAAGAGTCCATCTTACTATCCAACATGAAACTGGTGTTGCCTCCAATAATCACCCTCCACCCCCAAAGAGTATGCTGTGACCAGAACAAAAACATTTCCCATAAATTCACACTGATTTTCATTAGGGCCATAGACATGAATGTGAAGGGATTATTATTTACATAGCACTGTAGTACAATATACCGTCTCCTTTTGTTACTGATCTTCCGTACCAAGGAAAAAGCAATCGCTTTACTAATCAGAATGGATACACCCCGTTTCTTAGAGGCATAGCAAGTCTATGGGAAAGTTATCCCCGGTATCCGTACCTTATTGCGTCTGTCCTTATCCTCATGATCGGCAACTTTTTCTTCCAGGTGTTTTAGCTTTTGTTCCAGCAAGGAGTACGCCTCCGCTAGGGTGTTGTGTGCATCAACCGTCTCCTCAGTCTGCTCTTCTAGGTGCGCTATCTGGTCGCCCAGAGACTGGATGTTGGACCGAATGTTGGAGGCAATCTTCATGAGATCGGAGTGGAAAGTAGACTTCAGGTCAAGCAGGAGAGCCTGCAGCGTAGCATTGATGACAGGATTCACCAGTTCTGGTGTGTTCCGTCGCTCAGATCAGATACATTTTTTTGCCCGATTTCGATGCCATTGGTGTCAGGCAGTTGGTACCAACTCTTGATGCAGTTTTTGGTAGTTTATGCTGGTGCACCAGGCTGTGTAGTGAAACGTCCGTTCTCGTGTGATGCTAGGACACACCTCTCAAACAATGTATTTTACATGCACAACGTGCAGCACTGACGTTCAGTGTTTGGCCAGTGCAGCGTTTGGCTCTGCCCCCACCCTGCCTCCTTGGCGGAGATCTTCAGTATTGACAATATCAGCTAATGAAAGCATTGGATTGGCTGAGATCATTAAGCCTGATTATCTCCGCTAAGAAGGCAGAGCCTGCAGACCTGCACAGTGCTGGAATAAAGGTGAGTAAAATACTTATTTTGGGGAAGGAAGGGACATGGGTGGCAAGGGGGCCTAAATAGTGCTTTTAACACTATAGGGTCAGGAATACAGGTTTGTATTCCTAACCCTATAATGTTCCTTTAATTACATTTTATTTGTCTTATTCAGTAAATTCATAGAAGAATAATTTGTGTTTGAATTTCTAATAAGAACAGTTGTGAAAGAATTTTATAGCCAGAAACAAAATGTATATAAACAGTTACTAGAGTTTAAAGAGGCTGTTGTGAGTTTTATAGCTGTGGAGCTCTGTGATACACGTCCTGAACTCTTGGAAAAGAGTGACATCACAAAAGGGATGCCAATAAAGAGGGACTGTATCTCGAAAAGAGAAACACTTGGGAGATACAATATTTAGTGTCATTCTAATTCCTTACTCTAATAGCACTAAACAAACGAGTCAGTGATAAGTTATATTAATAAAGCAGATATGCCGAGTCAGCACAGAACACTAGTAACTTGGGTGTAGCATTCCACTCCCTCACTTACTCATCTATGTAAAAATTACATTTATAGAGTATGAAATTAAACCATGTGTTATCAGATTTATTTCCCTTATTTTTTCCCTGTTAAAATAGTAGATTTTTTGTAATAGCTTTAAAATGTGTATAAACTCAAGTGTGAAATATATATATTAAAAAAAAAAATATATATATATATATATATATATATAAATGATACTGGCATTCTATGTTTCTGCCTTTGCTGTAAATCCCTAGGCTTTGCAGGTTCTGCAGTGTGATCTGCTCTAACCAGTCTCAGCCAATCGCAATGCTCCCCACATTTTGTATGGCAGTTCTGAGCCTGGTCCACAAATCCATGCACTGAATGTATTTATGGGTGTAGCAGGCTGCTTTGATGATGAATTGTAATAAATTCACATACATTTCCTTTATCAAGGATGAAGTCAGGACACAGAGAACACTCGAAACAGAAGACGTTTCACTGATGTTTGAGAGCTTTCTGCACAGAAATGGAACCCTTTACACCTGTTTCACTCAGAACGGAACCAGGATGTACTTTGATGACGAAAACGTAAAAGAAATCATCTGGCTAAATGTTCCGTTTCCCTTAAACTACATGTTTAATGTTAAATGTTATTTTTTAAACTTTATTTTTTCCGTTTTATTTTAGGGTATTGTGCCATTTCCTGAGGAGCTATACGGTGAAGGAAAATTTATTAATACGCAAAACAAGGTATATTTATACTTACTCACTATGCAACGCTGAATACTTTCAGTTATAGTAAATTTTATTAAACTTGCAAATCATATTCACACTTTTACTAATTGCTCACAATTAAGTGTAATGCTATACCTTTGGTTTGAAATGTACATCACACGTGAATCTTGGTATTCCTATCCATTGGGGCAAAATGTGCCTTAACCCCTTAAGGACCAAACTTCTGGAATAAAAGGGAATCATGACATGTCACACATGTCATGTGTCCTTAAGGGGTTAAAAAAGACCCACATTTTTACATTTAATGGTATTCCTAAAAGGCACAGGCGGCACTCATTTTTAAAAAAATATTCTCCAAAAGTTCAAGTGCTGTGTTCAAAATATGTCAAATGTAAGGGCTGGATTGGGGTTCTTTGTACCTGGTAAAAAAATGGTTAATTGAAACACTTCCTTTTGTTTTTAATTGGTGGAATGAAATTCACTTTGGGTAAGAATCTTGCCATGTATTTTGGGTTTCTATTGCTATACATTATTGGGACTTGACAGAGTCTAGTTCTGCAGCACTGGAGGTGAAACTGTACAGTTAGGGTGGCCAAAAGGTAGATCCATAGATGTTGCAGAGTTACAGCTCCCATCATTTACGGACAGTCCTAAGTCTGGCAAACCCTGATGTGAATTGGAGCACTGTAACATATTGGTATCTGCTATATGATCCCTGTTGTAGGATTACCGGTCGCATGCACTGTGCATATCCACCCTATGTATAATGTATGTCTGTAGTAGATCAAAATGTGCAGAAAATGACAAGTGTGATTTTGGTTCCATTGTATTTACAATAGCAATCACACACAGTATAGAAGGCACAAGGTTCTATATGACTTTGTGCCAAGTGCATCACTTTATTACACAGTAAAATATCAGGAGGTATGAAACTCAAAGTCAAAATCTATGAAAGGCTAAAGTGTGTGTGTGTGGCAGGTGGGGGGCTGGCACGAGAATGCCCTATTTGCAAGATACAAGATATGGAGAAGACCCATTGAACTGTATGAAACTGAAACTGCAATTTCATTATAATGAATAACAGATCAAATCACATATACCATGTGCATAAACATGTTATTGGCATGTGTCAGTTGCACTGCTTTTATAGCTGTGGCCCTTTTGGACAACTTCCCTTGTTTACGGTTTACTTTGGTGGAAATACATTTGGACCACACTCTAATTTTCAGCACATTGCATCATCCTAAATTAATGAAAATATACAAAACAAAATGGATCAGCCTCTCCACAAATCACTGGATGATAGTCAGTTTTCAAAATATGCCTCTTTTAATTAAGTGTAAACCTTTTAGGCTATTTATTAAATGCAAATTATTTCAACTAGCATCTGGCTGCCCAAATAACTCTACACAGACCCGGGTCCACATAACTCCACCCCCACTTAAACCTATAACGATACTCCCCAAACAATATTCTACATCCTGTACCAGAGAAATCTGGCTGCAATTCATCTGTGAATTGGGTGAATTGTGGTCATATTAATGTCACTGTAGCAAATAGATCCACCTGGAATAAGGAAGTATCCATTCAGTTGATGTAGAATACAGTGAATTTAACTGGAATTATACCAACCGAACTGGATTATATTTTGCTTCATCAAACTTGGCATTTAATAATTAGACAGATAAAAAATAGTGTAGGGACCAAAATAGATCTTGCAAACACTCCTACATGACATTGGCTATCCCAAAAACAATGTCCACTTTCATCACAAAGATGTTTGTAATGGATATTACTGGGATTAGTGACCATGCAACAGGGTTTACCAGTGGGATTCATTTGGTACAGTATATGTAAAAAATATCCATTGTAATGTAAAGACATTTATAGGAAAGTAGGCACACAGGCACATGTGTCTTCCTTTATAAGAGCAGGTGTATCTGTCAAAGTGTCTGATTCAAATGTGTAATACGAAGAGGAAGTAAACAGTTGCACTGCTGTGACTCTGTAGGAATAATTTGATAAATGATCCAGTAATTCATAGTGCAGATGGATAGGGGGCTGCATTTTGCACTCGGCAAGACATTACTTAGCCCTTCCTAAAAATCAATCCGCGATATTCTATTCAAGCCTATACGCTTCTCTGTCTAATTAAGTTTTAGCTTATGTAATTAGCAATTATTTGCAAAGAATTGCAAGGCAATGAAATGAAGACCCCCTCTTGTCGGGCATGTTTAAACTAATTTACCCGAGCTATTTATTTGTTTAAAAAAAAAGCCACGCTCTATGAGTAATTCATTTAGAACGTTTATCAACTGTGCCAGTCCTCTTAGTAAACAAGTTTATGTGCAATAATCTGCAATGTGTATTATGTTTTGCAGCCCGACAAAGCGGCTGGTGACATTAAACAAGATATTAACGGCAGCTCAGGTTATTTAGAAAATGAGCGCACCAGCTCCTTCTACATACCAGGAAAAGGAATGACTATGACATATATATTTGAGGTAGTATACTTTTTTTTTAATTTTTTTTTTTACTTGCAATAATTTAGAAAAATGTTTTTAGGAAAGATAATTTTTACAAAGTACAGAGATTTTTTTTAACCCTTTTACTGAATCTGCAATGAACCAAAAAAAATTAGTAATTCTATCAGTCTATCTATCAGACTATCTGTATATCTATCTATCTCACATAACAGTGAACCATGTACAAATAGTAAGTAATGACATTGAAGGGTTTTGGAGTCCTTATAAGAAACCACAAGATCAAAGGTTAAATAGCTTGTAAATGTCCCCGGATCCCCTGTGTAGAGATGTCGCGAACCGTCCACGAACTTCCCGCGAACGGTTCGCCGCGGTTCGCCGTTCCGGTCAGCTGACACATCCCTGCCAATCTCCGGCAGACCCTCCCTCCCAGACCCTCCCACCTCCTGGACAACAACATGGATGCTGTCCAGGAAGTAGGAGGGTCTGGGAGGGAGGGTCTGCCGGAGATTGGCCGGGATGTGTCAGCCGACCGGAGTTCGCCGCGAACGGTTCGTGGCGAACCGTTCACGGGAAGTTCGCGGACGGTTCGCGACATCTCTACCCCTGTGATGATATTATTTTCCATTACATAACGTTTATATTACATTATATATTTAATAGCAACTAATAGAAACTAATAGCAATTTTGATGTAATCCATTTCAAACCTGACACTATCTCCAATCTGTGGTAGATATGATGCTTCAGTTGATATTGTACATGATATAATCCAGAAAAATAATAATTTAATAATGCAGTTAAACTTTAATCACCACTGCATAAACAAACCCCATTCTCCACTGTGTCAAGAGTGCTAAGTACAGCCGAAATGTCGATCTTCTAAATCCTTTTGCAGCCTTAACCCAAAATAGAAACTTAGAAAAGCTGGTGGAATTCCCTTCCCAGATCATGCGTTCAACATTTTTAATAAAACCTATATAAATGTATGAAATTTCATTTTTTTGACATAGCTTTCCATTTTGGGAAATAAACAGCAATTTTGATGACCAGCATTCACTGACATAACATCAACCGAAGCAATAAAGTATATTAAAATTATCTTTTGGCTAAAAAGTAATAAAAGTATATTGAAAATGATCTTTTTGGCTACAAGTAATAAAACATTTTTTTTTTAGTATGTGCCAAAAAAACACTTCTGAAAGTACATTACCACAGAGAAACTGTTTATAAAAAGCACCATAGGCACTACATGCCACTGAAATAGCTATGGTTCCATTAGGCTGTGGGTGCTGTCTTTAATGGTTTGACCAAAACCAGGGATCCCTGGGGCAACACGGACCCTGCTGCCTGCTCAGATCTTCATCATTAATTTCATCCTTAGCCATTAATTGGTTGACTGCATTACCTGAGCCACTCAATTAGTTTATACAAGTAGATATACTTTGTGTTTTTAAGTTGGTTTTCTCAATATTTGTGGTTGAAAGTTAACTTTGGTCTGTTTTTCTTTGCTTGTGCTTGTTATTGTGACTTTGTGTTATTTTGTAAAAACACCAATTAAACTTTAATTACAAAATTTCCATTTCTAATGCAGAAGTGAAACTATTGCATTAGCAATAGTCAAAGAGAGGGGCATGCCATGGCTGCCCTGTGGACTCTCAGTATTGCTTAATGTGCTTGATAATGCCTTGACCAAGAACCAAGGACAGGTCCAAAGTCTAATGGCATCATAACCATTACACCTCATCAGTATACAGGGATTAAGGTGCCTAGACTGCTTCCTTTAAGGGACACTATAGTCACCAGAAAAACTACAGCTTATTGTAGTTGTTCTGGTGAGTAAAGTCCATCCCGGCAAGCATAGAAATGCAGTGTTTACATTACAGCCTAGGAACACCTCTAGTGACCACTCTTCAGACGGCTACTAGAGGTGCTTCCTAGGTTATTGACACACAGTGTGCTGCACTGATATTCAGCATCTCCAAGCTCTGCATGGAGATGCTTTGATTTAATGCATCTCTATGAGGAGATACTGATTGGCCAGAGCGGCATTCGTCTTCGCCCTGACCCGCCTCCTTGGCTGAGATCATCAAAATTGAAGATCTCAGCGAATCCAATGTTTTCTTATGGAAAAGCATTGAGATTGGCTGAGATCATCAATTCTGATGATGTCAGCCAAGGAGGCGGATCGGGGCATAGCCAGTGCCGGGCGACTTGCTCAGTACTGGACAGTAGGTAAGTTTTCTAGTTATTTAAGAGGGGAAAGGTGGGACGGGGGCTAGTGCTTTTTTTTATCACTATAGGGTCAGGAATAAATATTTGCGTTCTTGACCCTATAGTGTTCCTTTAAGTTCTGTAGAAATATGATTGTTGTTGTATAAAACAAATGGAACTGGAATTTAAGTTTAATTACAGCCTTATGGAATAAAAAAAAAGAAAAAAGAAAATAGAACATAGCTTTGTGAATTCATCAATGATTGAACACTCTTCTTTCATAGAACTTAATACCAGAGGAAAAGACATGTTTGTATGTGTTATTACAGGAAAGAACAAATGTTTGCAAATATTTTGATAGCGATTCTGGTGCCTGGCTTATTTTACCCTTGCTTTGGGAAGCGAACATGGATTTTATAAAACACAGAGTGGAGCAAGTGAAGGTAAAGCTATAGTATAATATTGTTCTATAGTAGGAAATAATATTGACAAACACGGTTCTAATGGATCATTTTCTCACATCCTATAGGACGCATTACCATCCATAACGGACTACAAGGAAATCCTGGCTGCACTAAGACTTTGTAATTATGATCCTGATGAAGTCATTTCGATGTTCTATGCCATGTTTGGGGACAGTCTGGCTGCCATACCTGAACAAAACATTGAATCAATGTCTTTTACTCGGTATGCCCTGTCTAAATATATATATATATATATTTTTTTTTTTCCTGCACAGAATACATGAAACCTGTGCTAAATAAAATAGCTGGAACAGTTTAGCTTTTTCAAAAAGTAAAAGGTTTTTTTGTTTGTATTTTTTTTAAAACTTAGCTACAAGTAAGGTTGTTCACTAAAAGTGTGAATTGTCTGGGATTCAAAGCCAATTCAATGAATTAAAAACATTAGACCAAGATAACCAACTTGTAATAATTCAGCTATGTTTTTGGTTCAGTTATTTTGATCTAAAATTTGTAGTGCATTTTGAATCCTGATAAGTCACACTTTAGTAATTAACCCTATTTGTAGACCACCCGAGTTGGGTGGGTGGGTGGATGGAATTTCGAGGTGCTGCAAGAATTGCTTGTGAGTTGCAAATTCACAACCCATAAAAAGTCAAAACCTGTCTGCGAATGTAGTACACAGAGATAACTTTCATTATTATATGTTCTGCAAACGTGTACTACATTAGAGGCAAAGTTTTGTCACTTCAAATAAACTCTGCATAAATATTCTACATCCCATTTCTCTTGGTCCAAAAAGATGTTCTTGGGAAAGACATGGTCATCTACCAAATACAATAATGTTTTTGCAATTAATGGTCGTAGAAAATGGATGAACAATAACCCAACTGATCAACACAACTATAACGAACTATTTTGAAGAAACAGTTTAGATTATCCAGAGGTTAGATATATTCAAGGAGTTCAAAAAGTAACAATATATTTGCTCTAAAAGTCAGAGGACTCTGCAAAAGCAAAAAAAAAATTACCAAATGAGAGGCTTAGTAGGAAAGCACTTAGTTTGAAAACAGAAGAATTATATCTTTGACTCTGCCTCATAATATTTAATACCTGTCCAGTTATGATTCCATTGTCCTCAAGTACCACCTACCAATCCAGGATTTAGGGATTACTCTGTTGTGTCTAAAGTGTTTTTTTTTTTTCACTTTCTTTCTAAAAACACCTTAGACACAAATGTGTAATGCCTAAATCCTGGACTGTTGGGAGATACGTGAAGACTGGGTTGGGAACCACTGATATAGGACATCCTGTGTCTTAGGTTTGCATGTTGAGGTATATCTGCCTTGACGATATCCACCTCTCAATAAAGCCTAAGTGGCGAGGAGATCTTTTTCCCCAAAATCTGATTGCATGCATTAATGGTGGGAATGTTTTAAAATTATTTATCTGTTCAAATGATGATAACCCTTTCCCTGTTCTATAACACTGTTTTTTGTAAAAAGGTTTCTTATTCTGTTCAAAGGGATGTTTATGAAAAGGAAAGGCAGATTGAAAATTTAAAGAATCAATTGGAGGAGCGAGAGAGAGACCTTGAAAATATGCGCTTAAAATGTAAACATCTAGAAGAAGAAAAAGATCATCTCATACGTCGCACAGAGGTGTTACAGAATCAGGTTGATCAGTTACAATCTGAACATGAAAAGTTCTTAAAGGAAATATCTGAATTTTACAGAAAAAGTTCAGAAACGCCTAATCCTGGTCCTAGCACATTACCTCTGAAAAAAGAAGTATTTTTAAAACTGATAAAAGAAGCCCATGAAATTAATGTTTGTAACAACCAGTTACGAGTGGTTGCTGTACATGATCTATCGGACATGGGCCAACAGTTGAAAAATGTTCAAAATCTAATGGTAAACATGAAAAAATCGAATCATGAGTTGGAGGAAATTCGTGCTCTTTATCAAAGGGAAACCCTGGAACGGAAATTACTTTATAACCAGCTTCAGGAACTTCGAGGGAATATTCGTGTGTTTTGCCGCTGCAGAAGAGATGATGGAAAAGGGGAACATCTAGCATTTCCTTCTGATGAAGACATTTTGGTAAATCATAATGGAAGCAAAAAGAGATTCCGATTTGATAAAGTCTTTCTGCCACAGTGTACTCAGGTAAGGCATTATGGATTTGTGTTCAACTTAATGTTTTTTTTTCTGGTGAGTACAGTCAGTCCCTGCAAGCATTTTAATGTAAACACTGTCTTTTCAGAGAAAAGGCAGTGTTTCCATTACTGCCTAGGAACACCTCTAGTAGCCACTTCTCAGACGGCCACTAGAGATGCTAGAAATGCTTCCTGGGGAAGTGCTGCACACTGTGCAGCACTGACATTCGGTGTCTCCATGCTCTACATGGAGAACTACAGTTAGCTCCTGACACTAGAGTACTCCTTTAACCCTTTAAGGACACATGACATGTGTGACATGTCATGATTTCCTTTCATTCCAGAAGTTAAATAAGGGGTTAAATAAAATGTAATTAAAAAATAATAATAATTATTTCTATGAGAATAGCTCGTGTTCCCATGGGAAAATGGCTCCAGATAAGGTACAAACATACATTCTACGTTACAGCTGGCTCTCTTTACATGCGGTTAACATTAATGCCTGCCCTGATTGACTGAGATTGCTGCAATAGGTAAGGTTTTTTTTTTAATGTTCTAAGGCAAATTCTGCATTTTGCTAGGATAGCACTAATTATGCTGCACTGTGTAAGTCTTTGAAGCTATCGATGTGCAAGTCTGTGAGCTACATTTTATGAGTTTGTGTAGCTACATAAGCTGGAGTAAGACTAAAATAGGCAGACATTTACACCACTTGGTAACTCACTTTAAACACCTGACTCCAAAGTTCCCCTTGCTCTTTCAAACACTTTCTCCACCCACTGTACCATGGCAATGTGACACTGTAGAGGTGTATTTGTATAGTTCGGCAGTGTGTGACATTTTCTTTCACCATATTTCCATTTTTCGCACTCCACCATTTTTACAAGTATAAGCACAATGCATTAATTGTATTAATAACAGTTATTATTATTATTTTATTATTTATATAACACCAGCAAATTCCATAGCACTGTACAATGGGTGGACTAACAGACACGTAATTGTAACCAGACAAATGGATGCACCGGAACAGAGGGGTTGAGGGCCCTGCTCAATGAGCTTACATGCTAGAGGGAGTGGAGTATAGTGACACAAAGGGTATAAGTAGGGGTAATGAAATGAAAAGGAAGTGAGCAGCCATCCAGTTGGAAATCGCAGAGAGGCAGTCAGAGACACGAGTCAAGATGGGCAGAGAGAGTTCAGGAGAGGACAGGTAGATTTGTGTGTCATCTGCATATAAATGATAATATAAGGCAAAGGAGCTGATAAGTTTACCAAGGGAGGCAGTATAGATAGAGAACAGTAGGGGACCAAGGACAGAACCTTGGGGAATGCCAACAGAGAGGGGTTGGGGAGAAGAGGCAGAGCCAGAGAAAGAAACACCGAAAAAGCGCTGGGAGAGGTAGGAGGAGCACCAGGAGAGAGCAGTATCTCGTAGACTGAGACTACGGAGAATGAGAAGAAACTGTTGATGATCAACAGTGTCAAAGGCAGCAGAAAGATCAAGGAGAATTAGGATAAAGTAATGGCCGTGAGATTTAGCAGCGATTAAATCGTTGGATACGTTGGTCACAGCTGTTTCAACAGAATGACGAGCGCGGAATCCAGACTGAAGCGGGTCAAGGAGGGAGTTGGATTTGAGGAAGTCTGTCAATCTCGCATACACAACTCTCTCAAGGATCTTGGAGGCAAACGCCAGTAGCAATATAAGGACAGAAGTTGGATGGGGAGTTGGCGTCAAGGTTGGGCTTTTTCAGAATTGGCATTATAGTTGCATGCCTGAATAGAAGTAAATGAGATTGGTCTGGTTGAGGAGATCTCTGATCTTATCATTGTGGCCTAACAAATTTTTCAGTTTGCCTGATGTCTAGTCTGAGCCTGACTGACAGTATACCTCGTGTGTCTCTGTTCCATTAGAATATGGTAGGCAGAGAAAACACAACATAATGAGAAGAGTGTATACACAACATAGTAGCATAGTTACTGTCCGTATGTAAACATGCAGTCTCATGCTGTAAAGAACATTATTCTATTACACTTAAATCTACACAGCTTCTATTTCTGACAAAGAACTGCAGCTAAAGATTCACCTGCAAACAATACCTGTTGAAATAGTTTGGAGGTAACTCCACATGAGAGTAATTTTCATCTTCAATGTGCAGCTATAGAGCGAAGTGTATAACGTTATTAATTGTTAAAACTTTCATTTGACGTACTAAAAACAGTCAGTGTATACCTGATGACCCCTAGTTATTTCTATTTGCATTTCAGTTTCATTGAATACAGATGAAGTATTTTCACTTTTTGATGTTATAAATTTATTTTTATTTTTTATCTTTTTTATTGTAACAAATATAAATTACTGTGGGCTAAGGGATACCCGATCCCTGCCCAAATGCTAAGTTTTCCCCTAATTCTAATTTATATATTAATTTGTGTTTTTGCTAATCCAAGGTAGCAAATTTTGCTAAATGTGACAAGTTATTTCCCCATCACTGCTCATTATGTAAAGTCATGAAGCTGCAGATAAAAGCCTTAATCTGGCCTGTTCTGAATGTAAGTTTTGAATGTAAGAATACAAAATAGCTAATCACAATATCAATGACTCATGTGTTTTATATATATATATAATGAGTAAAGAAAAAAAAAACTTAATACTTAAACTCACAAATAAAGAAATATTTACTGACTTTCAATACTCTGAACACATCTGACCCTTGTCTTCTGCTCTGTGGGGGTCTAATTTTACACCATAACCACTGCACAGCAGGGTTTTATGGGACAAGTAGTTTGTCCCCCCTTGTCCCATAAAGATAAGTGCTATAAAAAGCCATACAGCATCCAATTTGTATTGGACGAGAGGCACACAACTAACTGCTTTTAAAGCTCCCTCAGCCTACCACTGTTGCCCACATTGAATAGAATTTATCTTGATAAGGCTATGATTTACATTTCGCACTTTCAATGCGGCTGTAGAAGGGTCAGTCTCTGAGTGCCAAGAAAAGCATAATTTTATTGTCAAACCATTTTTGTTAAGCAGCCCGTAGGCTCATGGCACCATAACTCCTACACTGAGCTGTGGTTATCTTGCTGAGATGCCCACATCTATGTTTCAGGTTTAGTTAAGGCATTATTTAATATATCTCAAAAACTGTAACCTGAAAAAAAAGCATTAACACACAGTTTACAATATTATAAGCTCTATTTATAAGTATATACAGTTCTCGTTAAGGCTATAAATACAGCATGTTCGTATGCAGTTATACAGTATTACTTTAGATGCCGTTTAATTGGGTTGGGGAAGGCAAGAGTGTGTTGATTCAGTTCATAGATTCATCACCCACAGGTCAATTATGGTTACAGAACATTCCTCCCATGAGAATTCTATTCTAAAAACAACTGGAAGATACAAACATATTTACTGCAGAGCTCATACATGCACTACACAATACAGCATGCACAGTGATTTTCTAAATTATAGCATGTGTGGTCATTCGGTTACTCCGCATCTAATGTGATTGAGTCATTCCAAACATCACTGAAATAATACTTTACTTTTTTCTTTTAACAAAAAAAAAAAAAAAAAAATCATGTTTGTAAACCGTTCGCTTGAGCATTTTTCATCAGCTATTCAAGGATTCCCCAACTTAAGAAGTTAATGAAAATAACTCCTTTGTTAAGAATAATAGAGAGAAAAATATAAAATGACTTTGTTAAGCAGAATGATAGATTAGTAACTATATAACTTAAAATGATTAGAAACTATTCACTACCAAGTTCTTTTCAATAATAACACGGCAAATCATCGTAGAAAGTAAAAGTATTTCCGTGTAGGGATATTAATAAATGAAATAATGTAAACACACACAATTTATTATTTTTCCTTTTTTAGTTCATTCTTTACAAAATTTCGGGGGTTAAAAGGTTTTACAGAGTGTTTTCATAAAATAATAAATTAAATCATAGTCACACATAGGTGTGTGAAGTATTCATGAGAAAATACATGAATAACATTTCTCAAATCCTCCGATTACGGGTATTTGTAAAGAACATAGCAACATTTCTGACATTGCAGTATTGTAAATAAATTAAATAAAAATAATACCGCCAGAATGTAAAATTGGCTATATGTTGCCATTATTTCCACATACAGTGCCTTGCAAAAGTATTTACCCCCCTGGGCATTTTTAGTGTTTTGTTGCCTCACAACCTGAAATTAACATGGATTGTTTGAGGATTTGCATCATTTAATTTACAGAATATGCCCACAACTTTGAAGATTTTTTTTTTAATTGTGAAGCAAACAACAAATAGGACAAAATAACAGAAAAAGTCAATGTGCATAACTATTAACCCCCCTAAAGTCGCTTTGGATAAGTCTCTATGAGCTTGCCACATCTTACCACTGGGATATTTGCCCATTCCTCCTTGCAAAACTGCTCCAGCTCCTTCAAGTTGGATGGTTTGCGCTTGTGAACAGCAATCTTTAAGTCTGACCACAGATTTTCTATTGGATTGAGGTCTGGACTTTGACTAGGCCATTCCAACACATTTACATGTTTCCCCTTAAACCACTCAAGTGTTGCTTTAGCAGTGTGTTTGGGTCATTGTCCTGCTGGAAGGTGAACCTTCGTCCTAGCCTCAAATCACGCACAGAGTGTACAGGTTTTGCTCAAGAATATCCCTGTATTTAGCACCATCCATCTTTCCCTCAACTCTGACCAGTTTCCCAGTCCCGGCTGCTGAAAAACATCCCACAGCATGATGCTGCTACCACCATGTTCACTGTGGGATGGTGTTCTTTGGGTGATGTGATGTGTTGGGTTTGCGCCAGATATAGCGTTTTCTTTGATGGCCAAAAAGTTCAATTTTAGTCTCATCAGACCAGAGCACCTTCCTCCATACATTTTGGGAGTCTCCCACATGCCTTTTTGCAAACTCAAAACGTGCCATTTTGTTTTTTGCTGAAAGTAATGGCTTTCTTCTGGCCACTCTGCCATAAAGCCCAACTCTATGGAGCGTACAGCTTATTGTCGTCCTATGTACAGATACTCCAGTCTCTGCTGTGGAACTCTGCAGCTCCTCCAGGGTTACCTTAGGTCTCTGTGCTGCCTCTCTGATTAATGCCCTCCTTGCCCGGTCCGTGAGTTTTGGTGGGCGGCGTCTCTTGGCAGGTTTGCTGTTGTGCCATGTTCTTTCCATTTGGTTATGATAGATTTGATGGTGCTCCTGGGGATCATCAAAGATCTTTTTTTTTTTTTTTTTTTTTTATAACCTAACCCTGGCCTGTTCTTCTCAACAACATTGTCCCTTACTTGTTTGGAGAGTTCCTTGGTCTTCATGGCAGTGTTTGGTTAGTGGTGCCTCTTGCTTAGGTGTTGCAGCCTCTGGGGCTAATTGGTTGCACCACAGCATTTTATGGGCTTCATAACAAAGGGGGTGAATACATACGCACATTCCAATTTTCTGTTTTCTATTTCTAAAAAATAGTTTTATGTATATATTTTTCTCATTTCACTTCACCAACTTAGACTATTGTGTTCTGATCCATCACATAAAATTCAGATTAACAAAACATTGAATTTGAGGCTGTAATGTAACAAAATAGGTAAAAAGTCAAGGGGGAGGGGATACTTTTGCAAGGCACTGTACAGTATGTACAGTTATACCAAACATCTGTGCATTACTTACAGCCTGCAAAGAATTCCTGTACTGTGCACATTATACTTAGAGCCTTTGCACCATTTTTCTCTCTCCCTACTAGAATATAGCCATTACATTTAACCTACAAAGGTTTATGTAGAATGTATATGAGGGAAGGGTGGCCAGTAAAATTTACTTTTACAGTTGTTCTGCAAGGATGCAGAGGGACAAAACAAACTATATTTTGGAGAAAAAAATAAATACAATTGTGTGTAAATATATATATATATACGCAGAATTAGAAGAGCTCAAGAGGAAAGATGAGGATGGTGGTGGGGGGTTATAGGTCAATTATTATTTGTCATCGTTTTGGAAAGTAAAAGTAAATTTAACACGTGTATTTACATTTTCCTTTTTTTTTTTTTTTTTTTAAGGTTTAATATACCATATATTCACAACAAACTATAGTAAATTGATAACTTAGTAGTAAACATCCGTCATTTTAACAGACCTGAAAAATTATCCAACCCCATATTTAGTCAGAGCATTGCTATTGTAAAGTATATTTTGAAATAAGTTTTCTTAATTCACCACAACTTACACTAATAATTTGTAAAAATTTAATTAAATTTAAAAAGACAGACACTTTAAGGCCAGATTTATAGAGCCAAAATTAAGGGTCAACACAACTTGAAAATGTTCCCCATAAGTGACAGATCCTTATTAAAGGACCACTATAGTGCCAGGAAAACACTTGTTTTCCTGGCACTATAGTGCCCTGTGGGTGCCCCCACCCTCAGGGACCCCCTCCCGCCGGGCTGGATGGAGAGGAAAGGGGTTAAACTTACCTTTATTCCAGCGCCGGGCGGGGAGCTCTCCTCCTCCTCTCTGCCTCTGATCCTCCTCTTCGACTGAATGCGCATGCGCGGCAGGAGCTGTGTGCGCATTCAGTCTGTGTCATAGGAAAGCATTCATAATGCTTTCCTATGGACGCTGGCGTCAGTGAGAAGCACGCAAACACCTCTAGCGGCTGTCAATGAGACAGCCACTAGAGGCTTTAGAGGCTGGATTAACCCTATTATAAACATAGCAGTTTCTATGAAACTGCTATGTTTACAAAAAAATGGGTTAATCCTAGAGGGACCTGGCACCCAGACCACTTCATTAAGCTGAAGTGGTCTGGGTGCCTAGAGTGGTCCTTTAAGCAATCTCGTTTTCAAATATCTCTAAATATACAATAATAAAATATGTAACGCTAATTAGACCCAATACAAGTATTATTAAGCCCCGACATGTCTCCATGCTATTCTCATCCCTACCCTCTTGTGTTTTTTAGATCCCATAGATGTATTTCAGCAGTGTCAATGTATGTACCTTAAGAAAGCCATTCAGTGAACAATTCTAACACTATATGTTTCTCTTGTTTGATAGGAAGATGTGTATGAAGGAACTCTACCTATCATTAAGTCTTGTGCAGATGGTTACAATGTATGCATTCTGGCATATGGACAGACAGGGTCGGGAAAGACATACACTATGATGGGAAATGACCAAAGACCCGGTGTCAATATCAGGTGAGAATGTATGTGTTAAGGAACAATGACAATCTATACCTTCATGACAATATGTTCTGTTAGAATCCTATCTTGGAAACTGGAGTATCTCACTCATAACGAAAGCTTAATCTAGTTTATGTAACACTTGTAAATTGAAACAAATTGTGGAAAGTTCAGCATTGAATTAAACAATCAATATCACTAATAATGTATGTGGACATTCTACTCATGCAATCTGCCATTTTCTTTTTAAATTTATTTTAATGGTCTGGTGGACCCCAGGTAAGTTGTCAAAGCATTCTTAAACATCTGGACTACTTACCCTGGGAGGGAGCCAGGTCACATCTGGCTGTATAACCACTACAGCAGTATTATTCCTTAAAAGAGTTGTCAATTGACATCACTATCCATTTCAGTCCTGGCATAGCCAAGGCACACCATTCTGTTTTTCCTAATTTCTCTGTGTGCTGACTGACATATAAAGAGCAGAGTTTGGTTAGGTAAGGTGTTGGTTCCTAGCGTTGATGAAAATATGGCTTCACATCCTGACGTATGGGTTCATCCCCAAAGTGTTGAAAGCAGGCCAAAAAGAAGAAGACAACATGTAGAGCCATCTCGACCTGTGGGACTGTACCCATCATCACAGGTGCACCTGCTGCAACTCTCATAGTTATATCACTGTGCTTTGGTAAACTTTTATAAACTTGTCTGGAAAGATACAATGAAAAACTCTACCATATACGTGATTAAACAGATTGTGTGAAAAGTAATGATTCAGGCCAGATAGGAGTTAACCCTTTTGAGTGTTTGTTAAATAACATGCTTTACGGTGATGTTCCAGGCGTACGCACACACGTGCACGCTGCCTCCTGGCATCTGATGGGTTAAATGCATAATTTAAGGCAGTCATTAACAATTTTAGAGATCGACAACAGATAACTAGTTTATTAAAGGTGCCACAGGATTCATTATGGTTTCTGTTGCCAGGAGCTCCATCTGCTAATATATTCCCAGAAGGATTCTTTCTGCAGACAGGCCTGGCTCCCTGATGCTAAGATTGTTATTCAGAGCGGGAGAATGCTTGCAAAACAGAATAAAAAAAATAAAAAAAACAGAATCTTTTATATGCTAATTCCAAATGATGACTTCTACAGACTGACAGTAATTAAGCAGTTATAACAAAAATC
This sequence comes from Pelobates cultripes, assembly GCA_933207985.1. Classification (NCBI taxonomy): domain Eukaryota; kingdom Metazoa; phylum Chordata; class Amphibia; order Anura; family Pelobatidae; genus Pelobates; species Pelobates cultripes. The sequence continues at coordinate 334,724,613 of OW240914.1, read as the reverse complement.
ATTCATAGTTGCAGACTGTGCATTTTACAGGTCAGTGTAGAGTTACGTTTCACGATGACGGTGCTAATCAGGTAAATGAACATGATTGTAGTGCTTTTGAACATGTTAATCTGGATATTATAGCAGTAGAAGGGCTTTTTATGACAAAGTATCTTCATAACCCCACCTCTCATGGAGAAAGTTCTGCTACACCTCTAAAATTGGGGTGTTTTTAAGTTGGGGTTCTGGAGAGTGGACAAGGGAATTTGTACATTTAAGTCCAAACTCTGGAGCAAAGTTTTTTCTATATATAAATACATTTTTAAAAATAGCGGAATCGGGTAACTGCAAAGCTACATGTCCTATTAACTCCAACTGGTCAACCTAAAAAAATACAGCCCTTAAAGGGCACCTGTTATGCCCCAAATAATGTATACTCATTAGATTGAGCATAAGATTTTATCAATACATAGATAAATATTTAAATACAAAGATACATATTTAAATACATAGATACATATGTAAAAATAAGTTTTTTTTCTCCCAGCTGTCAGTCAATGCTTGACTGACTAGGGAAAGCACAAATTACTTCCCTCTCCTCTCTCTTTACATAGCAACTGAAGCACATATACTGCAGTTGCCATGGAAACACCCAAGCCGGAGTTTCTAGCGCTGGCTAGGGAGTATAGGAACGGAGTGAAGTGATGTCAATCAGCTCAGACGCCGGCAACGAAGCCAGCGTGCCGACGTCTCTAACGAGATTTACCCTGTGTGGGGATGTGTCCCAAGCATGGCAAATCAAAGAAGAGAGGAGGAGGAGCCGAGGTGGAGCGGAGGACGGCCAGGAGGTGGGTGTTATACGAAGAATAGCAACCACGAAGAGGCGCTGGAACGGAGGAAAAGTGAGTAAATCTTTATATTTGACATTGAATACACCACATATCTTTATGTATTCAACGTATAAGGGAGTGATTTCAGGTAAGCTGATTATTGCTTAACATCAAGCATTACTAAATGTACCCTGATCTACACATTCCATCTATGATGAGGCTGTCTGTAATGTTCCTTTAACCTTTCACCTTCAAATTCAAAGCCTCTACCAAGTAAGTAAATATATTATTGAAACAGTAAATTATTTATTCTTCATTTTTGTATCAGCCAACAATAACTAAAGATCCATGGCATCTGGTTAGATTAAAAGAAAATAATTCAATATTTTCTGCTTTGATAATTAAATGAGATATAAACATCACTTAAAAAATATGTTCTAGATCAGGGGTGCCAACAAAGTAGATCCTCAGATGTTGTAGAACTACAACTCCAATGATGCTTTGCATGTCATTTAAAATGACAGAGCATAATGGCAGCTGTAGTTTTAAAACATTTACCTTTTGGGCACCCCTGTTCTAGATCATTGTCACAAACTAGGATTCTGATAGAGGTAATGGCAGTGAATAAAAAAAAAATGCTCAACATTAAGTCGAAATAAAAGTGTGCCATTTAATTCGTTGTCATAATAACGTATAACATGCACAGGGGGGCGAGCTATAACTCTAAACCAAGGGCTTCTTTATTCAAACATTTTCTTTTACCTGTTTATTTCAACGATTTGATTTAATTTTGGTGAGTGGAACCTCCACATCAGCTGCTCGTATGAAAGCAGTAAAATTCTCTTTGGTAAAATGGTCATAATTGAATTTATATCTTCCAAAAACAAAATCGGTCAGTACAACCTCAATATGAAAAGGGTCTGATCTACTGCACAGCCCATTGTCAGAGAAAATACGGTTCTGTTAACATATAACGTTTTCAACCAGTTGGCAGCAGTGGGATGAGATTTGTTTTAAAATGTGAAAATATGACATTGTTTATATGGTTTTATTTATCAGAACAATTGCTGTAAAAAACACAAAAATACTAAAAAAAAAACAACAAACAAACAAAAAAAAGCCTGTTTCCATATAAAGAACAAGCCATGCTATTTCATTATTTATTTATTTTTTTAATGACCATAGGAGTATCAGGGAACTGCTACGCATTTGCCAAGAGAGGGAAAGAATTAAATACACCATAAAGGTAAGTTATAATGAATCCCATTGCTGCCATTTTTTTAATCAATTGTTTTCCTTCCTTTCTTTTTTTTTGAGTATATTCCAAGAATAGCTAAACTCAGTAGGGTACTTGCATAAATTCTGAATGAATGCCTTGGAAAATGTAGATCGCAAACTCTTTGAGTGTCAAGGTTGCTCTTTACTTGCATAGGTGATAGTGTGTCCAACAAAGAGATTTGATTGGTTAAATTGAACCCCCACAATTAAAACAAAGGAATTTAAGAAGTCCCTCTGGTTCAGTGGTAATCAAGGCCCATCCCTGAATGTATCTATTTTCATAAATTAATTAGATTTCAATGCTGGAAATTTACAATGAAACCCTGAGAGATCTTCTCTCACAAAATGGTAACACACAACTGGAGATCAGATCACAGGGGAAAACCATTTTTATGCCTGGATTAACTGAAACGGAGGTACTGACGGAAAACGACATAAAAACGACCATGTCTCTGGGTGAGAAGAACAGGACAGTAGCATCAACCAAGATGAATACTGAAAGGTAATTTGGATTTTTTTCTGCATATTGCGTGAAATATTTAAGTTAGTGGCATGGTAATTCAGAAAATATAAGTCACAAATAAAAAGCATGTGTGTTAAATGAATATAAAATGAATATTGTAAAGGTATTTTAAATAAAGACTCAGTATATTTTAGAATTGTGCATGTTTTATTGGAAAAATTCAAACATGTTCATAGTGAGAGATCTAGACCAGTGTTCTCCAACCCAGTCCTCGTGGACCACCAACAGTCCAGGTTTTGTCAGTATCTCCATTGAAATAAAATGGGGAAATACATAAATCTTGGACTGTTGCTGGTCGATGAGGACTGGAGTGGGGACCGCTGATCTAGACCACCATAATTAATACATTTGAATTCATGTTTTCTAAGGCATATTTGGGATTGGGTTCTTCTGAACTCCTAATTATCCAATTTTTATTGTTCAGGTGAGAAAGGGAGCAGGTGTCTGAAGGTATTCCTTCACCCACCACCCTTGAATAAAAGGTCATGCTTTCGGAAGTGTCCTTTTAATTTTAGAAGATCCCTTGGGCCACCAATTTTGTATCAGGGGCAGGGAAACAAGCAAGGGGTAGCAATGGCTTTATCAGTTCTTACAATGTTGTCCATGATGTAGACGTAGGAGATGTCATGTGAATTTTGCCATTTACAGTCAGCAAATGTATCATGGGATTACAGGTTTATTCATAAGATTGAACCCCAGAAACAGAGAAATATGTAATAATTAAGCTTGATGAACTAGAGTCTTTTTCTCATGCTATTTTATTAGGTTATAAATAGGTTTAGAACTTACATATCTGAACAACATTTCACATTAAATTCACATGAAACTGACAATATCTGTTGAATTGTGTCCAAATACGCATAGATGATACACGATTCTGGACTAGTGAGATAATGGTATACATGTGAAGTTGCGAGGTGCATATGTGATAAAAGTAAGATTAATAAACCATTTACAACCAATTTCGAAAGGTTGGCTGTCATCATTATTCAGTGTAAACCACACATTTTATCTGTTGATCAAAAATGTAGAAGAGTGACAATAGGATAATATATCTTATAATAGGAAGATCCCAGGTGAATAAAACATATTCAAAAGTGCTTAATTGTTGCAGGTCCACCATACCCACATTCTAAATTATCTATATGCATTAAGCATATAATATTGTCTTTTAAAGGTTAATCTAGGTTAAAATATAATCATATGATTTTATTGCATGATTAAAGACACAGAGAGGATTCTTTGTACTTTCATTGGTTGCTTTCTCTCCAAGCTCACGCTCTCATCTCATGGTGATCTTACGAGTAAATGGGGTGGACAGTGTCTCCGGAGTTGTCTCTTCTGCAATGCTTACGCTATGTGACTTGGCTGGCTCTGAACGTATTTCTAAGACTGAAGCAACAGGCCAACGTTTGGTGGAGGCTGCAGCCATAAATAAATCTCTGACTGCGTTGGGACAGGTATTGCTAGGCATTACTAGAAAACATTTTGTGAACACAGTTCAGATATTAACCCCTTAAGGACTGGACTGTTTTTGCGATGTTGTACATTTGCGACCAGGAATATTTTTACACTTTTGTGGTGTTTGTGTTTGGCTGTAATTTTCCGCTTTCTCATTTACTGCTCCCATACAAATTATATATTGTTTTTTTCAGGACAAAAGGGGCTTTCTTTACATACCATTATTTATATAATCTCATGTATTTTAATTTAAAAAAAATAAAAAAATCTGATGAAAAATTGAAAAAATACATGTTTTTTGACTTTTACTTGAAAAATCTTTTACTCATCTACAAAAGCAAATGAAAAAAACTGCTAAATAGATTCAAAATTTTGTCCTGAGTTTAAAAATACCCAGTGTTTACGTGCTTTTTTTGCTTTTTTTTGCATGTTATAGGGCTATAGTTACAAGTAGGATATTGCGGTTTCAAAACAAACAATTTTAAAATTTATCAATAGTGACACTATTATCTGCTATAAATCTCTGAATAACACCCCACATGTACATATTTTTTTTAAAGTAGACAACCCAGGGTATTCAATATGGGGTATGTCCAGTCTTTTTTAGTAGCCACTTAGTCGAAACACTGGCCAAAGTAAGCATTCATATTTGTTTGTGTGTGAAAAAAGTAAAAAAACTAAATTGAACGCTAATTTTGGCCAGTGTTTGTGACCAAGTGGTTAATAAAAAAGACTGGACATACCCCATTTGCAATACCTTGGGTTGTCTTCTTTTGCAAATGGTATGCCATCATGGGGTAATTCTCATTCCTGGGCTACCATACGCTCTCAAAGGCAACGTAACCAACCTGGCCATTTTCAATGTAAAAATATTTGACCCATATATTTGACCTTGTAACTTTCAAAAATGCTATAAAACCTGTACATGGGGGGTACTGTTTTACTCGGGAGACATCGCTGAAAACAAATATTAGTGTTTAAAAACTGGAAAACGTATCACAACAATAATATCATCAGTAAAAGTGCTGTTTGTGTGTGAAAAATGCAAAAAAAAGTAACTTTCACTGACAATATCATCGCTGTGATATGTTTTACTGTTGTGAATCACTAATATTTGTGTTCAGCGAAGTCTCCCGAGTAAAACAGTACCCCCCATGTACAGGTTTTAGGGTTTCGTAGAACGTTACAGGGTAAAATACAGTGCTAGCAAATTAAATTCTCTGGAATTTCGGCCTGGGTTGGCAGGCAGGTCCCTCAAATTGCAATCAATAAAATTACTGAATTATGTAAAATATTACATAAATACGCACATAGAATTTAAATATATATGCATATTTATATATTTGAAGTCTACTTGTATATTTATATAATTATTTATGTAATTTTGTATATGGACGTATGTATATTTCTTATTATTTTTATTTATTTTTATATACATAGATATATATACAAATTCATTCGAAGTGTATTTTGATATAAATATATATTAATTTTAAAATACAGTTAGAATAAAATTTCATACAGCTATATAATTTTTTTAAAATTTTTTATTATTTAAAAAATCTTTTATTTAATTTAAATTACTTATTATTTTTATTTTATAATAATATATATATACAATATATATAGTTATTATATATATTATATATATACGTGTGTAATTTAATTATAAGTGTATTTTTATATTAATATAAGTACATATTAATATAAAAATACACTTAGTATGGCATTATATATATGATATATAGACATATATTATATAGATATAATATATGTCTATATATCATATTTATACATATATAATTATTATTATTTTTTTTATTACCATTAACTTTAATTTTTTTTCTGATTTTACACTAGCAGGGAGACTGCCTGTCAGCACAGACAGTCCCCCTGCAGGCAGACACATGGACACCTATTGTGACCATGTGATCGCTGTGTTAAGCGATCACATGGCCACAGGGGTCCTAATCTGCCGTGGGGAGACTGTCTGGGCTGCAGGCAGTCTCCCCACAACCGGAGGAACACTGATCGCCGCCGGGGGAACGACGGCGATCAGGTAAGTAGCCCCAGACCGTTTGGACGGTTCAGGACCGTCATCGGTCGGCAACGCAAAAATGCCGATGACGGTCCTGAACCGTCCTCGGTCCTTAAGGGGTTAAAGAGAACATGAAAAATCATAATAGAGGTTTTAAATGTCAAGCAAAAAGTTCAAAGTAAATGCTACAAATAGACAGATTTGTATTGTCCGTTAATTAATTTGCACCCTTCTGTGCTGATTTAAAGGGACACTATAATCACCAGAACAACTACAGCCATTTGTATTTGTTCTGGTGGGTAGAATCATTCCCTTCAGGCTTTTTGCAATAAACACTGTCTTTTCAGAGAAAATACAGTGTTTACATTACAGCCTAGGGATACCTCCACTGGCCACTCCTCATATGGCTGGTGTTAAGGGGACACCGTAGGCACTGTATCTGCTTCATCTCATTAAACTGGTTATAGTGTCTGGAGTCCCCTGGTACCATCATTTCTTTCAGCATTAAACAGTTTTTGATGTTGTAATGTTTTAATGCTAAACAAGAGTCCACGGCAGTCTATCCCCTCTGTTCTGCTTTGGCTAATAAGGAAGTATTACCCTGAGAGGCAATGGGCAGCTGTGATTGGCTGAGTGTGTCAGCTGACTGCTTTTAACCTGTCAGAGCTCCAACTGACGGTATGAATGGGTATGACAACAAGGAAATGTGTAATCTCTACCTTAGCTACACATACAGAAGGGGCCTGACTGTGGGTGGCCAGGGACTCTTATTTTGTGGCATACTGCACAAACATGGTGCAACACTGAATGGAGGGACAGTGCCAGGCCACTCCAGGCACTATAACCAATTCAAAGAGACAAAGTGGTTATAGTGACTACAGTGTCCCTTTAAGGATGTGAATGGACAAAAAAAAAAATTGGTTCGGAAATTCGGATAAGTAAAAAAAATTAGTCTGCTTCAGCAAATCAGACCAACGGCATTCGGTTCGGTTCGGTTCGTCACTTCGGATATTCGTAAGCATCCAAATTTCAGAATTGCATGAAATTCATATGAATGTACAAAGTACTTCACACGTCCTTCAGGGTCAGCTGGCAGCAATGATGTGACGAATATAGGATATTACGTCATTGAACAAAAGGAATTAGCTTATTGGTCAAGATTCCTGTCATCATTCACATAATTTTCTCTCCCTCTCTCTTGTGTTGACTCTTTTCAGAAATCCGAATCACTTTGGCACTTCTGAACTACCGAACTTCGGACATTCATAAGCATCCAAATGTCCGAATGGCATGAAATTCGTACGAATGTACATTCTGACGAAACAAATCGCACATGTCTAACTGCTAGAGCTGCTTCCTGGGGTAGTGGTGCACAGTGTGTCTGACATTCAGTGTCCACCCTCTGCCAGCAGACACTGAACTTTCCTCATAGAGATGCATTGATTTAATGTATCTCTATGAGGAGATGCTGATTGACCAGGGCTGTGTTTGGCTTGTGCTGGCTCTGATCTGCCTCAACAGTCTCGGACAATCCTATGGGAAAGCATTGTGATTGGCTCAGATAATCACTTCTGATGTCAGCCAACCATGCATATCAGGGACAGAGCCATCAGCTGCAGACTTGAATACAAGTAAGATTTTACTATATTTAGGGGGTGAGGGAGGGGAGTAAGGAGGGATAGATGGTGGTTTTAATACTATAGGGTCAGGAATACCTTTGTGTTCCTGACCCTATAGTGTTCCTTTAAAATACATTCATGCTTACCTGATAAATTAGTTTCCTACTGTGTTGTCACAGTCGGCAAATACCATATTTGTAGAGAAATGTCTTTTAATAAAGAAATACATGTCATTTGGAGCTTTTACTAACTGCTGACCAAATTGAGAAGAAAACTATACTTTAGTGATTTGTTTAAAAACAAACCTTTACTTTTGCTGCTTATTGTAACCGATCCCCTTATCCACAGGAACATGCTTATAATGGCATTTTTAGTACCTGTTTGAATCACTCACCACCATTCAGTACAACTGAAGCAAAGGGTGTACAAATCTGTCTGCATTTTCGATTGTCACTTTATAAAATCTACAGCGTTATTCACTAAAATACAAATGGGCTCATGCTGGTTGGGGTAAAACCATTTGTTAGGGTATGGATTCACTCACAATATTTACCAACATGCAGATTGTGCAGAGCATGCTCTGAATGGGCCTGAATTAGGTCAATATTTCAAACAGATCGATTACTTACCCTGTACCTACATGCATTCACCCACCAATCCATATACTATCATCACCCATTCACATCCATCCCCACACGGTTATACAAATGACATACAATGTCACATGCACAATATAGGAGTGGACAAATAAACTGGGGGTGGGGGGGGAAGGGTCAGGCTAATTAGTGACACCAACAAAATGCTGCACCCAGATGTCACTGACACTTCGTTCACCTCCTCTCTGAGATAGCCATTCTATATTTAGTTGCGAAGATTCTGTAAGGAACACAGAATCTAGTGTACCGTAGAACAGAAGGTTTTATGTACAGTGTACATACGGTGTGAGAAGCAGTGTTATTTTTAGATATTCAGTATTCGTTTCATTTGGCTTGCTATTAAAGGTCTTCAAAATTACATTAAGCATTCTTGTAATTATCTAGGTAAACAAAGTTGCAGGGTATCAGCATCTCAATCATCCAAGAATCTTGTGTTAACAAATTCTTATTTACCTTGTGAAATAGTGCCATCTAGTAACTTAATAATATACAATTCTTTTTTTTTTATTTTTTTATTTTTTTTAAACCTCATATGTTTAGACTATATTAATAGTTATGCATGTTTTCTAAAATTATTATTAAATTTAGTTTATACAAATAAATTGCAAAAAGTAAATTAACCTATAATCCAAGAAAGGGACACACTCTCTGATCCACAATCCTGATGATCATAGAGACCTATCACTGACATATGATCTTTAAATCCATGACATATGATCTTTTTTTCATAGAGAACAGGGGCGGGCTGGGCCGGGGGGTAGGGAGGCAATTGCCCCCCAGGCCGCCCTAAAATCTGTTGGGACCGGCCGCTGCAGGGCCGGCCCTTTAAATGCTGCAGCCGCCTGAGCGCTCTGTTAAGAGCCTCAGGCGGCTGCGGCTGCTCCTCTCCTCCCCTCCCCTGTAGCGTGGCCGAGCTGGTCCGCGGTGCCCGGCCGGACTGATAGGAAGGCGCACGCTGAGTGTGCACTTCCTGTCAGTCCGGCCGGTTACAGGAAACAGAAACTCCAGTTCCGCGCGGAGTTTCTGTTTCCTGTAACTGGCCGGACTGACAGGAAGTGCACACTCAGTGTGCACTTTCCTATCAGTCCGGCCGGCACCGCGGACCAGCAAGCAGCTCGGCCACGCTACAGGGGAGGGCAAGGGAGAGGTGGGAGAAGTAAAGGAGGGAGAAGCAAGGAGAAGGCAAGGGAGGGGGAGAAGTAAGGAATGGAGGGGGGGTATACGCAGGAGGTGGAGCAAAGTATGAAGGGGAGAAGCGGGGAGGGGAGAAGTAAGTGAAGGAGGGGGCAAAGATGGGATGCATACGAAGGGGAGCAATTTCAGCATGAGTAAAACGAAGATAAGTGTAAATGAAGGAGGGGTGTGAAAACGAAGGAGAGGGGTGTAAATGAAGGAGGGGAGTAAGTGAAGAGGGGGGTAAGCGAAGGAGGGGGGAGTAAAAGGGAGGGAAGAGTAAGGATGGGGAGTAAGCGAAGATGGGTGTTAACGAGGGAGGGGTGTAAATGAAGATGGGGAGTGTGTGAAGATGGGGGAAGTGAAGGATGGGGTGAGTGTGTAAATGAAGGATGGGGGTGTAAACGTGAAGGATGTGGGATGTGTATGAAGATGGGGATAAGGAAGATGGGAGTAAGTGAAGATGGGGGTGTAAGTGATGGGGAGTAAGAAGATGGGGTAAAATGAAGGAGGGGTGTGTGAAGATGGGGGGTAAGTGAAGATGGGGGAGTAAGTGAAGATGGGGAAGTGTTGATGGGGGGAAAGTGAAGATGGGGAGTAAGTGAAGATGGGGGGTGTAAGTGAAGATGGGGGAGTAAGTGAAGATGGGGGGGAGAAAGTGAAAGAGGGGGGAGTAAGTGAAGGGAGGGAGTAAGTGAAGGAGGGGGGAGTAAACAGAAGGTGGAGGAGGGGGAGTAAGAAGAAGAAGGGGGGTTTGAAAAACGGGGGGTAAGAAGAACAAGGGTGGAGTAAGAAGAACACAAGGAGGAGGGGGAGAGTAAGAGTGAGGAGAAGGGGAGATGAGGAGAAGGGGGGACTGAGAAGAACACAGGGAGGGTGGGTGGTGAGGAGAACACAGGGAGAGGGAGGTGAGGAGGACACAGGGGGGAGAGGACACTACGCACATACACACACACAATGCATCCCTACACACACAGAAACACAACATGCTTCCCTTACACACAGAGAAACGCACAATGCATCCATTACATGATTTAATCTTACAACAAATCCAGTAAGCAAATCTTTATAAATTTGGGTGGGATCAGATCTGTTTCCACAGTTTATTGGTGTTTACTTGATGTCTGTATTAATATTGAGGGATTTCTAAGTAGTAACATCAGTGTGTGTCAGCAGGGCCAGCCGTTGGGGTGTGCACGCTGTGCGGTCACGCAGGGTGCCATCACAACAGAGGCGCCCGGCGGACAACACAGCTCACAAGTTGGGGACACCAGCCTATTCAATTTAAACGATTCGCTGGTGGTCCACTGGTGTGCACCAGCAGTAGGTGCAGTCAGATTATAGCCTCTCCCTCATGGTTCCGACGCTCAGTTAGTGAGTCAGAGCACAGGCTCAGAGATTCTCAGCCTGCGCTCTGACAACATTGAAAGTCAGAGCCGTGAAGGAGTGGGTATGGCAAAGAGCTACTGATTAGCATAACATCAATATCCGTTATAAATCCAGGAAAAGGTGGGCACCATTGCACTGATTTGGTGGTGCAATGGGCCTCTTGACTGGTTTTGCCCCCCAGGCCTAAGGCTGCCAGCCCTCCCCTGATAGAGAAGCATTACATTCCATACTTGTCTATGAGAAGCATTGGTCACATTTGATGTCATCATGCAGTGTGTGCAATATGAAGACCTTTAAAAAAATTAATAAAATGCCTTGAAGACGGAAGCACTTGTGATAGCCACTAGTGTTATGTTTTCAGCCAAATGTAAACAATGCCGTTTTTTAGAAATGGCAATGTTTTACATTGTCCAAGAAAAAGGACAGGCTGTTTGAACCAAACTACTTCATTAATATTTTTTAGTGCATTGAATGTCTCTTTAATTAAAGAGAGGAGACTGAAAATGTTTCTGAATGAAACAATGATGGCCCTTAAACGTGAGCTGTCTACATGTTATTGTGTATATTTTACAGTCTCTGCTTCAAATTCTGCCTCTAGTTACGAGCAAAGTGAAAAATGTATCATGCATATGTCAACAAATTCCAGGTCTGATCCGAAGAGCCATGCTGCATTTGCAGCATCGTGAAAGCAGATGTCATGTTTGCAAACCTTCTAAATTATAGATGGTGTGTTTGCATTCTCTTTTCTTTATACCCATTTAATAATATAATGTTATTTCACAACACACATCAGTGGTTAACATGAACATAGGAATCTGGCATTCAATTTGGTAAACTGAAAATCCTGCAAAACATTTGCTCCTTTTTACCTTAAGCATGTGGCCTGGAGTGGGCATATTGCTCTTTGAAAGAGTATTCTACTGCACAACACCATCAAATAGACATCTCAAGAATTCTCGGTTTTCATATAGGAACAGTGAATGGTGATGAGCAAGATAAGGGTGTATTTTATGTGAAATAAAAGAACAGACATGTTTAAGTAGATTACAATTGCCAAAATATAAAATGTTAATTGCTACAAACACCAAAAACCAAAAATATTGAGATGCTGAACTAAAAGATAAATGATACAATAATAAATCGCGCACATGGTGCGCTGGAAACTCTCTGCACTGATATAGCCAGGTAGAGCAAGGCTTGGCTCAGTGGCTGAAAGCACTCAGCTGACTCAGTTAGTGGGCCCCGCACCCTGTCTACGAACGTCTGGCTCTCTGGAATTAGTATTGGAGTTGGGAAGGAGAGCCAGCGGACCCCAATTAAGAAATCAAACTATTCAAATGTTGATTGAATAATCTGACTCCTTACAAGGGGGGTGTGCCAGGGCACTCCGGAAACCATAACCACTACAGCACACAGAATCGGTGTAGTTATTCCATAATCGTGTCCGGTTTATCTAGAAAGTATCCAGCCATGTAATATGAAAAATAGAGACATTTATTGAAAAATATACAAAATACACTGCACTCATTGCATCGTCCCTGAAAGCCATCTGAATAGTTTCCGCAGATTTATGTTCAAGTCTAATGCAAACATTTGATGCAGATTCACGCTGTCATTTTGAACGGTACACATGCTCACTCAGCGGCATTTAGCGCTCGCACTAGTACACACAACTAGTACAGTGAATTAATCATTGTTCACGCATGCGCATTCCAGTTCACTGTCCTTGGCTGCCAGGTTACAGCGATGTTGCACAAGCCATTCTTGTTATATTAACAATAGCTGGACTTTTTCTGTACAGACTTCGTATTTATTTATTACCTTAACAGAATTTTTTATTACTACTGCATGAACATCCCTTATTTTTCTAATATTTGTATTATTATGTTTTATATGTGGAAGTGGAACATGCATTAGCAATATGGTGAGCAGAGGTTAGGCACAATTGGCCTATCAACACCATGCACATGTAAATTCAATTGAGATTGCTAATTTAGAACTTCCACATCAGAAATATGGCAAGCTTGAGTTGGGCCACCAGTGCCTTATAAACCCACCAGTTTTGGTCTAACAGCTTGAAAACGTTCAATCAATACTACATATATGAACGTATGTCCATAGATGGGACAACACAGGGTTCAACCTTTATGGAGACGTGAAAAATATTGGTAGACTACTTTCAACATTCACCTTAAAGCTCTTTTTATGTCAGCACCTTATATTACTAGAGTACTAGCCCCCACCCCCTCCTCAGTAACGACAATAAAAAGTGTGATCCAGGCTTGGGAAATGCTGGGCAAGACGCTGGGATCAAATTGGTCTGGTGTGGCCACGACAGGATAATATGGTGGCAATAGTAGGACACACTTAGCTAGACTACTCCACTGTCTCTCTCCCTCTCGTTGCATTAATGTTTCCACATGGAACATCACAATACCATAATTCAAGAAACTTAGACATCCTAAGCTCACTAGCACTGAGTGATATAATCAACAATCGACGGGTACACATGCAATATTAACACTATGCTCTCCACCAGCCCCTATAAAACCCATGTAGGTATTGGGTGTTCAAAGTACTATCTGTACAACAAGTCTAACATGCCAGGCCTTAACCTCTGTCCAGAATATATATTTAACTGTACTGTGGCGACAGTTTAAAGATATTGAGGAGATCTCACTGATGTGAAAGGTGAGTATAGACTAAAAATATATCCATGGATGTACCAAGATTATGTTTTAAATGATAAATGCAAATTGTAAATAAAATAAAAAAGCTGGTGATAGGTAACTATTGCGAATTAAACAACAAACTTAATTAAAGTATGGTATTGTTTATTGGTATTGAGCTGATATCGTAAACATTATAGATTTATTTTTACCTCCCCTTTTAATTTCCTATATCCTTACACTACTTATAATAATAAAATACAAGGTTTGACCCAGAACCAAGGGATACTAGCAGTATAACCAGTGAAATTATAGTTACATCACCCCTCTCATAATATTGTAAAGCGCTACGGAATCTGTTAGCGCTATATAAATGGCAATAATAATAATAACTGCATGTAGTGATTATGGTGCTTAGACAGTCCCTTTAAATTAATACGTTACATAACAGAGTTTCAGGAATAAACTCACACGAATCAGGATATTTTCTGCCAACATTAATTTAGTGACATCCCCTTAATCACTATTTCTTCACAGGTGTTTACAGCATTGAAGAGTAACTCGCTACACGTACCTTATAGAAACTCTAAACTTACTCATCTTCTCCAGCCATCTCTCAGCGGCCACGCAAAGGTAAAATAACATTTAAACGGTAACACTTGTTTTCTATCCTATGCTGATCAACAAATGATGTAACACATTCAATCTAAACAACATGTATACTTGTGGGTACTTTCATTTTACACAAAAAATAAATAAATAAAAGGAATATTTTTAAATCTAAAATGCTCCAGGGCGTTTTTTTCCCTTTAGCCTGTTGAAAAATTTTTTTTGGCCCCCTGTCTGTCCTTCTTCATATCTAGACCCACCTTCTTAGTCTACACTATATAGTAACCCTTGTGTATCAAACTTTATGGCTGCATTCTAGTAGCAAGAGATGAATGCTTCTAAACACACTACAGGTATTCATTGCAGAAAGCAATAATCAGCTATAGAGTGTTCCTTTAATGTCTAATAAACTAACAAAACCTCGAATGTTGGTGATTCTGAGACTTGGGTACTTTTCCCCTAAGTAGGGCACACCGATTACGCATAATATGCATCTAGTCTTGATGTATATTCAGATTTGATATTATTTATAGATGTTGCCAACTCCACCTCACATTTCTTTCAGTATGCAAATGCTTTCTGATGTAACAGTTGAATTAGAATCTTAGACACACATTATCTCATAATTTACTGCACTGCTACTCACGACCACTGGAGGTGCTATTGTACTCATAATTTGCATGCAAATATTTTCTGCTACAGTATAAACTAATAGGGAAGGCTTATACAAATGGAAGAGGTTATTACGAATAGTTCTTTAATTAGATCTTTATGGTCTACAATTTTAACACCTACCAGACTAATGATCAAAAGGGTTATTCTTTTAAGTGTATACTTAAAAAAAAAAAATAAAAAAAAATTATTTAGCATACTCGAATGGGCATTGCTTATTAGGTCCCTTCCATTACACAGTTAAAAATAAAGCAATAAACGGACTTAAAGTCCAGCACCAGACGAACCCCCCCACCTGGTCTGCCTGCCCCGTCTGATATCACTGCCTACCTTGCATAGTCCCATCAAATGCTTCTCATTGCACGGCAGGGGGACAGGAAAACAACACACAACAAAATAGGCAGGGTAAACATATAGCGTTAAAAATACACATCCGAGAGAAACACTGGAAGCAGCCAGTAATGCACGGCTTTGAGGTGAGACACTGCAAGCTGTCTGATATGCACTGCTTAGAAGAGGGGAAACTCCCACAAAATAGAATCTTAAATGGACGCTATTGGCACCCTGCCCACTTCAGCTCATTGAAGTGGTCTGGGTGCAGTGTCCAGGTTCCTTAAGCCTGCAATAGTAATTATTGCAGTTTGAGCAACTTCCATAATCTACCAGACAGCCACTATAGGGACTTCTGGGTGGTTAGGCGACTTTTGGTCGCCTGACGCTGGACATTCTCATGCTATGCATGAGGGCATCCAGTGTCTGTCACCTAAAACCCCATAGGAAAGTATAAGATGCTATCTATAGGGTAAGTTCTAATGCGAGCTGTGCATGTGCATTAGGAGCAGAGGAGGAGCCTGAATAAGCGCCAAGGGACATCAGCGCTGGAATCAGTTAGGTGACAGATGGGGTTTTTATCCCCTTCTGCACCGGCGGGGCACTATAGGGAGCTATAGTGCCAGAAAACCAATTTTTTTCCTGGCACTATAGTTTCCCTTTAATAAACATATTCAGATTCCAGAGTGTATCTCGGAAATGTGGGTGCTTTGCAATATTTTCTATATTCATAGCTTTGCATAAATATGGATTTCTTTCTTATTATTTCAGGCATGTGTTTTTGTGAACATTAGTCCAGATATAAGAGATGTTGGAGAAACCTTAAGCTCACTTCAGTTCGGCTCATCAATTCAACAAATAGCTCTAGGCAAGCCCATTCAGAATACGGCCTCTGTGAAGCCTAGTCACTGACTACATGCACCCAGAAAAGCGATCTATGCCGACAGGATGGAGTATGATGGCTCGGTCATACAGCGAGGAGACATTTTCTAATCAGATACCGTTGGTTTTATATATTGTGTAATTACCCCAGTAATTGATCTAACGCAGCTGCTGACAGCGTAGTGAATACTGGTGTCTCAGGATCAAGTCTTGAAGGAAATTAAATATACGACAGATAAAACACAGACACGCATATCAAAGAACTCCTTTTGTAACCTTATAGTTGTAAGTGCATAATAACAAATTATATGCAAGAGGGTTTTGATTTCTTCTAACTAAAGAATGACAGCCTCGAAATATCCAGCTGTGCTAATGCAAATGCAGTATGACTGATAAAAAAATAAGTAAAAAGAAAACGCAAGGCAAGTGTGACATTAAAATCTGTTATTTTAATTGGGTGGCTGCTTTCTTGACGGCTATTCAGGCCTTGCTACCTTGTGCTAGATTTAAGCTGCTGTAACCTGCACAGCAGGCAGTCTTGACTTTAAGTGAATAAATGTGCTATCAAATAATGACTCGGGCTAAATAAAGGTACACCCTCGTATGGGGTGTCTCCCAGAGTGCAAATCAAGAGCACTGCGAAGCCAGGAAAAATCGCAGTGTTCTATTTCTCAGGACAGGGATTGCTTTCATTGTTCGTTTTGTATGCCTCCTTCAAAGGCAAACAGAAGATTCCGCTCCGGAGTGCAGAACTTGCAGTTTTAACTTCCCAAAGCTTTGTCACGTAGAAGCTGATTTAATACACTGGTCTGCCTGAGCTCTTCAAGCTTTGAAAGATCCTCTCCAATAACTGGGATGTCTTCATTCTCATTCTCTGCTGTGAATTCTCCTTCGCTGTCAGACAGGGTGCACAAAAGGGAGTCATTTTCGTAGGTGGGAAAGTAATACCTGGATAATGAATAGAAATGATCATTTTCAGATTTCAACATTCTAAAGTTATATTTATATTTGTTTATACTTGCCGATTTCATTATGATGTTTATTTTATCCCTCGCGTTATAGTAAATCAAATGTAAAAACTGGGGTCATATTGCATCTTCTATAAATGGTTAAATTCAGTTTCTGAAAGCAGATGGTCTGGTTTTACTTCAATCACTGTCATTCAGATGAGTAGAGAGTTAATGATCTAGACCTCTGTAGAGACAGACCTCTGTTATACCACAATTGCAGGGAAAGACAAATAATCCTGGAAATCTCGACAATTATTGGAAAAAAAGGATATGTATGGCCAAACTATAGCTTTTGTAAACAAATTACTTCTTAATCTCCCTTATTAAAAAATTTCATTTGACACACAATGCAATTGTGAAAATGCTGCTAATTTGTTGGTCCTCTGTATAGGCACATTTAGCATAACCTGCATCACTGGTCAGAAAGCACAAATTTTGGATTTAAAGGAACATTTTGAGCACCAGCATAACTTAAACTGGCTAGGTAACCAAAAATAAGCCTTAATTGGTTTCTCTATAGCTCCCTGTGAGTGTGAATCTTTTATTTTTTCCCAAAATTCATAAAAAATGGACAGAGAAGAACGAAATGACGGCACACAGATATTCTGGCACGAAGGAGAAACGATAATAAATATATGTAAAGCACCAACTTAGGAACAAAAGAAAATCTGGGAGGCATAGCCTTTTATAGTACTTCCAGCACCACCTAGGGAGCTCACATTAAAGCATGCCGTTTTCTGCAGTCAGAATGATGTATTATTAAATCTATAAGTAGAATTGGATAACCAACTCTTAACATTTTTTTTTGTATATTGAAAAATAGGACCTTAAAAGCTACATCAAATTTTCTGGAGGGTACCTACAAGCATGAACTAAAGGCAAGTGGCAATGGAGGGAGAGTTTGATTATTAGAATACAGAGGACATAAGGAAAGGAAAACCAAAAAAAAACTCCTTGAAAGGACCACTTTAAGTGCACTGAAAAGGTTTTGATATGTTTGGCCTCTTTTTTATACTGAGTTGGCTTAGCCATTGAGCAATCAGTGTGACCTGAGCTGCTCACTTGACACCACCAGTACAGCCAACCAATGTCACCTTAATTATCTGTATAGTATTTCAAAACCATGCTAAGGGGAGTGGGTACCAATAATTAAAGGACAGTGATTGGCTTTAGATTGCAATGAAACCAGCAGCTTAGCTTTGAGTATGTACCCAAAATATATCGTACAAGGAAGATGATTTGTGTAAAGAAGGAGCATGGCTAAAAGTCTAGAGTTACGCTGCAAAACAAATACAATTAAAAAAGATTTAACGAACAAAACCACAAGAATATAAGGTCAAAATCCATCAAATGTATTAACTGTATGTTGGTGCCGGAGTAAGACTTGAGTGTCCTTTTCAAAGTGTATACAGTGATAACTGAATGGAGTCCCAAGGCGATGTAGCTATTCGATGACCGCTAGTACCACCCCTAAAGATCTTGTGGATTGGTCTATGGTGCTTGACTATACTACTCTTCATTTCTGGACCCGCACTGAATGTATGATATCTGCCCTCGCAGCTTATAATACACCCGTTAACGGTACAAGCGACAGTTTTGTGCACAATCGTTGGCATCTCGCTAGCAATCATAGAGGTCCTTATTGGAACTATTAAATTATAACTATCGAAACGCTCTTTGCTGTAGCATGTAAAAGGGTCCATCAAAGTTGCTAGGCAGCAACATTTTACATTAATGCTAGTTCCAACAAGGATTCTCCACTTACTTTCATCACATCATTATTGTGCGTACCCGCAAATCGTCTGCTGCATTTGTGTTATGAATATAGAGTCAGCTGTGAGACTCTCACTGCTGCTAAGAAAGTAAGAAACCAGCAAGCACTCCATTTAATGAGCTCTGACAGGGGACTGGATTACATTGCTTTTGAAACATTCGTTATGGTTTTACAGTTTTCCGTTACATTCTGATATTATATGTGCTTAGCTTATCAAACCTTGTAATCGCTAATATGGAGATTAATAATGAATGCATTAAATGTGTAGAATCCAGCCTACTTTCTCTGTGGATACCAATTTTTAATGAAAGCAATAATGGATACAAGTAGTTGTAGTCTTTGTGACTATATATTGAACAGTGATGTCCGCTGTAATCCACTGAGGCAGACACGTCAGAAGATTCACTTGAGTTTTAAGGTGTGTTTTGGCCAACTGAATCAGGATTATTCTAAAATATTCTTGGTGACTTCCCAATTATTTAAATCACTCCGAGCAAAACCATTACATTTATTTAAAGAAACTAATTTCTTTAAATTAGTAATTATAAATAATTTAAAATAACATTGCTGTACATTTATTGCCATGAAACATTTCTTATATACTTGCAAATACCCAAGAATTAGTAATTCTTAGTAAAAAAAAACACTACTAGAAATTTGGATTCTAAAATGGAAACCATAAGTGGTATGCATATAATAAGAGTAAGGGGCTGCATTACAATGTAGAAGTGCTAAAAAGTACCCTAATACTAGTGCATGGAAAACATAACCAATAGGTGTAGGTGTGTGTGTGTTTATAGAATACATATAATACAGAGATGATCTTTTGGAACCTAGAACAAATCTTCCACTTAGTTCTAGCAAAGTTATTACGAAACCAAAAGATTAGTCTTTGGCGATATATGGCATCTTCACTAAAATACTCATGTGTGCTCATATTTGCCTCTTTAAAAATATATTTGTCTAATAATAAAAAGATTTAAAGTAGTGTAAGGCGGTCACTGGACATTTTACTACACAATGATTCCTAATAGAGAAACTTCAGGTAGGTAAAGATTTAATCCTCATGTGTTCACAAAATCTCCAACACATATAGATGAAAATGTATACTTGCCTAAAACATGTCCTGTGACACAGTGCTTTCAAATGGAAATAGCATATGTAGTTGTTATCATGGAGCAGACATTTGAATTATAACAATCTATAGATAAAAAGTGACGCCAAGCCATGCTTAGCATGACAGGTGCAATTTAAAAGACTGTGATTTAACAGGCCTGGCCAGCTGGATTACTTACTGTGGTTGGTCCCACAAAGATCTCTCAGGGAGAAGGCTTAAGTGTTTGTTTTCTTCCATATGTTTTATTAGTTCGGGTTTGGAAGGGAAGATCTCTTGGCAACCATAACATCGACACTGATGGATCTGCCTTCTGATAAAGTTCACTAATTTGACTTGCTGATAGAACTTCAATCCTATCAAGTTGAAAACAATAAAAGACAGTGTGAGCGCTGAACGGACTGCCAAAACTCAAACAGGCGCATCAAGGGCACGCACAGATAATACTAATGCAAATCAAGGGTGTTCTTTGTTAATTTTATTTAACAGAATGTTTAAGGATATCCTTATAAAACCCCTCGGCTTCTCTTCTGTAACACCTTCCTTCCTGATGTTAAAGAACGATGCAGAGAGATTATTGTACTAATTAAAACAGAAACAATGCGTAACAGAACGTATTTTACAGCATATCATAAAAAGCTTTATACTAATCCTGCTGTGCGATCTTCCGAGATGCGCAAGCTCACAGAACTGCACTTTAAATGGATTTTAGAACCCGTATATTTAGATTATCTTCCATCCAATCATTTGTTATTCTTTCTTGTTTTTTTGTGAAAAAAAATATGATGTACTAAAAGTTGAAAATTAAAATCTGACTAATAAAATGCCCAATGTTTATCATCCCAGAACAGTGGCTTACCAATAAATTTACCATCGGCAAAACAAGCTGAGATCTATTTGAGTATATTAATTAAAATTAAAGTTGTTTTTTTCCCTCTCCAAAACAGTTAACCTGCAGAGTGTTTTTCCCATATGATTTTTATTTTCATAACAGCAACTCTCTGGGAATGTACACTGTATAAGTAAATGGAAAAAAATCCCCAACGACTTTTCAAGTAGCTTGCTAAGAACAGTATATACAGCACTGAAACAAGGTGTGTTAGTAGTGCAGAGTGGGCAGGCAATGTATAAAAATAAGTGTCTAACGCCAACAACAGAAAGTAGCTCTGTACTTCACCTATAAAAACGCAAAAAAAAAAAGTTTCTTCTACACTGCATTTATTTTTTAATGTTAAGGTCTGACAGTCCAATAAGAACAAGCTTGGGAACACATTGGATTTGCATTGAGCTCCATTTAACCAGAAATACTCAAAGGACATTTCTCACTGAGGGAAGCTGTGAGAAAACTTGTCGCATCTGCACAAGAACTACCATCAGCTTAGGCGACAGTTCTATGTGGTAAATAGATTAGCTATCAAGTGCTGAACTACATATCCCACAAACGTGTGCCCAGCAGGTCTATGAAATGTGCTCAGATATAATTTGTTTTGCATATTTTTGTTAATTATCTGAATAACAGAGGGGTAGCCAAACAAAAGTTTGAACTTCAAAGCATCATGAGAGCATTAGTTCAGCTTCATATCTACTTCATGGTCACCCCGATACAATGTATTGCAATAAAACAGGGTTCTAAAAAATCTTTACGGCCAGTTAAGTAAAGATGTTTGGGAACTAAACAACAAACTGTAGACCAAAGTATTAGAACTGGAAAAAATCCTCTTCTAATAGCAGGAGCTAAATGTTTCTCTTACCAAGAGCTGTGTGAGCCCGTGAGAATGGATTCTTGACAAGCTTTCAGCCTTAACACTATAGTCAATAAAACAAATTTAGCTTAAAGGACCACTATAGTGCCAGGAAACTGAGGGTGCCCCCACCCTCAGGGTCCCCCTCCCGCCTGGCTCTGGAAGGGGGAAAGGGGTAAAAAAAAACTTACCTTTTTCCAGCGCTGGGCGGGGAGCTCTCCTCCTCCGATCCTCCTCTTCTCCTCCCATGCGGCTGAATGCGCACGCGCGGCAAGAGCTGTGCGCGCATTCAGCCCGTCGCATAGGAAAGCATTTACAATGCTTTCCTATGGACGCTGGCGTGCTCTCACTGTGAAAATCACAGTGAAAAGCATGCAAGCGCCTCTAGTGGTTGTCAATGAGACAGCCGCTAGAGGAAATAGGGGAAGGCTTAACCCATTCATAAACATAGCAGTTTCTCTGAATTGAGAAGAGAGATGACAGGGACATGATCTATACACCAAAGCTGCTTCGTGAAGCTAAAGGTGTTTGGATGCCTGTAGTGTCTCTTTAATCAGATACAGTTATAATAAAACACACCATGTTGATTAAATAATTTGGCAATTTGTATATATATCCAGTGCAAAAAACAACCCCCACACACACAGAAAAAAACCTATTTCCACTATAAACAGAAAAAGCAGTTCGTCAAGATTTGTGGCTCTTCAAGAAAGAAATTTACTTACCTAGATCTGACTTCATCTTGAGTAGATCAAACTGATGATTGTCCTGTGCAGAGAAGAAGCAATAAAGATCTTGTGAGTGTCACAAACAAAGTAATTCAGAGTTAACAGATCGCAGTTCTGATACAGTCTATATTGGAATGATTCAGGAGTATCTATTTACAACCTCGGCAGAAAAGAAAAACACGCATTTCAGAAAGTCATGCAAAGCCTCGGGGTAAAAGCCTTACTATGTAACTATGTAACTATTTCAGAAAGTCATGCAAAGCCTCGGGGTAATTAGTGCGTTTTATCTACAGGTCATGCTGTGCCCTGAATTTGTACACCAATTAAACAATTGGTGCCATTACATAGCCTTGCAAATATAGTAATTTAGCAGATGGGCTGTGCTAGAGTTTATTTAGAGAGATGGAGGGGTGTTTAATAGGTTGCCACATGGGAAAAATATGTAGGGCATATTTACAAACTTTATTCCTTGGAAAAATAATTAAGTCAGATTGCAGGATTTAAAAATAAAATAGAAAAAAATATATAGGCCAAAACAGACATTTTTGCTGTGCTGTTTAATTACCTACATGGAAGTGAAACCCATAACCTACATATGTTGGATAGTTGCAATTTAGGAGGTTTCTTGGGAATAATATTAATTTGTTCCATTATTCTCCCACACACACACGCACCTTCATGTGGCAAAGTAATTTTTCAGTTGTTTCGGCCTGTTTTTCGCAAAACAAACAAACTGCACAAATAGGGTGCTCCTCCCAGTCAGACCAGTCTCTGAAATGGACCAAAAAAAAAAACAAAACAAAAAAAACATTTCTTTAGTAACTGTTTAGGCTGTGAAGTAGACTACATTATAGCTTTAAAATTGGGTTTACAGAACTGTGAAAAACACAATTACATTCCATAAATGTAACATTGTAAAGCTTAATTAAAAAGTTAATAGAGACGCTGTAGCCATTAAATACGAAAAACTGCAGCTAGCTTGCTTCTATTGCAATACACAACACCTGATTGTACTAAATAAGATATAATATATGTATATATCAAAATCAAGAAAATAATTCATACTCCTCATTAGTGTCCACTAATTCACGATCATCTTCAGACTGCACTTCCTCCCAACTCTTACCAAATTCCTAAAAAACAGGACACGATAAAGCAAAAACCAAAACAAAAGAAAAAGAGAGAAACAAAATGACATAAGGTTAGACAGTCATATTCTTCTACTTTGGGCCATATTTAATAAGTAAAAAACTCTTTATTTTGATGGCTCTCTATAAATATCATTATAATATTATTAATAATATGTGTTACAAATGTGAACTCAACTTCACTCACTTATCTGAACGGCACCATATCACCTACTTTGGTTTATGGTTTACTCCAACCTTTCTGAGATTTTCCAGGCAAATTATGAGACTAGGATCCTGCATTTAAGGTGTCTACTGAGAAATTGACCAAAATCGCTTTCTTTGACCAATTTATGGAATCAAGGTGACCATGTTAGCTTCGTTGCTGTATCTGTTAAGACCTATCTCTTTGCCTGTAAAACGTTTTGATATTTTACCCTTTCATTTGAAGATATATTGTGTCCTATGGAAAGGGTTGTAGAGTAGATTTTCTTGGAACTTACTACAAAAGCTTTACAGTAACTGAGCCTCTGTAGCACATAACGTTTCTTAATTATCAAGCAGCCCAGACAGCCACACTGGCTCAGGTCAACATTACTGGCAACAAAAAGTAGCAGTGGTTCCCAAATACTCTGCACCCTATCTTGCAGCATTCTCTGAGACTCAGGAATAAATAAAGAGTGGTAAACATACCTCTCCCCCAGTGGGAACTAGATTTATTGTACTGCTCTACAATCAATTGTTTCCTGTAGGTATAAAGGCCCCAGAGCTTTTACCAAAAGCATACAATAGAATTTCTTGGGCTCCCCACTACCAAGATTTGTGCTCTGTACAAGTACTTTATATTGTGCAGTCATATAAACAAGAGTCCCCTTACATATTCAGCACTTTCTATGAGATTACCTCACCTGGAAGCTTCACTGTTACACATCAGGTCTGTCCTATATAGGTCCCATTAGTGACCTATTCCACTACATCTCATTATACTCACTTCTGAGAGACTGGACTGACTTAAATGAAATTTTAGATCAGGACGAATGGAAGGATATCTATGACAACATTCTGTACATAACATACTGTACATTAGTGAGGGTAAGTTGCTACAAGGTGATAGCGAGATAGTACTTTCATCATGCCAGTTAAGAGCATATGTTCCAAGCATATGGTGTTTTCATGATTTGGTGAAGCGATGGCCCTCTCTGTGGGCACGCAGCCATAGGTCGCCAGGAGGCACCATAATTGAGTGATCCAGTAGGAGGGAAGCGCACAGCTCCCTCCTGACAGTCACTCTGAGTAGCGTGGCCGGGCGTCGCGGACCACGTACAGGAACTTCAGTTTCCTGTACCCGGCCGGACTGAAAGGATGTGCTCACTGAGAGAGTGGCACAAAAGGGAGGAGGTGGGAGGCAGAAAAGGGAGGAGGTTAGCACCAAGGGGAGGGGGAGAGAGGAACACTAAAAGGGAGGAAGAGACCACTAAAGGGGTGAGGGGAGAATAGTGACCACTAAAGGGGGGGAGAGGAGAGACCACTAAGGGGGTGGGGAGAAGACCAACCTCTAAAGGGGTGGGGGGAGAGTGACCAAAAAGGGGGAGAGGATAGACCACTAAGGGGCTGGGGAGAGGATAGACCACTAAGGGGCTGGGGAGAGGGAGTTACCATTAAAGGGTGGAGGGGAGAAGAGAGACCACTAAAGGGGGGGGTGATGCGGAGAGGAGAGAACCATGAAGGGGAGGGGAGAGATGAGAGAATCATGAAGGGGGGAGAGAGGAGAGAAACACTGGGGGGGGGAAAGAGGAGTGAACACTAAAGGGGGGAGAGGAGAGACCACTAGGGGGTGGGAGGAGAGGAGTGAACACTAAAGAGCGGTGGGAGGAGAGACCACAAGGCAGGAGGGGAGATGAGAGACCACTAAGGGACAGGTGGCAGGGGAGAGCTCTAAGGTCAGAGGGGACAGCTCTAAGGGATGGGAGGAGAGAGAGCACTAAGGGACATAGGGGTAGGGGAGATCACAGGGTAACAGGGGAGAGAACTAAGGGACAGGAGGGCATGGAAGAGCACTAAGGGTGTCTGTGTATCTGTGAGTGTCAGTGTGTATAATTGCCGTGTTGGCAATTTGAGGAAAATAAGTTGGTTTGTATTGCTGTTTGGGCACTCTGGCTCAAAAATGTTTGCCAGCACTGCTTTAGGGGGTTGTAAGGAAGAGAGTATGTTTGTGCATGTATGATGTTCTTGTCACCTGATCAAACCTTTATTGGATGTAATTTTTGGAAAACTGTCCAGATGCCTAGATGTTCAGATGAGCTCATACCCTACAGAAGTTCTGCTTAGCTGTGATTACAGGAGTTTGAGGAATTTTCTGGACTTGCGTTGCTTTGTGTATTTGACAAAATGCTGGAATAGCCCTCTTCACACCAAACCACAAAGCACAAAAACTGGCTTCATTATAAAGATGTGGATGTTATTGGCAGTCATAAATGAAACAACAGATTTTTTCTTAAAATCTTGCCTCCCCTGATGGATGCTTTATCTCCACAAAAGGACTGTCTGTAACCTATTGACCTTATGAGTGTAGTTTCCTTTCATCTTCCCTTTCCTTCTGTCTACGTCAGAGTTTCATATATCTAGAGTAGTCTTTGCATATTGCATGAAATGCATTAGTTTTCCCCTGTGCTCTTTGATGTTGCCATATTACTATGAAAAAAAAGGGGGGTTTGATTTTAATAGAATTTTTAGGGTGATGCCATTTTTTTGGGGTGTTTCCCAGAAAGAGGTTTGACTTATTTTCAGTTGGTAGTTATACTTGAGAGGTAGCCTATCAAACCAGATCATGGCTATCTCCTCATATAATGCTACCCTCACCTCTGCCGTAGACTGCAGCCCCACTCCAAGCATGCTCCTCAAGGAGGGCGCGCATCCAACCGTGGTACACTAAGTCAACCCGCTACCTGCAGAGATGCTGCCCTTCAGCCGAATGCTGCTGGAGGAAGTCTCGCACCTTGGCAGACTTTCTACACTATAAATTTGTCTTGCGCTCATACAGTGCAGCCTTCACTCTTGACAAACAGTCCTACTTTTCTTTTCTTATTAGTTCATGTTACCGCAATCCTAGGCATCTCTTTAATATTTTTAACTCTCTTCTTTGCCCTGCTGTGGCCACCCCACAAACTAATCTTTTAGCTAATAGCTTTGCATATTACTTTACTCACAAGATTGAACAGATAAGGAATTAATTCTACCTCCTTCTCCCCTCTCTATCTAAACCTCACTTGGACCATACCACCCCTACCCTCCAAGAGTTCCCTCCGGCTACTGAACAGGAGGTGGCTGTGCTTCTCCATCGTCCCACCACCTGTCCGCTTGATCCAGTACCTTCCCACCTAATCAGAGCTCTCACCCCTTTGACTTGTACCATCCTTAACACAAATCCTAAACTGCTCTCTTTCATCTAGTGTTATCCCTGCTACCCTTAAGCATGCTACTGTCGTACCCATCCTAAAAAAGCCATCCCTAGACCAATCTTCCACTTCCAACTATCGTCCCATATACCTGCTTACTTTTTCCTCAAAGCTTCTGGAAAGACTCGTCTTTACTCGTATGACTCACTTCCTAAATTACAACTCCCTCCTCGGTCCTCTTCAATCTGGCTTTCCTCCCCTCCACTCTACTGAGACTGCTCTTATTAAAGTTACAAATGACCTAATCACAGCCAAATCCAAAGTCCATACTAATTCTTCTTGACCTCTCTGCTGCCTTTGACACTGTTGACCATGGCCTCCTTCTCCTAACTCTTCAATCTCTTGGTCTCTGTGACACAGCCCTTTCATGGTTCTCCTCCTATATCTCCCAACGCTCCTTTAGTGTCTCTTTTTCCAACAGCACCTCCTCTCCTCATCCTGTCTCAGTCGGAGTTCCTCAAGGTTCAGTTCTTGGTCCCCTTTTGTTCTCTCTCTATACTGGACCCTGGATGGAAATCTAGTTATTTACTGAAATTAAATCTTCACGGATATTTTACACTACTTTATTCTTAACTAGAATGGTAAAATAATGTCCAGGTATGACCACCTCACGCACATTACCAAAGTTGATCATGAAAGAAACCAGGCCCTTGGAACAACCTTACATTAGTACATTGCCTCTCTTGGCAAACTAATTAATTCATTTGGATTCCACTACGACACCCAGATATATCTCTCCTCCCCTTCTGTCCTACAACGTGTCACCAATTGCCTTTCTTCTATCTCTGATTGGATGTCCTCCCCCTTTCTGAAGCTCAATCTCTCTAAACCGGAGTTTCTTATTTTTCCTTCTCATAACACGGATACTCCTCCTTCACTCTCCCTGCAGGTTGACGGTACTGGACTCACCCCATCCTTTCAAGCTTGCTGTCTTGGTGTCACTTTTGATCCTGGCCTCACCTTTGCACCTCATGTCCAGTCTGTTGCTAAAACCTGTCAACTCAAACTTAATTTAAAAAAATGCCTGCATACGCCCCTTTCTTCTGAAGAGATGCAGTCGAGGAGCTTGTTCACGCTCTAGTAATCTCTTGCATTGATTACTGTAATTCTCTCCTAATTGGTCTCCCCAGAAGCCATACTGCCCGTCTACAATCTGTGGTGAATGCTGCTGCCAGGCTGATCTTTCTCTCCTGTCGCTTCTCTCACACCTCACCCCTCTGTCGATCCTTACACTGGCACCCTACAGGTGTCAATCTAAAATACTACCTTACCTATAAAGCTCTAACCAACTCTAGCCCTTTTAACATTTCTTCACTGATTCATAGGTATGCCCCTTCTCGGTTTCTCTGCTCTACTGCTGACCTTTTCCTGTCTGCTGCTCGCCCCCCTACTGCATATTCATGCCTGCAGGACTTCTCACGGGAAGCTCCTTTCCTTTTGAACAAGTTGCTTACCTCTGTCAGTCTCCCCCCTAGTCTTCAATTCTTTCAGAAGTCCCTCAAAACCCATGTTTTCATGGTTTTCTATGGCCTCCAAGAGTAACTTCTATCTCTCAAACCTTCCACTCGCTCTCTCCTATAGGGCCACACTCCACTCTCACTTCCAGCATTGCTACTTTCCCACCATGTCTATTTGCCGTCTCTCTCAGTGCCCTTTCTGTTGTGTTTTATACCCCACCTCCTCTAGATTGTAAGCTCGTTTGAGCAGGGTCCTCAACTACCTATGGTTCCTGTTACATTTTGTTATTGTCTCATTTGGTAAATTCCCCTTTTATTGTAAAGTGCTGCGAAGTAATCTGGCGCAATATAAATACCAATAATAATAATCCAGTCTCAACATTCTACACATGGCAATGTGGAACATATCTTAGTCCATGCACGTTATCCTCACTCTGGGTTCCTTCTCATAACTAGGAATTGTATGGCTTCAGTACAACCACTTGTGCTCCATACAGATGATAAGGATCTGTTTTTGTGAGGAATATGACAGTTCACACTGGTTTGCAGCCTTTTTACTTACTTTTTATAATAAAGAAAAGTCTTAGTTAATCTACTTTCTATCCTTTTGGAGACCTCCTAAACCGCGAGAACACAAATCCATAAATTAGCTTTTTCCTTTAAAGGACCACTATAGGCACACAGACCACTTCAGCTTAATGAAGTGCTCTGGGTGCCTGGTCCAGCTAGGTTTAACCTTTTTTTCTATAAACATAGTTTCAGAGAAACTGCCATGTTTATATTCGGGTTAATCCAGCCTCTAGTGGCTGTCTCGTTGACAGCTGCTATAGGCACTTGCGTGCTTCTCACTGTGAAAATCAAAGTGAGAAGATGCCAGCGTCCATAGGAAAGCATTGTGAATGCTTTCCTATGAGACTGGCTGAATGCGTGGGCGGCTCCTGCCGTGCATGCGCATTCAGTCGAGGAGGAGGAGAGTTCCTCGCCCGGCGCTGGAGAAAGAGGTAAGTTTAACCACTTCCATCACCTAGAGCCCGGCAGGAGGGGGACCCTGAGGGTGGGGGCACCCTCAGGGCACTAAAGTGCCAGGAAAACTAGTATGTTTTCCTGGCATTATTGTGGTCCTTTAAATTTAAAAAAAAAATTAAAAAATATATATATATATATATATATATATCTATCTATTACTATCTAGCAATGTATATTAGCTATCTCCAGATACCTACAGAAGGCTCCACTTAGCCTGTCAAAACTAGAATCAATTTCCAGCAATAGACCCTGGATGGAAATCTAGTTATTTACTGAAATTAAATCTTCACGGATATTTTACACTACTTTATTCTTAACTAGAATGGTAAAATAATGTCCAGGTATGACCACCTCACGCACATTACCAAAGTTGATCATGAAAGAAACCAGGCCCTTGGAACAACCTTACATTAGTACATTGCACAAAAAGAATAATCATTTTACATGGTGGTTGCATTGGAGAGACAAGGAATTACAGTGCATCAATATTGTAATGAAATTGGCTACATAATACGTCCACTCAGCGAGCACATCACAAAGCGATTCCTACCAAATAGTTAATGATGTAGAACTTGTCGTATTCATTATTCTTGGCATTGATTCTGCGATGTTGCTTTTTCCTCATGTGATCCTTTAGTGTATTTTTATCTCTAAACGTTTTTTCACAGTACAGGCACTGCAGGCTAACAAATAGAAATAATAATAATCATAATAATAAAAAAACAATATCGATAGCAAGTAAGAATTATATAGGGATATTTTTTATAAAACATAATTCTGTTTTTTACAGAGATCAGATGGGGGAACAGTGTTAACCCACCAGAAGTGGTAAAGAAAACTTGTCTTATGCAATAAATAAATATCAGCATTACTTCGCTATGATCTCTCCTTGATAGCCAAATTGTGAACCTCATAAATGTACATTCTATGCAGGTTTCAAACTGTGCCTCCAAGTTCCACTTAGTTACAATTTTTATTGAGGCAATATTGGACTGAAGATATGTAAATACATGTAGGACAGGGTCTCTTGATAAGAAAAGAAAAATACCCCCAGGTTTACAACCCCCCACCGCCCCACTCCCAAACTCGCTCCATGTTCCATTAAAACATGAACTCATTAAGAGTTTTATTAAAACAGACAAAGACTTTACATGTCGCTATACATTTTATGGTTTTCTAGAAATCTAACGTGATTAATGCAGGATTATGTAACATGTTCTAAAGGCTACACATCAATGTAATAGACACTAAATGTGTCAAACAACCAAGTAGATAAACGAATGCAGCGATCTTCATACCTGTCCAATTTTGTTTGTAACGCATCTAAAAATTCATTGCAATGCACAATATTATCTGGCAGTCCAACGTTGAAAGAGTGCTCTGCATTCATGTGATTGAAAAGGTATGATCTACAAATAAAAAGGAATTGAAATACAAGCTAAAATTTCTCGATGACTGAATATTTTGTGCTGATGAGCACTTGTTAATATATTAGTCACTGAATTGCCATTTTCTTCTATAGCTCGATAAAATAGCAGCCAGTGATTAATCTATGAACACCTTAAATAAACTTTTCAATGCTCCTTCTGTTATAACAGTTAAAAGAATGTAAGCTCATTGAGCAGGGCCCTCCACCTCTCTGTTCCTGTACGTCCATTGTCTGGTTAAAATTACATGTCTGTTAGTCCACCCAATATACAGCGCTACGGAATGTGATGGCGCTATATAAATAATAAAATAATAATAATAATAATAATAATGTGTGCAATCTGACCTCTAAGTAAGTAAGCAAGTTAGGTTTGTTTTTTGTTTTTTTTACCCTGAAAGGAATGCCTAGGATGCAAGCACATGTATACCATTACTCTGCAGATGTTCTAGCATGTATGAGTGCACTCTGTATATCTTGGGGTGAAGCTATTATCCTAAACACAGCTTTGGGGGCGTTTTTTTTTTTCTAAAGTAACCAATATAACATTTGCTCCAGACTGATCCCACCCACACAGGTATTCCAGATCCAAAATGCCAACAGATTCCCCCTGCATGAAAGATGCAAGTCAATATAATAAAGTACACCAGCGTTAATCTCAGGCAAACATAAATGTTGGAGTAACAAACAACTAAACAAGACAGATTATCGTTTCATCAAACCCAACATGTGTCCATAAACATAACATCTTCCACCAGAGTTAATTTTAGCAGTAATTACTACAGATTTTTCATGTTATTGGGGATAAGTATATATCTTTATGGAGGATACAATTAATACCAATTTTATTGGCTGAAGGACTGTTTGCTAGTTTATGCTAGTGTGTGTGATTTAAATATCCTTTAATGCTGATCTATGATCGGGATTTAAACGTATGATTTGATTGATGGGGAATGATATAATAGTCTTAGAAACTGTAATTAGCGCCTGTATCATTATGCTTTGGAAAAACCACCCCTTTAAAATGGCAGAACCGGACATTGCAATTCAATGTATTTCACACCACGGCAAGCTTGCCTTAAGAAATCTTTGCTGTCAGGAGTAATGCACTGACTGCGCTGTTATACAGAGCTTTCACATGGTTTTATTGTGGACATTCTATTAATAAATAAACTGTACAGTATAACGCTGTGGGTTTGATTTAAAGTACATCTCTACTGCTGATACTGTAACCACTCGGACATTGCAAATTCCAAACAGGAGCACCTAAATTGAGATTATACTTTGCTACAATTAACCATGGCAGAAGATTTTTCTCTGTGGACACATTTTCGGTTTGATTAAATTGACATTTTTATCTTGTTTTACATTTGCTGAGGATTAACCATATAAGTGCTAGGATAATTATTTGTTTTGTCTTGTCAGTCATTGAAGAAAGTGCTTTTGATGCTATAGCCGCTAGAAATATATTTACATTTTACTCTTAACTACAGTCATGTTCATAAATATTGGGACATCGACACAATTCTAAACTTTTTGGCTCTATACACCAACACAATGAGTTTGAAATGAAAAACAAGATGTGCTTTAACTGCAGACTTTCAGCTTTAATTTGAGGGTATTTACATCCAAATCAGGTGAACGGTGTAGGAATTACAACAGTTTGTAAATGTGCCTTCCACATTTTAAGGGACCAAAAGTAATGGGACAGATTAACAGTCATAAATCAAAAATACATATATCAATAAAGTCAAACCTGTTCCCTTTAAATTCCTCACTGCAAAACATACATAGCCGCTGAAAGCTTGTATCATATCTTTCATGCTGCTGTTGTGCCAAAATTTCTTTCTGTTAAAAAAAAGTCAATATAAAATTATACATAGCATTATAAATAGTACACTTGCGAAAACCATTTCCTATAAACAAGTATATATTCATGCACATGTCTAGGTGATAACAATAATCCTAATATGTCAAATGGATTGCATAGGGCAGTGATGGCGAACCTATGGCACGCGTGCCACAAGTGGCACGCCGGGCCCTCTCTGTGGGCACGCGGCCATAGGTTTGCCATCACTGCAGAGAAGGCGCCTGCCTGCCCGAAACGGCAGGCGCCTACTCTGCTTCCGTGTCGGCAGGACCGGAAGCAGGGAGGAGGGATCGAGGAAACAGCTCTCCTGTCCTCCCGCGAGCTGTGTGGATCGTTGCCGCGCGTTACCATGGCAACGCTCCACACAGCATCGCGCAGGAGGACGGGAGAGCTGCAGGATTTG
Source organism: Pelobates cultripes (assembly GCA_933207985.1). Taxonomy (NCBI): domain Eukaryota; kingdom Metazoa; phylum Chordata; class Amphibia; order Anura; family Pelobatidae; genus Pelobates; species Pelobates cultripes. Next base: position 334,691,373 of record OW240914.1, on the reverse strand, counting down.
TCATCCTGTCCTGCATACCACCACCAGGGATGGCTGTGTCCTCCACCTCCCCTTCACCAAAGGTTAGAAGAAGGGAGGGGGGTACTGATTTAATAACCTATCACCCCTACCCACAGAACCCTTACCCCCAGCACCCCCACTACCCCCAGCACCCCTACCCACAGAACCCTTACCCCCAGCACCCCCACAGCACCCCTACCCCTCTTACCCACATCACCCCTACCCCCAGCACCCCTACCCACAGAACCCTTAC
>OW240914.1:334609301-334691020 GCA_933207985.1 Pelobates cultripes | reverse complement strand
ACATACACTGCACCCCTCAATGCAGTATATGTGTGTGTTCAGCAGTCTTTATGTATTCAGCAGTGTGTGTGTGTATTCAGCAGACTGCGTGCGTGTATTCAGCAGACTGCGTACTCAGGAGTGTGCGTGTATTTAGCGGACTGTGTGTGTATTTAGCAGTCTGTCTGTGTCTCGGTGTGTGTATGTATTAAGCAGTTGGTGTGTGAATGTGTTCAGCAGTCTGTGTGTATGTATTGCATTTGTTGGAGATACTAATATAAGCTTAATTTATATCATTTAAAATTTGTATAATTTAACTCTCTGTTGTGTTCTTCTTTTAAAACAAAAGTTGTTAACTGTACGAGTAGTTTTTTCTAAACGTAAACCTCAGTATTCAGGTTTAATTGCCATGTTGGCACTTTGAGGGAAAAAAAGTTGGCATGTATTGCGGTTTGGGCACTCGGGCTCAAAAAGGTTCGCCATCACTGGCATAGGGAATCATTAGAAAACTAAATTAAAGGGACAATGCAGGCAAAAAATAAATAAAATAAAAAAAACTGTTAAAAAGTTTGTTTAGTAACAGGACAAAATGACAGCCAGGAGGATGTAACAATGTGCATTTATTAAAATCTTAATATCTACTGAAAACTGAAATCCGCTAAATGAATAAAGGAAGACAAAAAGCTCCACACAAAGCATTTAAGCAAGCTAAAATGCTTTAGGGGTCTGAAGTGTCCCTTTAAATAAATGTTAATTTTTGGGTTGACCAGCTACAGAAAGAAATAAAACAAAACAAATAATGGACATGTAATTTGAAATAAAACATATGACACAAAATGTAGATATTCAGAAAGCAATTCAAGCTGAATTTTAAACACGGTGATTCCCTGAGCATTGTCTATCACCCCAATAACATCAAGTTCTATCAGTGAAAGTGTTAGATGTTATGAGAAGATCTAAAAATCTGTAACTCAAACCTTGCTTAAAATTCAGCTTCCATTCACAATCCCAGCAAGGGACTCAGGGAAAGAAAGAAAATTTGTCAGGCAGTTCACATTTACATTGTATTTTCCTTCAAGCCAGCAACAGAAGAGGAACGCGCTTTGAACGGTTAAAACTACTTCTCTGGCAAAGTAGGTTTATCAAGGAACCACTAACACAGTGAGAGTAAAGTAACATTATCATGGCTGCCAGGCATTAGCACCATTGATGTTCGGTTGGACACTGTAGAACACCTGTAGGCATGATCAAAAAAAATAAAGAGTGGTTACAATAGGATATTTAAGGTTTAAAATTGTAAAGCCCCTCACGTAAATACACTTATTTCCAATCCTCATACAAACTGTTAAAAAAAATGTTTTTTTACATTTATTGGCCATATTTGTCACTTTGCCAACAGAAGAATAATAATTTGGAAATGTAACCACAGATTGCGGGGCCTAACAATTGATATGTCTGTAGAAAGAAAGAGGGCTTAATCACTAAAGTACAAATTGTCAAGAATGTAACCCTTTAAGTACAGCAGCAATTATCCAAATTCCAAACCAAAACCTAGAATTTGAGCTACACGTTTGTACAACCATAATTTACCTATTTCATTTTAAAGGGACACAATATTCACTAGAACAACTCTACAACTTATTGTAGGTGTTCTGGTGAGTATAGTCAGCCCCTGCATACTTTTTCCAATGCACACTGTCTTTTCAGAGAAAAGACAGTGTTTACATTACAGCCTAGTGATACCTCCACTTACTCCACCTCCACTTTCCTCATAGAGATGCATTGATTCAATGCATCTCTAAGAGGAGATGCTGATTAACCAGGGCTGTGTTTGGCTTTTGCTGGCTCTGTCCCTGATCTGCCTCCCTGGCAATCTCAGCCAATCCAATGCCCATGGGAAAGCATTGTGATTGGCTCAGAACACCATTTCTGATGATGTCAGCCCAGGAGGCTGGTTAGGGGCAGAGCCAGCTGCAGCAGACTGAAATAAAGGTAAGGTTTTACTATATTTAGGTGGGCAGGGGGCTACATGGTGTTTTAACACTATTGGGTCAGGAATACATGGTTGTGTTCATTTAGGTGCTCCCATTTAAAGGGACACTACAGTCACCAAAACAACTTTAGCTTAATGAAGACATTTTAATGTAATGATCCTGCAGTCTTACCGCTCAATTCTCTGCAATTTAGGAGTTAAATCTCTTTTGTTTGTCCATGCAGCCCTAGCCACACCTGCCCTGGCTGTGACTCACACCATTCATGAAAAAAATGGTTTCACTTTCAATAAGATGTAACTTACTTTAAAAGTTCTTATTGCCTGCTCTCTAAAGTAAACTTTAATCATACACAGGAGGCTTCTGTGGAGTCTAGCAAGCTATCAACAGTGCAGGGAATAATACATGTTAAATTAAATAGAATTTGCAAAGAAGGAAGTATAAACATTAGCTGATTCTTTACAGGAAGTGTTGAGGAAATGGCAGAGAATTGAGCAGTGATACTGCAGGGAAACCGATTTATACACCAAAACTGCTTCAATAAACTAAAGTTGTTTTGGGGACTATAGTGTCCATTTAAGTGTTCCCACGCTTATATATATATATATATATATATATATATATATATATATATATTTTGTGACAAAAGTACTCCTTTCCCTTGGTACCTTGTCCTGGGATCGGGGTGTTACACACAGTCTTTTCAGGCTTTAGAGACACTTCACACGCTGGATGAGGTAAACTGACTTGCTCTTTTATTGAGGTTCCAAAATAAATGCACAGTAAGGTATAAAGGTAACAAAAAATATAGTGCTCTTCTGAGCACTAACTAAACAAAATAATCAGCTAACTGGGTTGGATGGCTTGTCCATTTCCCAACATAAACATAAACATAAACAGCCTTACTGCCTCAGGGTTTTCAGCTCTCTGTTTCCACTCACAGAAACCAAACACAATCTCCCTTCTTCCTTGGCAGGGGAGTACTTAATAGCACTGGTAATTGACAATCCTTTTCAGGTGAGTTAGATTAGGATTCAAACTCCAGAACTGGACTTCTCACCAAGCAACTTCCAAAATGTGGAGTGGAGCACTGGCCCATCCTACTCTCCAGGTGCTCCACCCCAGGGCCCAAATATACACATATTTAAAGTGCAACACTCATTAGAACATAACACATTTCCCTGGGGCTAATTACACAAAGTAAGAACCTTGCAAAATCTGGGGAGGTATATAGGTTCCTTCCAGCACAATTCCTTGCTTTCTGTCACAATATATATATATATTGTTCAGGAGAAATAGGGCTTTAATGTCAATTAGAATCCAATTAAAAAAAATGTGTGAGATATTAAGAAATTGGTTTATTTTCCAACTTCTGCATGGCATTTTTTCTGTGAATGTCCCAATATGGTTTGATTTTATTGAGAATATCATTGTCATTATACATTTTCCCACTCTAAATACTCATATTTGTGTTCAACGGGTACAACATTCTCACAAGTACAACAGGTTTTATAAGGTTTTGGAATGTTACAGGGCAAAATTTGTTGCATGACCATTTCAGTCTTCATACCTGGAAGATTTGACTAAGTGACATTCTGGGTCACCTTTGAAACAGTATTGCACCAATAATTTCCACCATTATGGCATTCCATTTTCAAAAATAGGCAACCCGGATTATTTCAAATGACGCATTTTAAGTTGTTTGGTCAAGCCACTTCATCACTTTTTTTTGTATTTTTTTCAACCACATGAATTCCATTTTCACAGAAAATGTCAAAATCATGATAAGTGTTAGTGCAATAAATTCTAAATATTGCTATGTAACATTGGTTCATTGATATAACAGTACTGGCTTTCCAGGTTTTTTTGTAAGTCACACTGCCAAAACATAAGATGGCCTTTTTAACTTCCAAACTTGACAAAGTGATTTTCTGGGCTTTTGTTGCGCCTTTGAGGCAGTATGGCAGCTCAGGGTGGAAAATTATCCCCGTGATGGCATATCATTTTTGAAAGTAGGCATCCCAGGGTATTCCAAAATGGGTATTTTGAGGTGTTTGCTTTAGTGACTTTTTAATTGCAGAGTGAAACATAAAACAGACATAGGCCAAGGTCAGGGGATCCAGAAATCAGAGTAATCGATAAAACAAGCCAATAAGTTTCGACAGGCAGCTGACAAAGAGTAATCAGTGCAAGCCGAGGTTAGAGAACCAGAATAACATCACATACTGAGTGTTCTGAATTAATAGTTTAACTCTGTATGGAACACTTTAAAATATTCAACAATGCATAGGTCAGGTAGAGACAAGCAGTAAGAGCATATGTAGAGTCCCTCCTAACTCCTTTTCTAGCAGACTCTACACTTTTTCTGGAGTGACTTTTTGTGGACTTTCACAGAGTGGCTTCCACAGAGTCTTTGGACATCTTCACATTGTAATGACAAGGGAATATGGGGCTGACGAAATAATATATTGGACAACAGCTTCAGGGTGAACTCCAGGAAAGCGTACTGCTTTTTTGCACAGTATATAGTAATGATATACTGCAGTCTGGTTAAGGTAGGTGACAACTTTTTTACACCAGGTCTTTGTTTTACGGTGAACCGGATATGGTTTAATACACTTGTCCAACAAATCTACTCCCCCATACGCTTGCTGTATTTAACAATTCACTTTTGTTTCTTGATTTGTGCATTGCTTCTGCGGACTGACACGGGTACTGCGCTCTCATCATGAAGTGTGGACAGCATGTGCAAGTCCTTTCTGGCCGTGTATCTAATGGCCAGCACCTCATTATGGCGCAAAGCAGTTGTTGTGCCTTTGCTTATTTTTGCCAGCAGTCAACTTCTTACAGTACTATGCCCCAACGTTGTTAAAACCCATGCCGTTTAAAACTTAATGACAAGTCCTAAAAGCGTTATCTGGTAAAAGTAAAATTCTAATTTTAGGCTGAAGATCGCTGAATTGAAAACAAAGTGGACTTTTTTTTCTCAACTCTAAAATTTGACTAATTCACTTTGAATTCCCAACAATTCACACTTTACTGAATAGTTACTTCCTGACCATGAATCCCTAACTAAGGCAGCGGTAACCAATCTGGGTACTCCAGGCGTCTGTGAACTACACTTCTCATTATGCCTTTCCAACATACTTGAAAATATCATAAAAAAGAAAGCCTGAGTAGGCTAGCAATGATCACAGAGTGATGCACGCAAATGAATTCAGCAATAAGTCCAGCAAGATACCTGGAAAATATGGTGGTTAAGTCACAACAGTATCCTAGCATTTGTATACATTACATATACCCCATTCCACAACATGTAAGAAAAATAAAGCGTTGAAAAAATCAATGCATTATGCAAGATCATTCACATTTATTTCCAGCAATTAAGTCTTTTTTCTAGTTTAGCCACTTCCTCTGAGACAGTATTACGATCTGCATGATTTTTCCAGAAAAACACATATTTGGGAACTAAAAGATTATAGAACAAATGGCACTTGGCAAGATGGCCTTTAGAGTTCGGAAGCTGGTGTAATTTGTAATATTAGCTACTAGACTAGGAAAGTAGCAATATCGCAGGTGAACAGCAGATGGAGTCATCAGAACTTTAAAAAAAAATATTTTAAAAAAATGCACAAGCGCCTACAAAAGCATTAGTTGAAGGGTTCTATTTAATCTATTTTAGTATTCACTGGACTAAAATATAAATGTAAAAAATATGCTTGCAGTTGTCATAGAACTCAATACAAATACGAAAACGTTGAAGTATTTGTTTGAGGGATCATCTTCCTGCAGAGTAGGTTGGTGTGTTCATAATGTGTCCAGAGACTATGGACCCTCAGCAGTAACTGGGTTAACCTAATGAAAGAGATTAATAGTAGGATTACGAATTGTGAACTCAAGAGTGCGGCACTCACCACCGCCCAACCGTACAGCCCAGTGGAATTTGTTGGCGCTTCATGAATGGCAATTAAGATAACTGGAGCATCAATTAGCATATACAAAACAAGCATGCTGGGTAGGCAATGTCCAGATTCAGCAACAGGACAGATTATTATTGCTCTCTGTTTTAATATTATCGTTCTAAAATATTGCAGAAGGGTTAACTGGGTTCCATATAGTGTGTGATTTGTTAACCCCAAGGAATGGGTGTTAACATTCTAAAAGAATATTTGCTTAAAGGACTTTAATTTCATCTTTCTGTAAAAGCATAAGAAAGTTAGTTTTTGGGACAATTATTAAGAGTAAAATCTTTCTGTTACTTTTATTCTGGTGTAAAAAAGCATAGATTCATCATCTCCCATATGTTTGGATGGAAAAATCACAGATTTTAAACCGGATACTGAATGCATCCAGCCGATTGGTGCATATAGTATGAAGCAAGCAATTCAAGCAAGAGTTTAATACTCATCAGCCAACGTAAAGTCAATTTGATACTTTTCAATGCACAAACATTGATTACTCCATTTGTTTGAAATATAAGAAACGGAGGCCTTTTCTAAATATTTTACAATTGCACACCACTTTTGTAGGCATTGTTCTGTATGCCTTGAACTATTATAGAATTAAGTTACATACCCTATTAGAATTAAAACAATGGATAGACAAATAATTTCTCCATTTCCAAATAATGTATTATCTAATTTGTGGATGCCCTAGAAATTAAACGATTACTCCAACCACTATGATTATTTCTGCTTTTTGAAGTGCTCATGGTGGTAGGAGTCTGGATGTCCAAGGGAGGAGCTCCTGTCTCCCCTCCTTCCCACACGGATAGCAATACTCTCTAATACCTTCCTCTATCGATCTTCTTATTATTATTTTATTTTTTTTAATTCCCCACCCTCCCTCTCTCCCTTCCGTCACCATCTCAAAACACACCCTGAGCCAGTGAAATAGTCCAATCAACATACCTCTCCTATCTGCGGAGTTTCTTCAGATTTCCTCTTAACTATATGAATCTCCCTCTAGAAGCCATGGATGCTATTTTGGTCTTTGCTATTACTGTAATTTCATTACATGATTTATGCTAATGTATCCCCTGTTTTTTTGCCATTTTGACAACTTAACCCCATGTTAATTAATAATCCATTGCCATCCAAAAACATGTATCATTTGTGGATTTTAGAGTTCCATATTTGAAAAACTCCCTTCTAAAGTATGTACCATCAACGTCTGACTGATATGGACAACACAAACATCTTAAAGTCGGATTGACCATCAATGTTTGAGGAACACGATCTGGGATGCACAGAATCCACTTAACGGTCCATGCACGGCCTCAGACTATGGAATCACGGTTCCACCAATTCTACAGGTTTCTCTGAACATGCAGCCAAGCTTTTAGAATGTCCTAAGAAAAGATTCAAAGAACCTATGAATTAACATGAACAATGCACCACTATACCAACTACAATACATTTCCCACTAAAAGGACACCCTTGTTTATAGGCTTTAGGAAACATCGCAAGAAATAGCCATTTTCCTGTATCTAGCTCAACTCTTGATATAATTATAATTAAGTACAAGTGTGTAACGCTGAAATTTACAATAGTCACAAAATACAACATAATGGAAGTTTAAAACAAATCTTAAAAAATAAAACAGAACTAAAGTATTCTCTTTTTCAAGATAGAGGTTCCTGCTGACTGCTCAAAAAATGAGCTGTCTGTTGCTATCGGCAACCAAATTTGGCTAGACAGCTTCCACGGTACTGAAACTGGATGCAGCTGGCTACAATTTAATGAAGAACTAGAATATATTTGACTAGAAGACATGGTTGTTAAATTGTGGAGCTGAGGCCGAGGTGTGAGGTGTAAATAATGTATGCTTGGCTGGTGTAGACTGCTTGCATTAAGTACTGTGAATTGTCAAGTTTACCAGCATAAGGTTTCATAAGCACGTAGCGTAGCAAATGCAAATGTATGATTTGTAGGACAGAGTAGTAAATAAAAATTAAGTACAAAATTTAGGTTGGCGTCCCTTTAATATGCTTTCAACCTAACTGAAGAGATGGTCCAAGCACCATCAACCCTTAGAATCTGGTAAAATCAATAAGCCCTGCCTCTCCTCACCCTGTGACAGCATAAGGAAGCAGAGATTCACTCTGACCAATACAAGATCATGTACACACTGTGTGCATATACTGTACTACTGCTTTGCTACTTTAGCTGTCTACGAAAGAGCCCACAATAATGCGTGTCTGTGTAAAGCTGAATTTCTGGAAATATTATAAATGAAACACTAGGTTAGTTTAAAGTAAAGGTCTGACGGAGTGAAATATCACTTATGAAAGGTTAGGGGAGCATGTAACATCATAGTGAGGAATTGTTTTCCTAATGGTGTGAAGATGCAAGGAGGAAAATTATTAGCTCACTTTTAGAGACGCTAAAATTTCATTTATTGGAGAGACATTCAAGAAGTCATGGAAAAGAATATGGATTTACCAGGGGAATCAGAACTCGAATGACTGTTCAGCTAAGAACTCTATCACAAACAACTATGGAACAGAAAAGGTCAGGAAAATATTGGTAATCAAGAACATCATTGGGGGGAGAGACACTGTTTAGTTTCTATGGAAAAGCAAACTGGAGGTCTAAGAGATTCTAGGATGAAGAAGTCCTACAGGATACATACAAGTTACTGCATTCACGGAGTCCTATCTACACTCACTTTTTCCCTTCCATCTTCCCATGCGAAAATAGCACTCAAACAGTATTTTTAGGTCTAGAAAGGTTTCATGGAAAAATAAAGAATACCTTTTTTAACAAAGCATTGCAGACAGTGATAGAAACATATACTAAATTTGCAACTTCCAATCTTCCGAATTTTATTGGCATGTCAAATGTTGCCTAATTAGATTGTAAACGTTATAAGACATATCTGATTAAAAACAACAAATACTGTGTAGCTATAAGGCCAACTGCAAAATGCATGTGTTTTCCCCAAATGTACAGGCTTGATGCATTATTCTACACACACACATACACACACACACACACACACCATTTAATACCATATACCAACTCCTTTCCTCTTCAACACAGACCAACAAAGTGTGAAGAAAGTAGCCAAGCGTTCAGTGCAGCTTTGGCAACCCGCAGCTGTGTTAGTGACAGGTAGAAGGTGCTTTGAATGTTAGTTTTGTAGCAGGCTGTTCCACCATGATGTAAAACGTGGCACGTATTAATCCACTTACCAGCCTCTCTTGCTGCAGCTGCTCCCGAAGAATCCGGTCCTCGGGTAAAACATCACAAAGGAGAAAATAGTCTTCTTGCTGGTCTAGTAAAAAGATTGAGGTAACAGTTAAGAACTATTTAAAGTCACGGGCCCAGGTTTGCAGTTCACACAGTGAAGATTAGAAATATGACATTTACGCTTCAGTTTGTGCTTATCTGTTCGCAAACTATTTACGGGATGCTTGAAAGCAAGGAACATCTCCTGGTAAAAACACTCTGAATAAATAGATAAAAGCAGCTATTGCCATTGCTTCACACTTAAACAGATTATTGGCAAAGCTTTAAGTGTCAACAGAATTATTATTATTTAGAATCTCTATTTAATACATTTGCATAATTCCACTGGGAACACACACATCAAGTGGTTAGGAATAGATGGCGGTGTCTTAAACAGGTGATTAATCCGAATGCTGGGAAAAAACATACATTACCATATTCATATGCAGTCTAATAAAATAATATATAAATATTAATAATAATAAGTGTGTACAGCACTGAAGGCATGCGCATAAAATTTGCTAACAAACTATTTTCAATGCATAGAGATCAGGAGCGACACAGTGCTGGGACCTGTGTAACGCTCATGGTGTCCATGAAATCGATTAAAACACCAAGAAAACCCATGATGAGAGACTTGCACCTGGAAAAGGAGAAAAGCTATCCCAAATATGTAGTAAAAGAATTATTTATTAAATATCAGTGTAAATGTATGAACATTTCTTCAGTACAGAAATCAGAGCAAAACCAGAAGCTGACCACTATCCAATGGTGTATGCCATCGATTCCTATGGGACCCAACATGGAGTCCACATGTTCTTTTAGTGCATCTCCAGGGGTTTAAATACAGACTCCAGGTAACTGTCAAAACAGGTTGCTTATTGTGGCATCACTGTGCATGGGAGACCAATATAACAGGGAAGAATCTAGTAAAAGTGCTGTTTGGCTCTAGTCTTATTTGCTTGTTTTTCGAATTTTAGCATTATGTTTAAATTTCAGATGGGGGCTCCAAGTTAATTTTACAACTGAAGAAAGCAATGGTAATAAGTAGTACATAATTTTGGCTTTGTTAAAAGAGCACTATAGGGTCAGGAACACAAACATGTATTCCTGACCCTATAGGGTTAAAACCGCCATCTAGCCCCCCTTGCCCCCTCAATATAGTAAAATCTTACTTGTATTCAAGCCTGAAGTTGCCGGCTTTATCCCTGTTTCTTTTCGACCTGCCCACTGACATCATCAGAAGTGGTAGCCTGATCCAATCACAATGCTTCCCCATAGGATTGGCTGAGACTGACAAAGAGGCAGATCAGGGGCAGAGCCAGCACAATTCAAACACAGCCCTGGCCAATCAGCATCTCCTCATAGAGATGAATCAAATCAATGAATCTCTATGAGGAAAGTTCAGTGTCTGCACGCAGAGAGAGGAGACACTGAATGTTGACAATGGATGCATTTTAGGCAGCCATGACCAAGGAAGGATCTCTAACAGCCATCTAAGGAGTGGCCAATGAAGTTATCACTAGGCTGTAATGTAAACAATACATTTTCTCTGAAAAGACAGTGTTTACTGCAAAAAGCCTGAAGGTAATGATTCTACTCACCAGAACAAATTCAATAAGCTGTAGTTGTTCTGGTGACTATAGTGTCCCTTTAAGAACCACTGGCATATGCAAGCCTTATGATGACAAAAATAGAGACCTCCTACCAATTTGCAAACACATTCAATAATAGATACTTAAATTACAGGGTGAGTCTTGTGGTCTCCTATTGCTGTCCTAAGGTAAATAGTCATACCATTTTTTTACAGTTCTCCTGATGCCTCGACCCAGTCTCTATTTCAGAAATATTTCCTTCTGCAACAGATGTATCAAGAATAGTTACCCTTCACAAAAGATATTTCTAATTTTGTCCCTGTATCAATTGAAGCGCTCGTTCAATTAATGTCTTCTAAAAAAAAAAAAAAATTGATGCCACTAATGTGGAAGTAGGAACTTCTGTATTAGTAGTTTAGGAAATCGAGGTTGGACTGGAGGTGCACAGCCAACTGTAAAACCGTAAAAAAATTGTTTGGTTGCTTACTGTGGGATGGCTGCAGTGGACTCCTGCCACCATAACATCTACAGCAGGTTATGGGCTGCTCATTCAATACTATTCTTATTTACTGCCTGAGAAAATCATCTGATTTTTTTATTTTTATTTTGGAAAATAGAGATAGTACTGCTGTAATGGGAAAATTATAAACAGTTAAAGGAACACTCCACTTTAAAATTATATATATATATATATATATATATATATATCTCCAAAGAAAACACACATTTTTAAGTTTTTTTTTTGCATGTTTTTTTTCCGCGGGTACATGAAAAAGCAGCTTGTAAAAGCAGCAGACCTGTTGTCTGCAGTTTTTGCAAAGCCCTTCCCTCTTTCCCAGGCACAGGTTTACAGTGTGTGCTGGAGAATACACCAATCAAAGGCTTCTCACTGAGAAGCCTATGTCCTGGAGCAGCTAATTCATGCTCACACAATCGTGGCTTTCCACAGCTTCTCAAGGAGGTGTACTGTACCACGTCTGCTGCTTTCGATAGCTCTTTGGAGCCAATGAAAATGAATAAAAAATCTCCCTAGCTTTCAGACAGCTGGTGAGTCGTTTCAGCAAACATTTCACAAAAGTGCTGATTTCTATAAGAAATTTAACCAGGAAGAATATATTTAGGCTGCACTACTTTTTAAGTACCACCTGGGGTCTAACTTATTTGCACAAGCAAACCAATATTAATTTTAAAGTAGGTCACAAACTGTATAATAGAATGGACTGTAAGAGGACACAGGAGATGGAAGAATTACAGGCAGCTAGGCGATCTTTCAAAAACACCCAATGGATACATTCCTGCCGCTGATAGATGTGATAATATAATAACCAATCTGTCTGAACAGTCTTCTCCCAGAAATAAAGGAATTCACATGCAATATGAATATTTTGGCAGGAAACGTCAATTTACAGAGAGAATTTTTATGCAAGGTTGCATACCCCACCCCCACCATTCCTCTTAAAGGGACACTATAGGCATCCAGACCATTTCATCTCATTGGTGTTCCTTTAACCATGCTATGTAAAATATTGCAGTTTTAGAGAAAAGGCAATGTTTACATTTCAGGGTTAAAGACTGCCTCTAGAGGCAATCTCTAAAACAGTGCACTTCCTGCAGTTTCAATGAGTTCGACTTTGTCAGATGACACTTTGCATAAGAACAGCGTCAAGCAAAACTCCATACCAAAGTATTGAGTCCATGCTTTCCTAAGGGGGAAGACGAAATGCGTGCGTGGCAGACATCAGTAGAGGAGGAGCGCGACCCAGCGCTGAAGAACATCGGTGCTGGAATCAGGTAAGTGAAAGAAAGTTGTGTTTTTTTTTTTTTTTAACCATTTAATGGATGGTGGGGGCGCAGGAGTAGAGCAACACAATAGTGTTAGGAATACAAAGATATATTTCTAACACTAAAGAGTTCCTTTAATTTTGCTTTGGTTTTAGCAACTTCCATTGAAAGTGATGTGTTGCCTAGGCCTTACCTCATGTTAATTGGTCTAACCTAACCTGTCTATATTTCATTAACCCAATTCAAAAGCAAAATTATTTTGCAGCATAAAACCTAATCCACAATGTCTCACTCACCCTTGTTTATGACAAACAGCCTGTAGATGATATAATAAATGTGAAAGTGGCTGAAAATGTACACTCATGCCCTGCAAACAGTAAAGGAAATTTCAATGGGTCATACCATCCCTACAGTCAGGGGGAGGGTGGAAGTGACTGTAATATACCAGATTGAAGATAATTTTATAAAAGATAAACGATTAAGCGAAAAATACAAATTGAGTACATTTTTTATACTTGTCCACAAAGCAATATTTACACAAAATTGCTGTGTTCTAATATATTTACGTGCTAGCTATGCATCCCTTGTGTCACATAAATGTTATTCTAATATTTGTTCAATAAAAGAAAATTTAAAAAAAGCGCTTACCTAATGAAGCTTCAGAATTGGTCCTGATCACAGAACAGAAGTCAGTAATTGGCTGCTCTGAAAATCTTTTCTTCCAATAAAAACAGTACCTGGGAAACCAAATGCATGCACATTTATTAAAGCAGTTCTATCACCAAAAATGTATCTAATCTGCTACGATATAGATCCCAGTGTCTGAATCTCTTTTTATTTTGCTCCTGAATGCTCTATTTTTTTATATTATATATAAAGAAAACTAGGGACTACATTTCTTTATGCAGATCAATCAAGTTGACAATGAGTAGAGCATAGAGCATGGTTCTTTTTCAGATGCCAATCAAACCCACAAGAAAGGGAAAACCAACGGTAATGAAAAATGAAAAGGCACTCCATGTTAGTGTTAGTGTAAGTTGTAAGACAGTGTAGGGGTTAGTGAAAGGGTAGTATAAGTCATAGAGTTTGTTTTGTGTAGAGTTGTGGCTTGGCGCAGTTTAGTGGTTAAGGGTTTACTATACTGTAAGGACGTTACTGCCTGAAATAAGTGTGAGTAGAAACACACGGAACTGTCTGAGAGGCTGGGAGAGATCCTTACCAGAGATGGTGTAGCCAGCAGTTTTCTTAAACAGCCTTTAAGAAGTATCTGCCACCACAGCATACTGAAACAGCCCACGCCAACACAATTCATTTAGCCCTGCTGTAGGCAAATGTCAGGGCTGCTGGGGAAAAGCTTCTCCACAGCCCCTTTGTGTGTCACTTTGTACTCTTCCTCTCATAATGTCTTATTCCTCCCAGTCCCTATGTGTGTCTCTTTTTCCCTTTCTACAGTCACTCCAAGTGTCTCTCTCCTCACGCTCCTTTGTGGTCTTATTCCGTACTCTCAGCGAGCAACTTCCTGTCACACTGGGTAGAGGACACAGAAGATCCTCCACCGTGGTCCGTGCGGACATGCTACAAGTAGCAACTGTCTGTGGGCCACTCTCCAGCCGGTCACCTGGATATTGCAAGCCCCAGGCCGGTAAGCCCAAAGGTAACCGCATGTGCCGCCTTAGGATGGACAGGGACAATGCTTCAATGAGATGCTTCAATGAGATGAAGTAGTCTGGGTGCCTATAGTGTCCCCTTAAGAAGCAATGACACATTTGGGCCAGAATTTGCCTAAACACTGTGTTTACATTGTCAAGTAACTCAAAAACATCTGAACTAAGATTTATTTTTTACATTTTGAAATTACCTCTTGAAATTTGCGATCAGTTTAACATCGGCTATGACGAGCTGGTGCTGCATAATCATGTGTTTCAAAAGATCATTCTGCTGATTCATCTGGTAAGATTGTTCACAGAACAAGCAAGGCATCACCTGAACAGCATTTCCTGCTGAAGTTACGGCACTTGGACTTTCTGGCAATGACAAGGGCTCCAAAATACAATCATTACGGTCTGAAATACAATTCAAATAGCAAATTTATTTAAAGTGGACTGTCATCGCCCCATCCCAAATGAGTATTTCATACATATAAACATTTTATAAAATATTCACATTTCAATGAAATTCCAACACCGTCAAAATGTACTGTGAAAAATGTTGTACTAATTTGTCCTAGTATTTTCCTACGCTTGACAAAAGAAGGAGCTCCCTTTTGTCAAGCCTTGTCAAGTTAAAGGCTCTGTCTATGAAGAATCCTGCACTCTCCTCCATGGACCGCAGTGCATCAATAAAAAAAAAAAGAAAAAAAAAAGAAAGAAAAGCTGGTATAAAGATGGTACTTCTCACAGAGCAGGATCCAGGTGTACTCTAAGATGTGGACACAGTGACTGGTTTCGGATTTTAAAGCGGACTTTCTATGAATGCTCTTATGATGCTTACATATGGATTTCCTAATGGCTAGGATTCTCGTTCCTATGGGTATACTTATTCCACATAAACTTGGGCATACCCGTAACCCTCTGTCTCTCCCTATCCCACTGGTTTCCAGGTTGCCGCACTGCTACTATTATTTCCTTTTTTTGTATGATCATTCTAAAATTTCTAGGCTGCTAGAACACTAACTATGGTATACCTTCCATGCTTACGTATCACCAGATTGCACTAAATGTGACTGCCTTCGATACGCTCTACTTATACATCCCGTAAGTCTAGGGTATTAGGTGACCCTTAATCAGTGATGTCTTGGTTGTACTATTTTATTTATTTTTTCTTATATATTTCTATGTTCCTGTTCACCAAGTACAGTTATATCGCTTTGTAACAGCACTGTGCAAATATACCACTTGGCTTCTATTTATTTGTATTGTGCAAAGCTTGTGAACAATTATTTCAACTCTTGTAAAACCTCAATAGTGTTTTAGTTTGAATTCATGGCAGGGTGGGTATATGTCATGCAGTATCAAACATGGTGTAGGATTTATTATGGAAAAGGGACACTGCAAGCACCATAACCACAGCCCGTAGGAGTGCATTGGTGCATCGGTAAGATGTCAGTCCATTTTAGCATTAACATCTAAACCTGGCTAATAGGTTTGCACCTGACATTTTCAGCCCTAATGTATCCAGGCATGGGGGTGATCTTATTTCAGCGACAGGTTTTGCAAATCGCTGCAGTTATAACACACTACGCAGGGACTCACTGATTGGGAACGGTTATGATATTTGGAATCATTTTGAGTTCTCTGCAAATATTTTTCTAAATAAGACTGGGCATGTGTAACTCTTACCTTAACAATAAAAAAATTAAAAAAATCTTGGTAACAGATTGTTTCTACATAACAAATGTGTGTGTCATGATGGATTCCACTTAAATAGAATCATCATGCATGCTGTCGCATTTGATTTCTTGCATGGCTGAGCTGAATGCAACCAGTTCTAAAAACAGCAAGAGAACAATTGCTAGAAATATTTCAAAAACCCATATTTGTTCTAGAAATCTATTCCTGCTCCTGTCCAGCTGTACTATGCCATGTGGAGCAGGGATTGCAAACATGTTTGTTTCTACAATTAATTAGACGGTAGGAATATCCCTGCTTGGAAAGCTGACTTCAAAGTGCTCTGCATGAGGCTCCTCCGCAGGCCATCTTTTCAGTGTGGAGCTAATTGGATGACAGTCACTGAAAGTCATGAAAGGTCAGATGACAAACTGAATGTGCCATAAGGTATACAATATATAGCATTCACTAAGCTAGGGGAAAAAAACCAAAAGCCATCAAATAGTGTAATGACTTGAGTCCCAAAATTGTGTCCCAATACTATTTCAATAGGTCTCCAATGGTTCAAACAGGCAAGTTATATAAAATAAGGCCCTGGGCAACTGCCCACAATAAATTGGTTCTAGTGGCAGCATGGCCTTTGGAGACCCCTTTGACATTAGGAATAGTATAGTTTTCAGAAAAAGAATGGTCACTGTTTAAAAAGGAATCTGTTGCACTTAAGTGTGGCACAGGATTATTCGCTGAAGTTTAAAATTCACATAATGTAACATTTTAGGCTCTACATAGAAACATGGTGACTTGAAAAATATCTCTAATTTGGCCTATGATTTCAAATTAAAGGGACACTATAGTCACCTGAACAAATGTAGCTTAATAAGCAGTTTTGGTATATAGAACATGCCCCTGCAGCCTCACTGCGCAATCCTCTGCCATTTAGGAGTTAAATCCCTTTGTTTATGAACCCTAGTCACACCTCCCTGCATGTGACTTGCACAGCCTTCCATAAACACTTCCTGTAAAGAGAGCCCTATTTATGCTTTCTTTATTGCAAGTTCTGTTTAATTAAGATGTTCTTATCCCCTGCTATGTTAATAGCTTGCTAGACCCTGCAAGAGCCTCCTGCATGTGATTAAAGTACAATTTAGAGATTGAGATACAATTATTTAAGGTAAATTACATCTGTTTGAAAGTGAACCCAGTTTTTTTTTCCATGGAGGCTCTGTCAATCATAGCCAGGGGAGGTGTGGCTAGGGCTGCATAAACATAAACAAAGTGATTTAACTCCTAAATGACAGTGAATTGAGCATTGAAATTGCAGGGGAATGATCTATACATTAAAACTGCTTTATTTAGCTAAAGTAATTTAGGTGACTATAGTCTTCGTTTAACTTTGAAATCACACTCTAGTGAATAAGCCTGTGTTGTCTGGAAATGTAAACACAGTAACTGGCATTGCAAGATATATATCTGAATACTTGATTGGTACTATACAAATAATCATAAGACAGAACACTTTTGTGAGCATGACTCCTGTCAGATACAATATATCTCTTTAAATTACTAACCCAACTTTACATTTCTTTTGTATTAGGTTAGAAAGTTAGGTTAAAGAGTTATTCTGAGCCAATCACAATGCTTCCCCATGGGATTGGCTGAGACTGTCAAGGAGGCAGATCAGGGGCAGAGACAGCACAAGTCAAACATAGCCTTGGCCAATCAACATCTCCTCATAGATATGAATTGAATCAATTGATCTCTATGAGGAAAGTTCAGTGTCTGCATACAGAGGTTGGAGACACTGAATGGCAGTGATGCACACTAGGCAGTACTGCCCCAGGAAGCACCTCTAGCAGCCATCTGAGGAGTGGCCAGTGAAGTTATCACTAGGCTGTAATGTAAACAATACATTTTCTCTGAAAAAACAGTGTTTACTGCAAAAAGCCTGAAGGGAATGATTCTACTCACCAGAACAAATACAATAAGCTGTAGTTGTTCTGGTGACTATAGTGTCCCTTTAAGTATAGAAGAGTCAGAAAAACGTGGGACTCTTGGTGGGAGTGTAGTAAACTGAACAATTTGTGGTTTAATATACAAAAGTTTGTATCCACAGACTTGAACCTTGAGCTGAGGCTCTCTCCGGAGACTGTTTTGCTTCATCTAAACTGGCCGGTAATGACAAAAGATTTGAAAATTATTCTTATCCATCTTTTTTTAGCAACAAAAATTGTGATTGCAAGAAGATGGAAAGATGATAGTGAAGTTCCTTGGGATCAAGTCAAAGCCCAGCTTAAGTTTCAAGTAAAAATGGAAGTGTTATTGAGCAAACAAAAATTAAGTAGGAAAACAACAATGTGGTTGAAATGTTGGGAGAAGATTGATAAATAGAGGGGTCTTTATTTGTATATATAAATTCTAGGTGAATAATGAGGTTGACTGTTAATGCTTTGGACAATATAACATAATATATATTATGAGAGAAATATATATACTTTCTCGATGAGTTTCTTCCCTTCTCTCTTGCTGCATTGTTTTGTCTTGTCTATGTAGATCTGTATGTCTAAAGTATTGTTTGTTTTTAGTTAATTGGAATGTATAAAAAAACATCTCATGGATGAACATCTTATATAGGAACTGTTTCTTTATCATTTGTTTGTAATTGTTGTAATGTATTGTATTGTGAAAAAAAAAAAGAAAGGGGGGAAACCCTTAAAATAAAGATTATTATTAAAACAGAAGAGTCAGAAAAACGTGTGTGGACTGGCTGACAATAAAAGGTAATGCAGACTTTGGTCTCTCTAACACTGTGGCATGTCCCCTTTCTTCTACACTCACTAAATACACCTTTTCTCTGTCCCAGACTATATATCAGGAGCTTCTGCCTGCTACTAAGACGGTAAGGAGACAAGTGAGTGCTAGAAGACAGTCCTTAAAAAGCGTGGAGTAGGCGCATCATTTGATGCATTTATGTCAAGCTCAGGGTGCTGTCTGCATAGTATACCCTTAGTTGGACACCCTGCATGATTGGCAGGCAAAAAAAGAGACTAGTATCCCGTATGGAAACTAGTATAGTAGTGTGTCAGGGACAACCTTCTAGGGGGTAACCCTCACTAAGACGTGTAACAAACAAAAAGAGAAAGAATTCCAGAAAGAATGTCTCTGGAATAACTAGTAGGAAGTCCCTCTGTCCACCAAATAGGTATATGTAAATTAAGTTAAAATATAACTTTTATTATTCATAGAGATAAAATATATAGAAACCAAAAAAATAAAAAAAATAATAATAATCAATAAAAAGACAGGCATGAAAGTATATCCGCTAATAGTACCATGAGGGTATATGAATTACCTACTAATTTATGAGGCAATATAATGTCAACTGATGGATACAAAAGAATCTCCACTCAGAGGAACTAAATGGGTGGTAGAGTACCAAGCTTATGATATTGAGTCACTCTAAAGGCAACTAATAGATACAAAATATCCTAGTGATCTAGTATTGTGCACATAAAATGTTGCAAAATGTATCTCACGCTCAAAATTTTAACTTTAAACTTGGGCTATCTGGATCAAAAGGTGCCCAAAGTTATATAGGAGAGACCATAGAATATCTCTATAAAAAAGAGAGAGAAGAGACCAAGGCAAGGCAGATGAAGGCGCTTTAGCAGCGCCGAAACACGTGTTAGGTAGCTTAGGTATTGCAGACAGGCAGCTAGTATATCCAACCAATCTTTGATTCCTGTTTATTTGATCGGATTTGATTTTCTCTTTAGTAATTATCTTTTTGTTGGGAATTTGGGGGGCGATATTGGACGCAAGGAGTTCTCTTTTTTTATAGAGATATTCTATGGTCTATCCTATATAACTTTGGGCACCTTTTGATCCAGATAGCCCAAGTTTAAAGTTAAAATTTTGAGCGTGAGATACATTTTGCAACATTTTATGTGCACAATACTAGATCACTAGGATATTTTGTATCTATTAGTTGCCTTTAGTGACTCAATATCATAAGCTTGTTACTCTACCACCCATTTAGTTCCTCTGAGTGGAGATTCTTTTGTATCCATCAGTTGACATTATATTGCCTCATAAATTAGTAGGTAATTCATATACCCTCATGGTACTATTAGCAGATATACTTTCATGCCTGTCTTTTTATTGATTATTATTATTATTTTTTTTTGGTTTCTATATATTTTATCTCTATGAATAATAAAAGTTATATTTTAACTTAATTTACATATACCTATTTGGTGGACAGAGGGACTTCCTACCATTTATTCCAGAGACATTCTTTCTCTTTATGATTGGCAGGCAGCCTGACATGCATTCATGCCAGGCTAGCCTTCCAATTCTTTGGACAGACATACCCCCTTTTTGCCGGTCTGGTCACATGATTCGAGTCAGTGGCCACGCTTTAACCCGTCCATTGACTTCCGGCTTTACTAGACACTGCTGTTAGGGGGTATAGATTTAATTGAAAGATGAAAGCATACATTAGAGAGATATTAGCATAGGGTATGTGTTTTCTTATAGCTGCATCCTTTGAGTTTCCCTCTAACACCATCTTCATCAGATACATGACGCTTGGGGGGTATGATTATTTTAGTGTTTTTGGTCGATAAGATTCTGTAATTAGGCCCATCATAATTGTCAGTACCAGGCCTACTGGCTCTTAATTTGGCCCTGTTTACCGTGCTAGTGACAGCGGTAAAATGTAGAAATATGCTTGTGCACAGGGAAGATTTCAGGAAAACTGGTCCACTTTAACGTTTGCCCATTCATATTTCCACCAGACTCAATTTGAACCACATGTGTTTTTAAAAACAGGATACAATCACAGATTAGAAAGATACACAGTATCCTACCATCCACAAGATACGCAGATGACAAGCCTCCTTCAGGAAGCTATGCATTCAATTAATACATTGTGCTGGTGAAAAATTGTGCAAGTTACATATTAGTGTAAAGATTGCATCTGCTTTGTCAATCCAAGACAATCTGATGTGGCAACTCAACAAGGTCGATGCCTGGCCACAAATAATATGTACAGCACATGCAGAACACACACTGCTCTGGACATCTTCGTAGCATAAGTGTACAGTTCTAGTTTTTTAATGTTAAATAGTGACATTGTGTTCACTATTATTTGATGCTACAGTCTTTGATCTTTCCTTTGAGACAAAAAAGCAATGCAAAAGCAGTTTTCTCTAGATGAACGGCAATACTCAATCTATATTAAAACACATTTGATAAGATAGAAATAGCTTACGTTATATTTCACAGATGAGAGATGCTTTTACTGGGCTATAGTAACAGGTAGCATCTAATAGTCTTCATTAGCTATATTTAACACGTTTTCACTGCGTGGGAGCAATAGTTGATGATTTATCATTAGAGCAAAGATGTGTTGCTATGGGGAGCTAAAGAACTGTCAACAGGCAAGCAACAGAAAAATGCGAGAAACTTCAAGAACGTAAAGAATTAGGACTGACAGTTTTTAGCATTCTGAAAATGCTCCATGGCTCTATGCAACCACAAGGCCTTACAAGCCATTAACGTTTGCCAATGCATTCAACTGAACTGCAAGTAAATGCATAGGTGAAAGGTTCTGATAATCCTCACAGACTATCATAAACACTACAAAGAACAACAACAGAGGTGGCTACATGCTAGGAAAAGTGTAATGTCCTGCAGTTCATTTTTGCATGAGCAGACTCCAATAGGAGGGGATTTCCATCTGTCCCAGTGTCTCTGCACACAGTTGCTTAGAACTGCAGAGATTTACAAAAACTGCTGCAATTATTGTAAGACCGACTCTTTACTGGTGGCAGGGATTTTTTTTTCTCCATTTTTGCGGTCCAAATTGTGAGTATGGCACACATACCCAATGCAAGTACCTATCACCCCTGTCTGGTCCACAAAGGAACCCCAAGCTGCGGATGTGTACTTTCACAGTCCGCAGCTTTGGAGAATGCACCGTGAATAAACTGTGTAAACCAAGCATGTCAAACTTAAAGTCTAGCACGGGCCAAATAAACAAGCTTTAAGTTTATGTTGGCAGCAAAAAAAATAAAAAATAACATTTTCATAGAAACTTATTTTGAAAAGTACAGTATATATATATATATATATATATATACATATATATATATATATATATATATATATATAAACAGCATCCCCTTCTAGTAAACCACAGCTCCCCCGTCTACACCAAATCCCAGTCCCCCCTTCTAGCCAACAAGCAGACTCCACTCACATTGCCACTGCCAGTATGTGACTCCGGAGTTCAGCCTCTGGTATACCCCAAATGGCGCCGTCCGCACCCTGTGCCAAAGCGAATCCTCCCGCTACTTCTTGAAACCCTGTGAAGGTGAAGCACGTTGACGTCACATTGGAATGTGATGTGGCATTGCGTGCCTCCGTGCACCTCCAGATCTTCCATTGTCCAGCCACGGCCATCGCAACACTGACCGGCACACACACACACACGCACACTCACTGAC
Organism: Pelobates cultripes; assembly: GCA_933207985.1. NCBI lineage: Eukaryota > Metazoa > Chordata > Amphibia > Anura > Pelobatidae > Pelobates > Pelobates cultripes. The sequence goes on along the minus strand of OW240914.1, from coordinate 334,668,606 downwards.
AGATAGACAGACACTGACTGACAGACACACATCCACACATTCTTGCACACACTCACATCATTGTATTTATCCCTTGGGTCCAGTGGGGATCTTCTATCTGGAGATCTCGTTCCTGCTCCCTCACATGCGCAGTTTGCAGTTTAGTGCTGCCAGGTGCCGGAATATGACGTCATATTCCAGCATCCGGCATCACTACAGATGGTGCATGCAAAGGAGCAGTGAGGAGCAGGAAGACTGAGCTCCCTCGCTGCCGCCAGGGACCTCTCCTCTCCTCCCCGGCCGGGTTAATTTTAGCAGAGTAGGCACCTACAATATGGAGAAAGCAGGTGCCTACTCTGCTTTAACACTAAACATGTACTCGCAGCTCGCTGGGCCGCAAAGATGTCCATTGTGGGGCACGAGTTTGACATGCCTGGTGCAGCTTATTCCGCTGCACTATCAATCAAATCTGATTAGTTCTGTTTCTGCCAAAAATTAGGGACTGCGCAAAGGTGATCCATGCATTATTACCGGTTTACTACAGTAAATAATAGCACGGATGGCGTCACCAGATCATATTTTACAGAGTTTGAAAATATGATCTGCCAGTTTGGGTAAAAATCTCATCCACGTATACTGAATATCACCGCATAATAGTCGCCACCCTGGTTTTTTAGTCGAAAAATTGGTTCAAATCCAATTCATCATGTTATAGTCGCATAAATGACCATTGCGGTTTTTGTTAAAAACTGATGGCAAACATCCTACTGATCTTATACTTAAGATCATTATTACACTTCAGTTTAATGTATTTTAGTGCATTTTATTTACGCAATGCATTAGGAATGTGTATGGTGTTAGTTAAAACGACAGGAGGACAGGGATCAGTATCACAATTGGAAAACATGGATCAGGATCAGAGTTCTTGTAATGAACTCTGATCATGTAATTTGCATGTTCTCAGCAGCTATGTTATTAGCAACTATAATATTATCAGCAATTATTAAAAAGCTGTTAAAAAATAAAAATAAAGCTTCACATAATGGTCGCACCCCCATTTTTGAGGAAAGGAATTAGGCATAAAATCAGCGACTATTATGCGGTGAAATATGGTAATTTAAATTGATTACAAAAACTGCATAAGAGTTAAAGAGGCACAATGCTGATTTGCATACATATTTGTGATTGGTTTTCAGAAAAAAAAAAAAAAAAACGTTATTTAGGCTAAGCGAGCACCGTTTACTGTTATTCTACACAGAGCTACTTATACCTAGTAAGAATAAAGGTGCCCATATTTCTATTCCAATATTATACTTGTAGTTTCAGGGATTGTTTTCAAACACTGCATGTCATAGACCAGGGGTTCTCAACCCAGTCCTCAGGACCCCCTACCAGTCCAGGATTTGGGGATTACCTGGGTGTGTCTCAGGTGTTTAGAAAAAGGGAAAAAAAAAAAAAAAAACACCTTAGGCTCTAAGGTGTTTTTTTTTTCTTTTTCTAAGCACCTTAGACACAACCAGGTAATCCCTAAACCCTGGACTGGTAGGGGGTCCTGAGGACTAATGTTGAGAACCCCTGTCATAGACAAACCACCTTCTGCACATAGCTAGGTCCTGTTGGTGTGATTATTTTAAAAGAAGTGCTAAAATATATGGAGATTCCTAAAAAACTTTATTTCCCACAGCGTACTAATCAATGTCTGACATGTAGATTGGGAGATATCCTTTCTGGAGGAGATATTACTAGCAAAGCAACCATGTGTTATATATAGAATTTACAACAACTTGGCAAAGGATAAAACTTGTCAAGTATTTAAGAAACCACATAGAAAAATATGTACAAGGTGCAATGTGTTGTGGTTTTAAATGACTGTATACTATGATGGCAACATCTTGAAATGAGATAAATATTATCTTGTATTTGTATCTGAGGTGGCTCAAAATATAACCTTAAATGGACACTATCGTCACCAGAACCACTACAGCTCAATGTAGTGGTTCTGGTATTTACAGCCTGTTCCTGCATTGTAAACACTGTCTATTCAGGGAAAAGGCAGTGTTTACATTGCTGGCTAGTAACATCTCTAGTGGTAGTGACTCAGGCGGCCACTAGAGGTGCTTCCTGGGTCAATAATACACTGTGTGCAGCACTGTTTCACGTTTCGCATGGAGGCACTGAACATTCACCTTCAAGATGCACTGATTCAATGTATCTCTAGTAGATGCAGATTGCCACTCACTGCATGGTTTCCTATAGGTAAGCATTGAATTGGATTGATGATCTCAGGCATGGAGGCGGCCTCGAAAGGACACTATAGTGTTTTCTTAAATGAAAAGCTGTAACACATTTTAATCTCACAACATTCTTTTAAGAACAGTCTCTAGAACTTAAAAGAACACTATAGGGTCAGGAACACAAACATGTATTACTAACCCTATAGGGTTAAAACCCCCATTTAGGTGGCTTGTCCTCCCCTTAGAAAGGGTTAAAATGTACCTTATTTCCAGTCTGCAGGCACCGGTCCTACCCCATTCCGTCTCTTTGGCTGAGATCATCAGAACTTTCCAAAGGGAAAGCATTGGATTGGCAGAGATAGTCAAGGAGGCTTGGTGGTGCCAAATGTCAGCCTGGCCAATCAGCATCTCCTCATAGAGATGCATTGATTCAATGCATCTCTTTAAGGAAAGGTAATGAAGATGCTGAACGCTCCAGCAAGCACCTCTAGTGGCTGTCTGAGGAGTTGCCACTGGAGGTACTTTTTAACTCTAGTTTGTGAATAGGAAGCTACTGGTAGGCTGAGGCCTCGGACTGGAATGGAAGTTAATAAATACATATTTTGTTTTGGAAAAATGTATTATATGCATACAAATGAAAATTAATAATATAAATTTTCGGACATAGCGTTTCTGTTTAAAGGTACTGCTTCTCCTGATGCTGATACAACAACAATGCTTGCTATGGCTGACGCAGCTCTAGGAGCTGAAGAAAGAAGATGGTGGTGTCTGCTAGAGAGATTTTCAGGTAAGTATATGTACTTTTAACTTCATCCCTCGGCTACCATACAAAGCAGTCGTCATCTTCATAATGACAAAATAGGCAAAGGTCCCTTGAAAGTGACATAATGGTTGCAACTAAAGTAGGGTAATAACGGTTTGTAGCGGAGAGGTAGTGTAATCCACGGTATCTCCGCTGGGTAACAGGAACGGCATAAACCAATCCAAGTAAATAGTTACAGCATACAATAATCCCGGTAGCGTTGTAAGAATCCTTCCTTCCCAAGAAGTAGACGACACATAGGCTGGGAGTCAACTGAACTTTTAATCACAGGTCACCGTATTTATGGGATTCCCCATGCAAGGGGTTTCCCTACTGACATTCCAGGGCTGGTACAGTAGGGAACTACATGGGGAACTTAACAACCCGGAAATTTCTCCCACTATGCACTGCTGTACGAGAGGGATACTCCCACTAGAATATACAGTTAAGTGGATTATCCATCCGTGCAGCAGAACTGACATTTTACATGAAAATGCATAACTTTTATAATATTCACTTTATTTAAACGAATGGACGTTCGGTAGATAGCTGGGGTCTGAGCGCACAGTTCGTGAGAATACCGCTCAGATCCCAGCATAACTAACCGAACGCCGCACGAAACACACATTATTTTCAAGTTACATTCAAAGTACCGATTGACATTAGGGGAACCAACTACCGAACGACCGGGGCTCCCGAACGGCCTGGAAGTCCAGCGGTATTCGTGCCGTCGAGTAGCCGATTTTAGTTCCAGGCGCTCGACGACCAAATACCACTGGGCTAACAAAGGATCCAAGCTGGCCGACCGCCGCGTGGTCGGTAGCCAAACGGCGGCCATCCTGAAACTCAATAATCACCGAAGGAAACATTGTTGCAATCTTTAATGGGAGACACATGACCTCCTGAGTGTGGTCTCCCATTCGGTAGTTAGTTTGTTTCCCGAACAGGGTTGAAATACCCTGTTCGGGAAGCTATTGTATGAATGCTGGGGCTTTCTCGCCGCCAGCATACGAATGCTCTTGTTCGCACACTACACATATACAGCTATCACCTTGGTTCTAATAGTCCTTAAAGGGATAGCATCCCACACATGAAAATACATGCTGAAGTGGCTAGTTCTGCCACACGGTTCTTGTTTGTAGAGACAGTGTGCAAATGCGTTTATACGGTCTCAACGGTTTGTTTCTTTTTAACCTATACATTTTCTTCTCAGTATTCAGATACGATCATCTCCTCTAGAGATATAATTTGAAAATAACCCGATTTATACCCGTTTTATTCTACCATATGATAAATATTAATGACAACTAATTACAGAAATATATTTTGTATCAAAGTAACAATAACAACTACATTTTTTCAACAACATTTAGGTAGGCATCCACTTTTCCAGCTAATGTGTGCTATACCAGTTAACCACATCCTTTAACTACAATGTTTTGTATACATATCACACCTCCGCGAAGACCCCGTTTTAAAAAACAAAACGGCAGTGTATTGAGGTTTTATTGCTATAACCGCAACAATTGTCCCAAGACCATCATATTATCATCAATTATAAAGCACCAACAAGTTTTGCAGAGTTTGATATTTTAAAGTAAATGGTGTAATAACAAAACCTATTGTGACAGATATACAGATTGACGTTAGATTTTAAAAGTCAGCATTGCAACCTTACATTATCAGATACCGCATGGACAACAGGCCACAAATATCCTAATATGATGGACTCACAGGTCCAGGCAGAAAACACACATTCTTAATACCTTGCCTTACATACTACAAGCCTTTTCCCAACATGATCAATCAACTCTAAACTGAGACAAAGAGTATCCAGGGAAGTATAAGAATGCTGTAATCATTAAAGTTGTAAAGTTAGGGCTGTACATAGATAGAGACTGCACAAACCATAACAGACAACTTCCTGGATCCAAATGGACTGAGGCAGCCTCCACAATCAGGTTGCATTCAATAGACCATGCACCCAGCTTACATCAAGGAAAAATTATAATTTTTCCTTGATGTAAGCTGGGTGCATGGTCTATTGAATGCAACCTGATTGTGGAGGCTGCCTCAGTCCATTTGGATCCAGGAAGTTGTCTGTTATGGTTTGTGCAGTCTCTATCTATGTACAGCCCTAACTTTACAACTATAGTGTTCAAGTAGAGATTGTAGCCGTCTTAGTCCAGTGATGTAGATGTAAAAAACAGATAAAATTCTTATCTTGTAATACCTTTTTTATTGGACTAACAGAATTTTTTTAATGACAAGCTTTTGGGAGAACCTCCCTTTCTCAAGTCTGAAGCATTTCTGAGCAAAACGACACATAGAATTCAAAATGCTTCAGACTTGAGAAAGGGAGGTTCTCCCGAAAGCTTGTCATTAAAAAATTCTGTTAGTCCAATAAAATATCATTTTACTCACTTAAGACCACTTCATCCTAATGAAGTGGTCCTGTCATTTTAACTCTTCAATGTAAAACAATGCAATTTTGTAGAAACTGCAATGTTTACATTGAAGGGTTAAATACACCTTTAGTGGTTGTTTCCCTGACCACCACTAGAGGTACTTCCACCTCTGAAAAAACACGGTTCTGTTCTACAATCAGAGCCTGCTCATTGCAGCATTTGATTTGAGGAGTGCGGCATTAGGCCGTGCATGCGTATCTCATTCATGGACGAGATTGCGGAAGACGTCAGCAGGCATTCTGACATCTTTGAAAGCAGAGCAGGCAGCTGCAATAGACAAACATCGGGGCTGAAAATGAAGTGAGTGATAGCACGCTGCACATGGGCTGTGAGGTTGCAGCGTTACCACTATAGAAGTGCAGTCACTGAGGATAGGCATGTCCACACCGGTTTCAATTTCATATCAACAAATGTTGGGGGGCATGCCGTTTGTCATAAAATCATGATATGGTGCCCACAGATTCACAGCAATACAATATTATATTCCAATTAGCTAGATAGCAGATAGGCACTGGGTGATCCCCGGTTTTTGTCAAACTGCTCCAAAATAATATTCCACAGTCCAGGGAGGTTAACACAGGCTGACTATTTCCAATGTAATCACTACAGGTTACAGTGCATAGTGTTCATTTAAATAGAGGAATAAGGCTTTCCGACATGCCAATACAGCTTTATTATTATGAGTGCATTGACACTTCACACAAGAAACACAACATTATTCAATGTCACACAGAAACCGAAACAATGACAAGACACACAAATACGACCCCAATAAACCCTGCATTAAATATACAGACACCCCACAATAAATTCAGACATCATACAAGATAAAAAGGAGATATTATACTAAGTTACACAAGAGCAGCTAGATTGCAATAATGGATGACAACTGACAGAAATTTTAGCATTCATACATTATGAATCAAGGGTTTCCATGGAAAAGGTAAGGGCAACAGTCACTTAGCCGATCACAGTCAACTATTTTAAAGACTGAAGTAGCAGCAATAAATTAAAATGCTTCTAAAAGGTTCCCTGGATCTACGCTTTGGGTAATTTTCATCGGAGAAGAACAAGTCTCATTAGAAGTTGACCGAGTGTTCTGCTGTTGCCTTGGAGCTTTCTGCCTTGTTACACATAAGAGAACAAATTACTGGAAAGATGAGAAAAATGATAAAAAGACTTGTGTTGCTTTGCCGTAGAACAGCTAGCTCCCTTTCTTAAGGGAACAGTATAGTGTTAGGTATACAAACACTTATTGCTAACGCTATAGTGTCCCACTAACTATATACTGTCAAAATTATTCAACCTCAATCAGGTTTATGGTCAAAATTTACAGACTTTCAGCTGTTTGCAATGAAAAAAAAAAAATCAAACAAAAGCTATTGAAATAGCTCAACACAATGAATTCTTCAAGTGGTTTCCCTAAATTCAACTTATAATGAATTCTCCAGTCTCAAAATTATTCATGGCAAACATCTCTAGTGCTTTGTAAAGCACCCTTTTACTGTTATGACTTGCTGCAAACAAGATACATAGCCACACACCAGCTTCTGTCAGTGTTCCAGATGAATCTTAGCCCATTGCTCATGGTCTCCTGTTCAGCATGCTACAAACGCCTTCTTCAAATGTCACCAGAGATTTTCTATGGGGTTCAAGACTGTGATGGCCAGTATAGAGTTTTCCAGGACTACTACTTCAACCAAGCCTTGGTGGAATTTGAGGTATGCTTGGGATCATTGTCTTGCTGGAAGGTCCAATGACGCCCAAGCTTCAGTTTCCTTACAGACGGAAGGACATTCTAGGATTTCCTGATACTTCACTGAATCCATCTTGCCTTCCACACACTGCAGGTTTTCAGTGTCAGAAGATGCAAAGCAGCCCCAGAGCATCACAGAGACACCACCGTGCTTAACTGTAGGCCCACCAATGATCTACTGGGCAAAAAAAGTTCCAGTTTTGTTTCATCACTCCACAGAACAGAATTCCAAAACTTCTGAGGCTTATTTATATGATTTTGAGCATATTGGAACGGATGTTTGGGTCAGTAGTGGTGCATGTCTTGGAGTTCTGACATTTAAACCGTGTTTAGTACACGCTTTACTGTGCTCACTGAAACCTCAGTGCCTGGTGCCACCAAGTCTTGTTGCTGGTCACTTGAAGGTTTTTCACAACATGCCTTCTCAGAAATCTGGTTTCAGCTATTGATAGCTTTCTTTTTCTGCCACCATTCAGGTAGTGTAACCACTGTTCCTTCAACTTTGAACTTGCGAACTATGCTTCCAAGGGTGTCTCTAGGAACATTCAGTGCCTTTGTATCTTTTTGTATCCGGTTCTTTGTTTGTGAAGGACGATGATCTCTTCTCTTAACTTGGTGAACCATTCTTTTAAAGTATCCCTTTTTCTAAAATTCTGACACTCAACAAACCCCTAGCCAGTTTAGGTATTTCAAGTGTTCCAGTTCAAGCACACCTGGGGCAACTAATGAAGCCCTTGATCACTTGCATCAGGTGTGCTTGAGACAACACCTGTTTTGCATATGTGTGCTGTTATTCTATTCAGGGGGTTGAAACATTTTGAAACTGGGGAAGTCATTATAAGTTGCATTTTCAGTTAAATTTAGGGAAACCACTTGAACCAAGTGTTGTGTTGAACTACTTAACCCCTTAAGGACCGGACTGTTTTTGCGATGTTGTACATTTGCGACCAGTCATCTTTTTACACTTTTGTGGTGTTTGTGTTTAGCTGTAATTTTCCGCTCTCTCATTTACTGTTCCCATACAAATTATATATTGTTTTTTTCAGGACAAAAAGGGCTTTCTTTACATACCATTATTTATATAATCTCATGTCATTTAATTTTAAAAAAATGAAAAAATATGATGAAAAATTTAAAAAAAATACATTTTGTTTTTACTTTTACTTGAAAAATCTTTTACTCATCAAAATGAAAAAAACTGCTAAATAGATTCAAAATTTTGTCCTGAGTTTAAAAATACCTTCTTTTTTGCTATTTTTTGCATGTTATAGGGCTATAGGTACAAGTAGGATATTGCGGTTTCAAAACATTTTTAAAATTTATCAATAGTGACATTGTAACACTATTATCTGTCATAAATATCTGAATAACACCCCACATGTACATTTTTTTTTTTTAAAGTAGACAACCCAGGGTATTCAATATGGGGTATGTCCAGACTTTTTTAGTAGCCACTTAGTCGCAAACAGTGGCCAAAGTTAGCGTTCATATTTATTTGTGTGTGAAAAAAGTAAAAAACTAAATTGAACGCTAATTTTGGCCAGTGTTTGTGACTAAGTGGTTACTAAAAAAAGACTAGATATACCCCCCATTTGCAATACCTTGGGTTGTCTTCTTTTGCAAATGGTATGCCATCATGGGGGTAATTCTCATTCCTGGGCTACCATACGCTCTCAAAGGCAACGTAACCAACCTGGCCATTTTCAATGTAAAAATACTTGACCCATGTATTTGACCCTGTAACTTTCAAAGACGCTATAAAACCTGTAAATGGGGGTACTGTTATACTCGGGAGACTTTGCTGAACACAAATATTAGTGTTTCAAAACTAGAAAACATATCACAACAATTATATCATCAGTAAAAGTGCTGTTTGTGTGTGAGAAATGCAAAAAAAGTCACTTTCACTGACAATATCATTGCTGTGATATGTTTTACTGTTTTGAATCACTAATATTTGTGTTCAGCGAAGTCTCCCGAGTAAAACAGTACCCCCAATGTACAGGTTTTAGGGTTGTCATTGCAATATGAACTACCAGGAGCCTTGATGCCGATACTTGCTCACACATAGTTCCCTGTGGCTGAAATTGTTCTATGGGCAGGTGCTCTGATCCAGTAGCATTCAGGAACTAGAAAGCCTAGCTATGCTCTTCTTCACCTGGTGGCTGAGCGTTAAATGGAAACGCTAGGCACCCTAAGTATTTAATTTAAATAAAATGGTTATGGTGTCAAGAGGGTCTCTTTAAGTTAATATCCCCATCCACTATGGCTCACTACAGTTTGTTTTCACACTCACCAATGATAAGTGGTAGAGTGGAAATAATTATCACTGCATTTCCCCAAAGGCACATTTTCTTACTAAAGGCAATGAATATGAATATATACATACAAATGACACAAAGTATCAGTCAAATAATCTCACTGTTACAAATGCAGTCCTTTACTTGAATTATATTTTATTGCAACCATCTATAGTGACACTACATCAGTGACAGTTACATTTGCTAAAAAGTTAAACTATATAATTTATTCATGACAATCTTTATAATTATTAGCCTGTAAGAGACGGTAAACGTTTTTACATGATTTTTTCCTTCTGTAATATAACAAACACTATTTATAGATTCCAAGTAACAGGCATTTATTTTTACAGTTAGATGTTGTTTTTACCATTATGGTACTTGTAGTTTATTAACCCTGTAAGTGAAACTGACGTTCTGCAAAAAGACAATGTTTTCATTGCAGGGTTTAAAGGGACACTATAGTCCCCAGAACAACTACAGCTTAATGTGAGTATAATCATTGCCTTCAGGCATTTTCATGCCATGCGTGTTTACATTGCCCCTAGGAACACCTCCAAGTGGCCACAGTAGGTGTTTCCTGACCCAGTGCTGCACAGTGACGCTGAATTTTCCTCATAGAGATGCATTGATTCACAGCATCTCTATGAGGATGTGTTGATTGGCCAAAATGGTGTTTGGCCCTGCCCACTTCCCTATGGCAAAGCATTGGATTGGCTAAAAATCGGCAAATCTGATGACACCAAGGGGGCAGAACCTGTGCCAGCGGACCCGCGCAGCGCTGGAAATAAGGTCAGTTTAATTCCTTTTAAGGGGGCTGATGGAGGGCAAGCCACCTAAATGGTGGGTTTAAAACAATAGGGTCAGGAATACATGTTTGTGTTCCATACCCTATAGTGTTCATTTAACCCCTTAAGGACCAAACTTCTGGAATAAAAGGGAATCATGACATGTCACACAGCCACTAGCTGCGTTTTCTCTTTAAGAGCTGAGCAAAATTCTGCTATTTTAATCAGATGGTCTCATGGAGATCATCTGATTGTCACAGAGTGTGATTTTGCTGTGCATGTGTGCAATAGTCTCCCTACTGGAAAGCATTGTATTGGCTGAGATGGTCACGATGATCTCAGCCAATGAGATGGACCTTCCCTGCTGAGACCAGCACTGTGCGGCACGCTGTAGTGTTTTTTGTTTTTTTTTTAAGGACTGGAGGACAGGTGAATATCTGATGGCTTTGGGTAGGGAATTCCATAAGAATTGAGTACCCCTTTGGAAAAAGTCTTGCAGATTAGAACAGATTATAAGAGAAAGTTGGTTGCAGAGAAAAAGGAATGAGAAGGGGTGCAGTTATCAGAAGGAGAAAACACCTACTGACAGCGTTAATCTCTTGCAGCCAATCAGCAAAGGCTTCCTTCATCCTGAAATTACTTTATCTCCAAAAATGTTATTCACTAAAGTGAGAAGTGTAGGCAATTCAAAGTGAATTTTAAATTAAAGGCCATGATAGCCAAACTGGAATCATAGCAGACTCGTCAAATCTTTTGCCTATCTTGGCTTTAAATATCAAATTATTTTTTAACTCCTGCAAATTCTCATTTTACTGCATAACCCTTTAAATAAACTAGCTCATCTGCCCACATCACAAGGTTAGGCTTTGCTTATTCATGCCAATTCAAGTGCATTAGCAATTGCACACACTATAAAAACTACACAACCTTACAGCTTTCCACTATGTGCAGCCACAATTAGAATTCATAAAAAAAATAAAAATAAACCCCATGATTGTGATGAAGTGATTTGGCAGGGTAGTCAAAGTTGCCCCATAATTTCTATTGCCAAGTGCAGTGTCTTCATTCATGCCTTTTCATGAAATAAAACAACTGCCAAATAGCAAACTACATATTCTCAAACTGCTGGGCAGGCGATTAAAGGACATGTTCAGCACTTCATCTAAAAGCAAGTATAAGGCCAGAGCTTTGGAATGCATTTTTTCTACTTCCTGGCCCAGGGGATTATCAGAAAACTCAGCTGAAGTGTTACTCCAAGCACCATAACCACTTCAAGTCACAAGCAGATAAACTGTTGTGCCCTGAGACAAGTAATTTCCTTGTGACTTTGTATTAAAAAGATCAGCTTCATTTCATGACTATAATGAACAAATAAACAAAATTGTATCAAAAATCATATTAAAAAAAAGTTACAGAAATATGTATATAATCAAAACAGGCATCCGGGTACACGGGGGAAGGTGGGAAGAAAATGCAAGTATCTGGCAGCCCTTCACGTATACACTGACATCTGATGGTTCAAAGATCCAGTCTGTACAGTATTTGTCAGCGTGAAACGCCACTTATGGCTCTTGTCAATAAGCTGGAAACTTTGCTTCCAGATTGGCTAGATACATTTTACTCAAACTTTATAACCACTGCTCACCACCATACCGCATGCATGGGGCTGCTGTGCAAGCAGTCAGCATACCACCCAAGTTTTTAAATTGGCAAAGTGCAACTCTTTCATTTTAGGTGGGTGAGGCCAGGGGCAGAGCTACTCTGAGAAATACATTTTAGGGGATTTACTAATAACAATTTGTAGCTACAATGTAACTTTTAACTAGTCTAATACTATCCTTACCTTTTTGTGTCATTTTACCCCACTCCCTCTAGCATGTAAGCTCATTGAGCATGGCCCTCAACCCCTCTGTTCCTGTGTGTCCAACATGTCTGGTTACAACTACATGTCTGTTCGTCCACCCATTGTAAAGCGCTGCGGAATTTGACGGCGCTCTATAAATATCATAATAATAATAATAATAATCTTATTTACACAGACTGATTTCTAAACACATTTGTTGTAGTTTAAAGACACCGTATTGTGAATATTGCTGCTGTGGAGCTCTGTTACACACTAACACTATGATTTGTGCTAATAATAGGGACTGCCTCTCCTACACAGGGACACTTGGGTGGTGTTGTTGGATCTCCCCCTGTCAGCTGTATGGCACTGACACTGTGTGCCCCTTTAAGAGCATGGCCACCATTCCTAGGCCAGCAGCCATTTCCCGGGCTGTGCCAGTGCCCGGACAGAGCTGCTGCCCATGGCATGCCGACTGGCACTAACCTGTACCTGAGCTGCTGGAGGCCGCGGCCATATTGCCCTCGCTTCCGCGTGCATCAAAGAGTGGGCGGGGCGACGGCAGAAATAAAAAAAAATTTAAAAAAAAGGCTGATTTCTACTCTCTCGCTAGGACACGCCCCCTGCGATCTCTGATTGGTTCCTATCTTGCGGGCTACTGCGATTACTGACGCGTGACGTCAGATAAGCCCGCCCACAGATTTGCATAGCCTGGGTCTCCCGGCGTGCAAAGCGGTGACAGCCGCTGTCCACACGAACTACGTTTCCCGGCATGCCCCGCGCGGGCAGCTGCTGCCCGCAGCGTTGGTTTAAGACACCGGTTCCTCAGAACAATGAATGCGCTGTGTGAGCAGACTGCGATAGCGGCACTCCGACTGCAGGGCGCATGCTCGCATCCCAGCCACACGGGGCCAGGGCACTAAGCTGTGCTCCACTGACAGAGCGGTGACAGGCACGGAGCAGGGAGCACTGAATGGAGAATACACACTGACTGGCTGGCACTCACACTCACACTCACTGACTGGCACTCACACTCACTGACTGGCTGGCACTCACACTCACTGAATGGAGAATACACACTGACTGGCTGGCACTCACACTCACACTCACTGACTGGCACTCACACTCACTGACTGGCTGGCACTCACACTCACTGAATGGAGAATACACACTGACTGGCACTCACACTCACTGACTGACTGGCACTCACTCACACTCACTGACTGGCTGGCACTCACACTCACTGAATGGAGAATACACACTGACTGGCACTCACTGAATGGAGAATACACACTGACTGACTGGCACTCACACTCACTGACTGTCTGGCACTCACACTCACACTCACTGACTGACTGACACTCACTCACTGAATGGAGAATACACACTGACTGGCACTCACACTCACTGACTGACTGGCACTCACACTCACTGAATGGAGAATACACACTGACTGACTGGCACTCACACTCACTGACTGGAGAATACACACTCACTGACTGGCACTCACACTCACTGACTGGAGAATACACACTCACTGACTGGCATACACTGCCTAACACTCACACTCACTGCCTGGGTTTGATTCCAGGGGTAGCCGGCCACACAAATAAATACCCAGACAGAGGGTGAGCTCAGTGTGGCAGCATACCAGGCATCAGTCAATTGGAGAGCTACCCTCATCCACAGACCAGCAGCTGGCACCACTGGCACACTCTGCCACCAACCTTCTTGAAGGAAAAGTGGGCACCTTCACTGGCAGCTCTTCTTCTCTTGCACCAGTCACTCATAGCTGGTACCTCAACACCGTGTCACCACCAACAGCATCCAGTGCCCACACAGGGACCATAATCACTAGCCACACAAGGACCATCAATACCCACTCAGGAACCTTCATCCAGTGAACACACAGGGACCATCATCACTACCCACACACGGACCATCTTCACTACCCACACAGGGGATTTTCTTCCAGTGCCCACCTAAGGGAGTACTTGCATCCAGTGCCCACACAGGTAACCTGCATACAGTGTCACACAGGAGTACTGCGTCCAGTGCCCACCCAAGGACCTTTATCTAGTGCCCGTTTAGAGATCATCATTATCCACACAGGGACCATCATCGGAGCCCTCACTGGATTTTCTTACAGTGCCCACCCAGGGCAGGACCTGCATACAATGCCCACCTAGGGCAGGACCTACATCCACTGCCCAACCAGAGGACTTGTATCAAGTGCCCACCCAGAGGACCCGCATCCAATGCCCACCTAGGGCAGGACCTACATCCAGTGCCCAACCAGAGGACTTGTATCCAGTGCCCACCCAGGGACCTGATTCCAGTGCCCACCCAGGCACCTGATTCCAGTGCCCACCCAGGGGACCTCAAACCTGTGCCCACCCAGAGAACCTGCCGCCAGGATCAGGCTGAATTGTATGAGCTGATCCCCGCTTTCCTCTCAGCACCTCTGCCTGCGGGGTAGAGGATACAGGCACCCACTACCCTCGGTTACTGACAGAAGGGGGGATTTAAACACAAAGGCAGGCTGGAGGTGGGGAGAGGAGGAAGCTCTGGCTCTGTCACTGCTCCTCAGGAGGGGGATGATGCTGAGCTGCTGCCTGCCCTGAGCCTCAGCAAACAAGCTGCTACCCTGCAAACATGTGGATCCCCACTGAGCACGAGAAATACGGCGTTGGTGAGTGTGCACTCACTGGGTCATCTTCCCAAGCTCCCCCTGTGACCCCCCTACCCTCCCTCGCCGGCTGCTTTATTCCTGTTTACTGCCATGCAGCAAATCAATTGCATTCAATGGGGGGATGACACAAATAGCTGCACTGATTGCTGCCTGCATGCATTAAAAGTCCCAAGCATTGAGATCAGCACTGCTACCCACTGAATGCATGGGGTATCTGGGTGCACAAGTAAACATTCTTATTCATTCTAATATTCCTGTTTCTAGAATCTAGATTATGATATTGCTACATTGTATGCCTGTATGCATGTGTAGATGTTATGGCTGCAAGGCATTGCACAGTAGGCATTTGAATTGCAACCAGGACTAAATCAGGCAATATTCCCCCAGTATATACAATTATATGTAATTCAGGCCATCTGAGTATCTCTCCATGTCAGCTGTCATTCCTAAGGAACATTCCTGCAGAAGCTTAGCTGATACATTAATGATGTATGTTCTGGTCTCAGGAACTTTAATGAGTATATATAAACAAAGGCGCTGGGGCTGTATGGGGGGCTGGTAGGGGATGGATATTAACTGATCTGGTATATTGAGATTGTTTGACAAATAGAAATGGCAGGGGGGTGTTTGCTTACTCACTACTGTAAGCTGTACCTTGTTTAGCAGAGAGAGTAATTGGATTTACGGTGCAGATTGTAGGAGTCTCACATTTTCTTTATCTCTATTTACCAAAAACCTGAACGTTAAACCCTGACAATATATTTTTGATTTGAATGATTCACCATTAACACCAAACTTTTGCTTTTTTTTCCCCTGTATAATCAAAACAATAGTGTCTTTTGCACGTTATTGTTGGATGTTATTTGTGTTTATGCTTTGCTATCACCATGTTATCATTTTTTTTGCACATTCCATTTAAATGTTGTGGCTTCCAAAAAGATAAATCTGTAATTTTTAAAAAATGTTTTTATGTAATTAATCTTGCTTTTTAAAAATTATTTATTTTCATTTTTAGCTTTTATCTATGTTGCCTGCTGTCATCCATCTGTTTTTGCCTGTGTATAATTCTATGTATATATATTCACATCCTGTCTGTACCTTTTCCGTGGCATGTTTGTCCTTGAGATTCTGTACGTGGCCTAACAACTTGGCTGTCTTTCATTTTATAGATTGGTTATATCATGGAATTTGCACAGAAATATAAATTTGCTTGCCTTAGGAGATTGAAAATTAGTATTTTCTCTAAACCAATTGCCCCCTACTACAGTTTCTTTGTATCCATCTCTTTTCGCCTTTTGTTATTGCTTTTGTTTGTTTGTGCTGAGGGAAGTATTGTGATTGTTGACATGATGTGAGGTCTTCCATGGGACGTCATTCTCTAAGCACCGCCTGACTCTGTCAGCGAATGGACCTCTGAAACCATCACAAGCATCTTTTGTACCTCGTGGTACATATTATCAGAATATATTACTGCTTGCTTTAGTAGGGGAAACAATGGCTGTATATCAATTTGCTAGTCCCATGCCCCATTAATTTTTGTGGCGCTATAGCGGTTAATCGTGTCTGAAGATAATATACAGATATTGTCAATATCCACTGCTCCAATTCTGTTGAGCTCAAGCCATCTGCTTTCTTTTGTTTTGTTTTTTATTTTTTTATTTTTATTGTCGCTTTGTGATGTTTTTTTTTCTAATCCAGGGTTGTTTTGTTTGTTTGTGATATGAACTAGAATAGAAAAAAAAAAATCTCTTTTAGCTGCTAACTTTGATTACATTTAGGTTTTTTTTTTCTCTTTTTTAACTTTAAAACACAGAATTGTTTCTTCTTTACCTCTAAGTCCATATTATTTAACAGTCACAACCGAGAAATCATGCAAATAGTTGTCTGTTACTTACATCTTTATTTCACAACAGCATATCTTGTAATTGGACTAAAATTATGTGTGTGTGTGTGTGTGTGTATATATATATATATATATATGTATATTGCAATAAAAAGCTTAGTTTTGAGAAATATATTTAAGGAGAAAAAACAAACAAAAATATTGTTGCATGCACTTTAGAAAAGGAGTTGAGGTTTCGTTTGTGAAGCTGCAGTGAGGTTTAAAACTATACATATGATTCACATTTAATCATATTGTGAGGATTCCAAAAATAGCCCCGTTTGAACTTACTGGTTGTTTGCTTTTAATCATTTGTTATTTTAATGTTTTGCATTACATAGTCTGTCACCAGTGATTTCTGGTTTACCACACGACAGCAATAAATACAATTCTGTAACATTAGTTTTATCGAACATATAAATGAAATAATAATAATTTATTTGCATGGCTTTCGAGTTTACTATATTAGTGCCAATATGACAGCTAAACAGCGGGCTCTTCTTCGCTAAACTGGTGTGGAACGTTTCCTACTAATTGCACGTTTTGGGCCCGTATATCTGATCTGCATAAAAAGAGCTGAGTTTCAGATACTGTCAACTTGGCTGTTTTGACCTAACATGTACAATCTTCTTGACAGTTCTCAACAACTCCTGATGTGATGTGTAATCTTCAATATATTGCTCCATCTCTTCGCTACGGTGAGAGTAATAACCGCACAAATAGAGGGAGCTGTAATCTCTTTGGTGCCATTGATTCTGCATATCAGACCTTTTATTTACTCACCTCTATTATCCATTTAAAATATATGTTTTAGCGTTTTAAAATTTTAATATGATTTGGACGATTGCGGTTTAACAATTTTTACCCAATAAATACAATTTTTTTGTTTCTCACTCTGAATTTATTTATGTATGAGCCCCCTTTTACGTCACACTTTGCGTGCGGTCATGCGTAAAGTTTATTGAAGTGTGCACTAGCGCAGTGATAAGATAGGAGGAAAATCATATGGGTTCCTGATCTGAAGCAGATTCAATTGTTTATATCAATAGTAGCTACCAGCACACATTGCTCATAATTGCTAGCAATTGTATATATTTTTATGTATAAAAATATTGTCCATCTTGAACCTGTCAATTAACGATTACAGTCCCTGCCACAAGTTCAGTGATGAGAGAGCAGGAGAACCCTCTTACATGCGTTATCCTGGTCTGTGTCACAGCAGCTGCAGTGCATCCACTGTAGTTGCTGTAATTATTATCCCTCTAGGAGTCACATTTGGCAATTTTCTAGAGGAATAAAGATTTGCAGTGGCAGTGGGTGATGTTCTCACAGCGAAGACAGCATTTACATTTTATAATGGAGGTACTCACTGCTTTGGGAGCTGTTCACAAACAGGGACAATCCATTTAAAATGGAGTGAGACATAGGCAGAACTGAGGGGTGATGGTTACATTAGTAAGGAGGTAAATAGTTGGTTAACAATTAAAACAACAATAATTTACATACTAACACTGTGATAAACCATATTTATTGTTTAAATTGATGTCAGTTAAACGTGAATCTGTCATGTCACTTTAAGCCTATATGTTTTCTGACATTTGGAGATCCATTGATCAGTAGATATTTTATTTATAAGCTATATTCTGACATTTAGAGTACCATCGATTGGTAAATTCATGTTTTATTATAAAATAGCACAAGATATTCTCCAGGCACCCAAAGTGTTAAAGCCCCAGGTAGTTTCAATTGAACAAAAGGAATAACAACGTTTCGACCTGCTAAGAGGTCTTTATCAAGCTTGACATTGTCAAAAACCATGAGCTATGGTTCTATGAGCGAGTACTGCAGAACGCAATGTAATTTTATAATGAAACAATATTGCAAAAATGGTGATAGGAGCCCCACTCAATCCCAGCAGCCACTGGGTGCTCCGGAGCAGGACCAGCAATACCAAAGTTTCTTGTGCTGCTTTGTAGTTGTGGGATTGCTGGTCCTGCTTCGGAGCACCGGGTGGCTGCTGGGATTGAGTGCGGCTCCTATCACCATTTTTGCAATATTGTTTTATTATATATTGACATTGGGTTCTGCAGTATTGGCTCATAGAACCAAATCTCATGGTTTTTGACGATGGCAAAGTTATTCCTTTGTTGCAGGATCAACTCTACATTTCTCCCTAACCAGGCATTAAAAGCTTCAAGCACTTTACATTAAACAGCACAATTCCTTGTGAATATATTCAGACGAGCGGGAGCTGTCTGGTACATTTGGTGCTGCTTATATGTGAAATCTGTTTTGTGACCGGCCAGCTGTTTGTTTGGAGCATTATACAGACTAACTACTACAATCTGTTTGATACTTAGCTAGACGTTATCGGAGAAACTTCCAGACCAGAACCAGCGCCATGCTGATAAGATCCACAAGGTCAAACCTGCAGTCCATGGCTGGATTCTCGTCACTTTTGATTTCTTTTGGATAATAACCAATGCTTTTGTTTAAAACAAGCTGTGTTTCGAAACAATGGATATTGCTATTAGTATCTGCAGAAATACAGTATGAAGTTTAAAACGGGATGCCTGTTTGTGCTCATTTGCATGTCAAACTGGGAACTCTGGGAGAGAACATTGATTTCTCGAGTTCCTGAACTACTTATCGTAGTCCAACTTGAGATATATAGGTTATGCATGACAGTAAATTCTCATATTTACTAGAAGGTGAGCCATTACTAGAAGGTGAGCCTGTTTTGACTTTGCCATCATTTTTACAGTTTATCTCTTCACTAAGAGATCTATGTGGCAAGTTATTTTATTTAGGCTACAGTTGGATCATTTATATTCAGGTTTATATACTAAGCTACACATTGTTGTTGATAAACCAAGGAAGTTCACATTTTAGAGTGAAATAAAATGAGCTGGAAACCACAGGATTTAATTTACTCCTCTCTCCCCCCAATTTTTTTTTATCTCCCTTGTCAATTCCCAACAGATCCTGGTTTAGCGAATAATCCTAAAGTGTTAATTCTCAGCAAATTCAAAGTTAAAAGGAACACTGTAGGCACCCAGACAGCAACATCTTTATAAAGTGCGATGGGTGCCATGTCCCCCTTATTTTAACTATGAAGCTGAGAACATTTCTGTTCTGCAGAATGGCAAGGTTTTCATTGCAGGGTTTAAATGTCTCTAGTGGCTCTCACGCAGATGGCCGCTAGAGGCGCTTCTAATGAAATAGAAGAGTAAAACTCTGCTCTTTCTATCAGATGGTCTCAGAGAGACATTCTGATTGGTGCATCGTGGCATTTTGCTGTGCATGCGCACTAGCCTTTCAATATTTTCCTATAGGAAAACATTGGATTGTCTGTGACCATCGATCTTAATCAAGGAGGAGGCATTTCCATGCGGAGATCGGCTCTGTGAGGGAGAAAATAAAAGTAGTTTTTTTTTCTCCCTGCAGGTGGGAGACAGTCACCTAAACAGCCACCAGGGCACTATAGTGTTAGGAATACACATTTGTATTGCTAATGCTATAGTATTCCTTTAACCCCTTAAGGACACATGACATGTGTGACATGTCACGATTACCTTTTATTCCAGAATTTCGGTCAATTTAACATTTTAGGCCATAATAGAAAAACTGAAAACTTTATCCAGCCTAACTATGCTTTTAATTTGGCTACTGCAGACTCAAATTTACATTTCACTTTGAATTCCTGATAATTAAAGCTTT
The DNA here is from genome assembly GCA_933207985.1 of Pelobates cultripes. Classification (NCBI taxonomy): domain Eukaryota; kingdom Metazoa; phylum Chordata; class Amphibia; order Anura; family Pelobatidae; genus Pelobates; species Pelobates cultripes. Next base: position 334,648,142 of record OW240914.1, on the reverse strand, counting down.
TCTGTAGATTGTAAGCTCATTTGAGCAGAGTCCTCTTCCACCTATCGTTCCTGTAGGTTTTCTTGTAACTGTCCTTTTTATAGCTAAACCCCCTCTAGTAATATTGTAAAGCGCTACAGAATATGTTAGAGCTATATAAATGGCAATAATAAATAAATACTTAAATAGGGAATAACCCTCAAAGACTAATTGCACTGTAATTGCTACACAGAGTTATAGAGTGCAGAATGTCCCTTTAAGTTTGCATTCTCTTACTTGTTATGCCCTCTTCAACTAGCCCATACTTCCAGATGGTGTCTTAAAAATATTTCTTTTGAAGTTGGGACACTAAAATATACTTGCTGTTTCCAAGAATATGCAGCTGCCAGTGACGTGTTGATAGGTTTCTTCATCTAAATAGGAAACATTAAAATATAAAAACTGTAACAGATAATTGCTCTGAAAATGAGATAGCTTCATTTCTTTTCATTGGAAGTCTGTACTTCTGTTTATATAATTACCTTTTGTTACCACATTTGCTATTCCTATCATGGATTGAAAAATTGGATACACAGACACCGCATCCACAGGAAATATAAACTCAGGACAGATTCTTTTTAAAGTACAGATGCTTCATGAAACAGAGAATAATTATATCTGTATGTACCATTTTTTACATTTTATTTTTAGAGCATTTTATTAAAGGTGCTGTTAAAATAAAATAAAAAAATACATCATGATTTTATTTTTAATGTAATCTTGGTAGTCACTGGCTGACTGGCGCTTCTGTGCTGTATATTCTCCTGAGTCAAAACAGGTTATTAGTGGTGTTTGCCGAATTCCCCTGAAGTTAGACAGATACATATATTGATATAGCTAGTTTTCCAGCTCAAATAAGAGAAAACAGGGTATACAGACACAGGTTTACATAGAAAAACATTATAATCTCACATATTTGATTAATCACCAAGTTAATGGCTTGCAGTGATGTCTTAAAGGACCACTATAGTGCCAGGAAAACATACTCGTTTTCCCCACCACCCTCAGGGATCCCTTCCCGCCGGGTTCTGGGGAGAGGAAGGGGTTAAACTTACCTCTTTCTCCAGTGCCAGACAGGGAGCTCTCCTCCTCTCCTCCTTTTCGGCTGAATGCGCATGCGCAGCAGGAGCCGCGCGCGCATTCAGCCAGTCCATAGGAAAGTATTCACAATGCATTCCTATGGACGCTGGCGTCTTCTCACAGTAAGAAGCACGCAAGTGCCTCTAGCGGCTGTCAAGAGACATCCACTGGAGGCTAGATTAACCCTAACATAAACATAGCAGTTTTTCTGAAACTGCTATGTTTATAAAAAAAAGGGTTAACCCTAGCTGCACCTTCATTAAGCTGAAGTGGTCTGGGTGCCTATAGTGGTCCTTTAATCCCACCATTCCAAACCTTGTCATCAGCCGTTTTACTGTCATCTACTTGGTACAAAAAAGGTCCATTAAAGGATCACTATACTGCCAGGAAAACAAACTCGATTTCCTGACACTATAGCATCCTTAGGACCCCCCCCACCCTCAGGGCCCCCTTCCCGTTAAAATCCCTACAGGTACTTACATTAATCCAGCGCCGGGCTCCCTCGGTGCTGGTCACCTCTCCTCCCACTCCACTGGAGCGGAATGCGCATGCGAGGCAAGAGTTGCGTGCTCATTCAAACAGTCCATAGGAAAGCATTTCTCATACATATTATGGAATACTACCTATACAAAACACACACACTACAATGTCCATATGGAACATAATAGGCTAATGGCATATCTGTCGCCTGTTACAATCATCAATGCACTCGATTGTGCATTAAAAGTGGAAATCCGCGTAAAAGAGACATTGTTTAACTTTTTATTTATTTGTGCTGGTTTTTTTTTTTAACATTTTATTGAGGTCAGCATTGAGGAACATCATGACTTAGGCCCGGTTTTAAAGCAATAATGCTTTATAACATCTCCTCTAGAATGTAAGCTCATTGAGCAGGGCCCTCCGCCTCTCTGTTCCTGTACGTACAGTTGTCTGGTTACAGTTACGTCTGTTAGTCCACCCGTTGTACAGCGCTACGGAATCTGATGGCGCTATATAAATAATAATAATAACTTCAGTTAAATAGTCCATATATTTTGAATTGTGATCTGCTTGAAAACGGTCATGTGAATCTGTCTGTAAGTCTGACAGTGGTATTTATCAGATACTGAATTTGTAATCCAGGCTAAATACTCTGGAGTAAATCATAAGATATTTGGAATTCTAAGCTGTCTCCTAAACTATGGAGGAGAATAAATGTTGCTGAGCTGAATATAAAGTTTTGCTCCAGTTCTGGTCCAAAGCAAGTCTGTCAGGGCAACTCTCCCATTTGCCTGTATGTAAACAAGAGGCTGGCTACGTCTAAGTTTAACATATTGTATTGGAAGGTGCTACAATGAGGAGGTGGAGTATTTGATCAACATTTTATCTATATAGTGGAATATTTTAGGAAATTGTTTGTATTGTAATTTAACACTTGGGGGAAAGCCAGCTGTTCTGAAAAAGCAGAGCCTCGGTTATCATTGGGTGGTAAGAGGCTTGACTCTCTGATGTCCTGTTGTCAAGCACCTGAGATACAGGTGAATACATGATAAAGAGGTTTTTCACCAAATTGGGAATTGTGAACAATGTTATAAGGAAATTGAAGACATTTAGTTCAAAATATCTAACGGGGGAGTGAGAGAATTTTTCCTATTCTGATAATATATGGTTTAAAATATGAAATTCCTGTGTCAATTCTCTACAGTTCACATCATATGTAAGTGAATAAACAGAACTGTATTTTTGTTTCCTAGCAATAATCTGATTTACATGAGGGGAAAAATGTGGTCTTTCATGAGACCTGTTCTTTTAACCCCTTAAGGACACATGTGATGATTCCCTTTTATTCCAGAAGTTTGGTCCTTAAGGGGACGTGCCAAGTTTGCTGAAGTGCTTTAGGGGTTAAGATCATGTCTCCTTTTTCTTATTTTATAAAACAAAGCAGAAGTAAATTTCCTCTCATAGAGATGCAGTTTGTGGCATTTGCTGAGCATATGCCCTGTGTCCCAATATTTCTCAATGCGATACAGCCAAGCCAAGAGGTCATCATTAGTGATGATCTCCTAGGGGCGGGATAGAGCTGCACAGGAAGATGGTGTCACTCTGGACTTGGTGGGAATATTATTATTTTTTTGTTTGTTTTTATGATGCAGTAGGCATAGGGGAACCTAAACCTAAAATTGAAAAAAGAATACTCCAATTTTAGAAACCAATATATTTATTTCTAACCTTGGAGTGTTCCTTTTAAATGCATCACAATGCATTTCCTTTGGTGGAAGACAATTATTTTGCCTGGTGGAATTAGTTAATGAAACGATAAAACAGCCATTGCATTGTGTAGCAAGAGGAAGCTTCACACCTGTGGCTTCTAGATTCACATCAAAACAATTTTCAAGATTTTTTTTAAGGGTCTGCCTGCTGCAAGTGATAATACCAGAAACTTGGGTCTTGCAAATAGGAATTGGCTTAATGCAGTTTGGCATAATTACCCTTCTAAAAAAAAGGGTTTTCACTTTAAAGTAGCATTATGATTCATTCTGAAAGTCTTGAGACATTTTCTACACATTAGCTCAGAATACTGTTTGGGATGGTTGAAAGTGGCACTCCAAGCACCATAAGTACTACAGCTCATTGTACTTGTATGGTGCAATGCATCTTTGGATGCTATCCCTCCAGTTTTCATATTTTTGGAGCAATACGTTAAAAAAAACAAAACAACAAAAAAAGGCTCTCTGCAGATCTCACAATCTGGCCCCTCTGCAACTGTTTGGATAGTGGAAAAGATTTGCTTCCATATTGTTTGTCCAAAGCTATCCTACTTTGGACAGAAATTCTAAACTGCAAGCTTAGGCCCCCAGTATTAAGTCTCTTTACGACTTCTTTTTAAATCTGTTTGTATTTTATATGACATGTTTTATCTTTTTTTTGTTTGTTTTTTGTTTAGTTTTTATAGTTTATATTTTTCTGTGTTTAGCTTTTGCATTTCTGCATGGCAGGCAGTTCAGTGTATTATTTTTACTGTTTCCTGCCCCGTGGAAACCTTTTCTGACTGGCGGCAATAAATGCGTGCCAAGGTTTTGAAAATCAGGATTGTGAGATTAATGCCAGTGTGTTGAACAGCCGTCTTTATGTTAGTTACCGATAAACTTTTCATAACTTTGAAAGATGGCAAAATATACATCTGTTTGGAGAATTGTATTAAACTGAGATTATGGACATACTTTTTGTTAGTGACAGTGCCACTTTAAATATGCTTCAGGTAATATGGATCAATATTGTATAGCTAATAACTTATTGTATGATCAGCTTAGTATTGGCAGATGTATGTTTTAGGATTTAATATAAAGAGAGTTGTTCATTTTGTCTTTACTATTGCTCAGAGCACCCTGACATGGAGTTACTTCAATTTTTCAGTTTTCAAAATCAACATTTTTCTGCAGTTTAACACAAAATGTGCGCTTGTTCAGAATTTCCAGGCCTCCATAGGGCTCCAAAGATTAGTTGTTATTACACTGCTGTTAGTATTTAAAGCTCTTTAAATAACTGTAAATGAAATGCTCCTATCCAGTGCTTTGATAGGTGGTGTGTTCCCCAATATAATTTAAGAGGGATCTTTTTGAGAAACTATCAATGTTTAATTTGGCAGATGACCCATATTGTTACTGTAGCATGCACGGTTGGCATTATTCCAGCTGTTGATGGAATACCTTGACAGTTACCACAGCAACTACTGTGTGGATTTGTTCCTATGGGAACTAGTCTTCCATTGAGCCTAACTGTAGGCAATGCTTCCACCCCCATACTCCTCATTGTGAGACGGAAGCATCACTATTGGGGGGGAAGAAAAAAGTAAAACAAAAAAATGGACGGTAAACTGAGATTAAGAGGAATTAAATCTCTGTCCAATGATTTTATTTTTTTTACTGTTAATATTCCCCAGGTTTCAATCTGGTTTGGTAGTATGTCTTGAAAATGATAGGCTTTATGTTTCTCGGATCTTAGTCTGCATCTTTTAAGTGTCTGCTTCTTTTTGTTATGCGATATGTGTTTGTTTGTTACATTTGATATGCTTTTAGGAAATGATCTATAAGTTAAACCACTGTGGCTACACTCAAACTGAAACCGTTTCACTACATTTCTGAATTTAGAAAACATCATCTCTTTTTTCCTCTTCACTGTTGGTGTTATTTAGTAAGACAATACACAGGCTCTATTGTTATGAACCTGAGATGATAAAGTTATTTTACTTTTCCTTGGAGTATCTATTATTCTACGAATCCTGTGGCTTTCTCACTTTTGGATTTGAATTTTGAGATTCCACTTAAACAGGGTGTTTGTGTGGTCAGCCAGCAATGTGTGAAATTACTGGTGTAAATAAATACATTATTTTTTCAAGACACATTTCACAGATAAGCAGATTACTTCACAGAAATCTATTTTTACCTCCCAAACTTTATAACAGCCAAATTAGAAGGAATGAGTTTGTGATTGTCAGGGAGAATATTTATATAACTCAATCGTATATTGATAACCATTTATGTAATTGGATACACTATTTAATTTACAAACTGATTATTATTTTTATTTTTTCTCTGCAAAACTAATTTATAAAATCACCAGGAGATGGAAGGAAGGGAAAATGTGATCATTTTGCTGCTCTCACTTTAACCCCTTATATCTCAGTAATGATGACAGAATGCAATTTGCCTGTCTACATTTGGATGCTAGTTATTTGGGATAAACTACATTGTCAGGCTCTTCCTGGTTGCTAGATTGTTCTGGAGACAAAGTGGGGACCAATCATGTGTACCATCTGATAGGGCGGACCTTTTTATTTGAAATATTATTTATGTGTTTAATTGCTTATTGACGCTGCATACATTGTTCATAAGATCCTGTCCTAGTTGTAAACATAAAATAAATATTTTTGCAATTGTGCATTCCGAGGCAGACAGGAAACAATAAGACCCACTTGTGTTGCTTCCAAATTTCTTGTGCCCCAAAAAATAGGTTTGGCAATACACTTGCAACTTACCAGTACCTTGCACCAAACCTGGGCGATGCTTATCTAAACGTCTTTTATGTTGTGAGTCATGATAGTTTTTCTCATGGCTGTAAAGGAACACTCCAAGCATCATGACTTGAAGTGGTTATGGTGCTTGGAGTGTTTCTTTAATGTCAGAATAATCCTAGAAATAGCTTTTGGAGAAGTTGTGCATGCTCCCATGTGTGATGGACATTTGTCTTATTGTAGTGATGTCTAAAGAAGGAAAGCGATGAATAAAAAACAAGCAGCATTTCTTTTTGAATATTTGATCTTGGCTGAGAAATCTTCGGCACTGACATACATCATGATTTACTTCATTGACTCCAGAAATACATTAAAATGCATATCTCCTCTGTTTTTATAACATTGCTTGATGATTGTAAAATAAGCGTAAGATAAATACGTGTGCTCTAACCTTCTGTATCTCCCACACACATTTTGAATTATCACTGTAGTGACCAACCCTGTAAATGTCCTTATTAGAATGATATGGGTGAGAAGCCTTTTTAGACACAATGTGTCCAGTAATAGTTATAACAAAGGAATTTGGTATATAATATATATATATATATATATATATATATATATATATATATACCTTAAGTGGAGCGCTATAAATGTTGAGGAATTACCTCACAGAGTCTTGATTGGGTCGTATACATCACATACAGATATGGAAGATAAAAATATATAATATAGTGCAGATTGTAAAACACTTGTGCAATTTCAAATGAGGTAGATAAATGGATCACTCACATTTTCCAGAGCCTATGTTTTGGCTCTGTAAATTGGACTGGTATGCATCCCACCACTATTTCCTGCTAAAAATTTTCTCCGGGAAGATAAAAACAATAGGAACATCCAATGTTTAGTATGTAGTATTGGATGTTCCTATTGTTTTTATAATAATGAATTAATAATGATAATGAATTAATGCGATTTTACAGCAGCGAAGAATTAAAGGAACATTGTAGGTACATAATCACTTTAACCGATTGAAATGGTCATGGTGCCTGGAGTGTTGATCTGGTGCCTGGAGTGTTGGTCTGGTACTTGGAGTCTGGAGTGATGGTCTTGTACTTGGAGTCTGGAGTGATGGTCTGGTACTTGGAGTCTAGAGTGTTGGTCTGGTACTTGGAGTCGGGAGTGTTGGACTGTCACTTGGAGTCTGGAGTGCTGATCTGGTGCCTGGAGTCTGGAGTGTTTGGTCTGGTACTTGGAGTCTGGAGTGTTTGTTGGTCTCATGCCTAGAGTCTGGAGTGTTGGTTTGGTACTTGTTGTGTTGGTTTGGTACTTGGAATCTGGAGTGTTGGTCTGGTACTTGGAGTCTGGAGAGTTGGTCTGGTACCTGGAATCTGGAGAGTTGATCTGGTACCTGGAGTCTGGAGTGTTGGTCTGGTACTTGGAGTCTGGAGTGTTGGTCTGGTACTTGGAGTCTGGAAAGTTGGTCTGGTACTTGGAGTCTGGAGTGTGTGTTGGTCTGGAGTCTGGAGTGTTGGATCCCACATCACAAGTAAAGGTTTAAGGTCACCAGCAGCTTAAAATCTGACTGCCGGTGATGAAATGATGAAGCAGGAGACAGAATTATGCTTCCATCTTACGCCATACCAATTCATACTAGGGATTGGAGTTGTGTCTGGCTGAGAGTGCTCAGCTGAAATTTTCAGCCAGTCACTGCCAATGGTATGGCATGAAGCAAAGCATAACCCCTCCACTTCTATATCATAATCGGACACTTGGTTTCGGGCTGCAAGGGACCAAGAATCTCTGCCAAATGGTGAGTAAACTATTTAGTAGTGCTGTGGACCCCTGGACTCTAGGCAATTCTTTGAAGTGGTTATGGTGCCTAAAGTATTCCTTTACGATCTCACAACACCATATGATGGTTACAAATTGCCTCCCCACCCCTCTCCCCCCTGCCCCCCCCCCCTTCATTCTTCATTCATAGTAAGTGAGACCAAGCTAATTGCATGGTTCCAGAGCCCTGCCTAACTCCTGGGCCCTAGGTGGCCACCTAAGGTTGGCCTTACTGTTAAATCCTTCAAGCTCTGTGCTACATTCTTTTAGATGTTTCACATGATGTACCAATGTTTGTCATCTTTTTTTTTTCTTCAAACTTTGTTGTTTTTTTGTGTGTTGAGCTTCGTAGCCATAGTACTATTATTTAGAAAGCCACTGATACTCTACAAAGTAGTTATTATAATACTAATTATGTTTTCAAACATTTCTGTGGTTGTTTGTCTTATAGAAATATGCAAGATGAGTCAAAAGTCAGGAGCTAACCAGATACTTGTGAGAAGCTTAATGTTAGATTAATCTAATAACCATTACGTGACAGATCAACGGGTGTGCCAGTGAGGTACATTGCACTACTACTAATCAGCTACTACTAATCTTTTTGTTAGGTGCATATTTAAAATGTCCCATAAAAAGCATATACAGTGATTTTAGAAGGTTCTGACCTGTGGATTTCAACTGCCATTGTTCTGCTATTATCACAAACAGATCTAAAAATAGTTGGAGGCTGCACCTTGCCCAGCTTTGTTCCAGAGCAAGCAGGATAGCTTTTTAAGATAGCTTTCAGGGTGTTGAAAAAAAAGTCTTAAAAAGATTTCAGCCTGCCTGTTCATAAGGCCAACGGCGCTCAACAGGAAGCCCGTAGCAGTTAGCCTACTTAATAGGAGGAAGCAGGAAGTATTGTTTTCCTGCATCGTGAAGCTCCTTCTCAAAAAACAAACGGCAGAGGCCTACCTCTACATTCTTTTCTGTCACAGCCATTTATAACCATGCAAGTTTCTAAATCGCAAACTATATTTAGCATTCACTGCTCCTTTTATATCAGAACGCTATATCAGCCAATGTATCTAATACCAACGTATTTTGTAGATTCCAACGCTCCATTTCCTAACTTAATATAAATGAATGATTAAAAGGTCCTCTGCCGTTCATTGTGTCCAGACCTTATGTCGGTGTTTATAAAAATGTGTGCCTGTATCTTTTTATATTTATTTTGTAGTTTGTGTGGCAGTCTCCATCTCTTGTTTGCAGACTGGGAAAGCATTTGAAATGTGTAATCGGTTTCAGTCTTGTGTGGCATTAATTGCTGTGATAACATTTCCTCTGCCAAACGCTTTGGATCTCCCCCCTTTTCATCCTTGCTATTTCTGTCTCGATGTCCCTGCGTGACACAGATGTTGCACCACTCTCTGTCTGTCTCTCTATTTCTTTGTGTATGTGTGTGTGTGTGTGTCTCTCTCTCTTTCTCTCTCTCTCTCTCTGTGAACCTTACATAATGGCTTAGAACAACACCCCCCCACCATAAAAATATCCTTTGTTGTACTGATATAGAGGAAACTCTCAAATATGTCCCCTTCCCTTTGTAATTTTATGCCAGAATTGCCCTCCTTTATGCAACATGCTAATGTAGCATTTATGGCATTCCTAATTCTCTGTTGTTCATATGGGATCCTTTTGGGAAATCGGGCACATCAGAGAAGCATCAATGCTTCAGGTATCTGAGAGAGATGCTGCCATGTTCTGAATGTTAATAAAAACATTCTCTAAACCAGCTGGATTATCATAATTTTTCTTAAATATCCTGAAATCTCTGCTTCGGTTTCCTCTTGTAGCTTCCTCAACACAGGACATTTTCGTTGCTGCCACGATTCAGACCTCCTCAGCTGTGCGTGCCGTCACATATGCATGACAGCACAACTGTAGAGGATAGATAATCTTTATCATTTTGATCCAATTTGGGAGATAGTGTGAACTGTGAACTAAACCATCCATCCGTTCTTGCCAATATTGAATTAAGAAAGAAAAAGAAACGTGTGCAGATTCATGTTAGCTCCCTATATTTTTGGAAGTGGGTTCCTAGCAGATTACTCCCATCTTTCTGGCTAGACATGTGTTAAAGGGAGATATAAGAGAGCGTAGGTGTAGCATCGTCTAGCGGTCATCGTGTTCTTGTTCAATGCGGAGACTATGTAGTCTTTGTTCTTGGATAAGTGCCATAAAACTTGATACCCGTCAGACACAGGTCATACACGAGCAGCTTCAGAACTCCCAAGTGGAACTGACAAGCAAGGTGGTTCATGTAGATAAATTACACCATTGCAGAAAGCTCACAATCTGAGATATAACAGACTCCATTAATGTGGCAGACCTGTTACAATTTCACAGATATCTATTTGCCGCCTTATTTTTCACAAGAGGATAAGGGCAACTGTTTTTAACGATTCCTATTGTACATCTTTAGAACTTATATATGTCATAGACCTCTATGACAAAGGATTGACTGACAGAGTAGGGCAGAACTTTTATACATGTGGTTCTTAGGCTCTTCAGCACAGCAACCACAACCATGACTGTATTGGCATCACAGAGGAGTAGTCTCCTTTTTGAGAAGGTGTTCCAAAGCAGGGCAAATAAAATCGGAATGTGGGCAGCAAACAAGTGGCACAAAAATATAATCACCAGTTCATTAGCTGGGGGGGGGGAGCGGATTTCCACTAAAGCGTACCTGTCACTGTAAACTGGGTATCGTCATATCAGGTTTTTTTTTCCACCTATATTATTTGTTTCTTCCTAGTCCCGCGCGGCTCCCGGTGGTTGCTGGGAGGAAGTTACCAGTGCATTCACTTCCTCCCAGTGCCTGTCAGCATCAGAGGGGGCCCTGTCGTGCTGTTAAAGTGCAGCACTGACCGGGCCACCTGGAAATTCATTTCCATCGGGTGGCCCTAACAGCATGGGCCACCCGATGGGTTACACTGCCCGGGCCAAGACCGCAACAACTTGCAGGTGTCCGCAGGGCGGCTGGGCCCCCTGGAGTGACGGGCCCGGTCGCAGATGCCAATCCTGCGACCGTGGTAGTTCCACCACTGTATATTGCTATATTTACTTCTGTCCTGGTACGGAGTGCCTCCATTTTAACTTCGTGTCAGTTACTGCTATAAACTTAGCCCTTTTCTGTAATTTAAGAAAAATTGTAAAAAGCATTTGCACTTTTCTGTCCGCATTGAAAAAGCATAAATAGAGAAACAATTGGGGTTACGTACAAAGAGTAATAGCTGGGTGAAATTCTAAAAGTGGAGCAATCAGTAGAAACACAGAAAACACAATATCTCCTTCTCCATTTCTGTGTGTGCATTGGCTGTGCCAGGAATGAACCGAACTACAATGCATCAATATACATTTAATAGAAGACTGAGCACTAAATGAAAAGGGTTAACACAAGATAATGGTGATTTTCAGTGTTTTAGTAGTACAATTTTCTGAAAAGTTTTAGTTAGTCTTTAAGTGGGTCATCATTTTGGTGAGAAATTTGGTGGAGAAATTTTTACAAATACAAATGCAAGGCATTCACCCCAGATTTGTTGGTAGGGTGCCAGCACCTGCTTTCTCTGTACATGTCAAACATCAGGTTTGAAGTAAACAAGTCTGTATTATTTAGTCATTCAGCTGTCAAGTTTTCTTTCAAATTGTGCATTCATGAAAAAACATCAGTTTTTTTTTTGCTGTCTATTTTGCCAAGATATAGAATACATTTGAATAATTTCTCTAATACATCTTTATTCGTCCCCATGACTTACACTGAGAAGTTTAAAATCAAAATTTAAATTCTCTACAAATTTTACAATTTTTAACTCCAAATCTCTTTCACACGTATCTTGTTTGTTGGCTGTTTAATTAAAGGCTCCCAGACAGGACTATTGATACGTCACAGCCAGACTATTGCATTATAATGGGGGGCACAAGTGTCCCTTAAAGATTCCCAGTATACACTGATTCCAGTTTTTAGGTGGTCTTAAATTGCAATTGAGAACTCCCTTTCCTTTTCCGCTCACCCAGTCTTCACTCCTTCAAAAAATCATTAAAAACTCACTTTTTCACAAAAGCGTATCATTAAACTGTTAATGGCTCCAAACAGATTCCTCTCCTGCAACTGTCATTTAAAAAAACAAAAACAACACACTAAGTCTTCAGTGAATATTATTCTACCAATCTACTTCCCTAATACTTCCCTTAACTTTTGTGTCACTTTACCCCACTCCCTCTAGCATGTAAGCTCATTAAAGGACCACTATAGTGCCAGGAAAACATACTCGTTTTCCTGGAACTATAGTGCCCTGAGGGTGCCCCCACCCTCAGGGTCGTCCCCCCCGCCCGGCTCTGGAAAGGGGAAAAGGGGTAAAACTTACCTTTTACCAGCGCTGGGTGGGGAGCTATCCTCCTCCGATCCTCCTCCGTTGCTCCCCGTCGGCTGAATGTGCACACGTGGCAAGAGCTGCGCGCGCATTCAGCCGGTCGCATAGGAAAGCATTATCAATGCTTTCCTATGGACGCTTGCGTGCTCTAACTGTGATTTTCACAGTGAGAATCACGCAAGAGCCTCTAGCGGCTGTCAATGAGACAGCTGCTAGAGGCTTTGGGGGAAGGCTTAACCCATTTATAAACCTAGCAGTTTCTCTGAAACTGCTAGGTTTATAAAAAAAAATGGGATAACCCTAGCTGGACCTGGCACCCAGACCACTTCATTAAGCTGAAGTGGTCTGGGTGCCTAGAGTGGTCCTTTAAGCGGGGCCCTCAACCCCTCTGTTGCTGTGTGTCAAACTTGTCTGGCTACAATTTCATGTTTGTTAGTCCCCTCAGTGTAAAGCACTATGGAATTTGTTGACGCTATATAGATATAATATTAATAATAATAATTATGACACCCTGAAATAAAGCATTTTGAAACATTTATCCTGACACTAATAAGCAGAGCCACAAAGTGTCCAGGAGAAATGTTTGCTATTTTTTTTTTACACAAGTAAACTGTGTGACTTGAGGAGTCAGACTGAGGAATGTAACAGAGTTAGAATTTGGGGTCCTTGCGAACCTTTAACTTCAATATATTACCATTTGACATATAATTGTTACCTACAAGTTGTTATTCAGGTAGTCCCCAAAAAATAATTATTATGAACACATTTTTTTCCCTTTTTACCCCCATTTTTTTATTATATTCAAATTTATTGTTTTGTTTTTAGATAGACAAACACATAACTTTATTATGAGCCTCAGTCATATTTTATAGATATTCCAGGCACAGTTTTTCCTAGTTTACTGTGTCAACTAGGTTTCTAGATGAGACTGTAGTTAGAAGGTAGCAGACACAACACGCGGCAGAACTATTGTTCCTAGTAATTCTGTTTTTGTGACCTGTAGTCATTCTAGCGTAGTCATCCATAGACAGCATACAATTGCTAACATGTTTATGTCAACATCTTTATAGTGACAAATCATGACATAATCTGTTTTGCAACCTTTAAATTATGTTTTAGTTATCTGTATTATTACGTTTATTACATTTATAGGGTAGAAAAGGCTTTGAAAACCGGTTATTCATGCTTTTATTTTGGCAAGTAAAGTTTAGGCGTTATGTTCTTTTCCCGCTGTATCGTGATGCAGAATTTGCTGGCATCTATTAAAATAACTTAAATTAAATGAAATTTGATCAAAACATTTTAAGAAGACATTTGAAGCTGTGAACTATAAATGTGTCATTTTATAGGAACCTGGTTTTTAAAGGTAAACTTATATAAGTCCATTTTAAGTGATAAGCCCACTTTAAATATAATTATAGGACAGTGTGATAATACATTCACTTCCAGTCTTTACATTGATATAGTTTTTATTTGTTACTGTTTAGGTAGATGGAGAGATGAGCAAATCTTTATGCAAAATTAATCTCATAGAACTTGCGTACCTTTCTCGATTTCACTGTGACTGTTTGGGTTTATAGAAAGCACCTTAGCGAAACAAGAGAAACCGAGAATGCTTGGATGCAGTTAGTGATGCACATCCTGTACTTCAACAGAATCATCTATGTTACTGATATCGTAAACATGTTGAGTACTTTATTCCAACTGTTTCTTAAAACCATAGTAGCATACCTTAACAAGTGTTAGAGTAAAGTTTGTCGATATCTATTTTATTTTTTTTACAAGATCTACAGGGTAGAAATCTAAAAATGGCTCAATTTCTGGAGCTCCACAATCTGGGGTCACCTTTTACCCCCTTAAATAGTTACTCCAGGCACCATGACCATGTCACTGATTTGAAGTAGTCTACGTGCTTCGGGTCCAAGGTGTGTGAGGACAACCTTACACATCAAAAAATGGATTTGTAGAATTAAACGTTTTAAAAAAGAAAGGCTGCAGAGAGTTTCTTTGCATCCTAACGCCTTCAGACCAAAATGGTTCCAAAAGTACGCATCCAACGATACAAAAGGCAGTGATGGTACATTTTAAAAGGGTTCTGTCAACAGCAATAGTCTATGCATCATTATAAAGCATTTAAAAGAATTGTCATGGTTACTTACTAAAGTGAGAATTCAAAGTGAATTTAAAATGTAAAATTTGAAAGCAAAGCTAACTTATGCCTCGTTTCCACTGAGCGGATCGGTTCGGTTCGGTATGGTTCGCTATTTTGAGTGTTTCCATTATGAAAGTGGCCCATACAACCAAACCGTACCGCACCATTCAGGTCCTGCTTCAGATGTAGGGCCATACGAAATAGTACGGTTCGGTTAGGGCGGAGCTATTACACAATCCATTGATTGGTGGACAGGAAGAGCATTTTTTCTAAACCCCGCATGGCCCCTGAAGGTCTGACTTTCAGTGGAAACGCTCACCAGAATAGGCTGGACCATTCTAAACCTTCCAAACTGTACCGATCCGAACCGATCCGCTCAGTGGAAACGAGGCAATAGAGAATTTTTCCAGTTCGACTCTTTGACCTTTAGTTTAAAGTGAACCTGTTGTGAAAAAAAACAACTTACCTGAAATCTCTCACATATACATTATATACACCATATATATTAAAGATACATGGTGTATTCAGTGTAAAATATAAAGATTTACTCACTTTTACTCCGCTCCAATCAGTGGCGTACTAAGGGGGGGGCGGTCCGCCCCGGGTGCCAGCAGATTGGGGGGTGCCATGACCAGGGGCGCTCCCCCCTCCCCCCCATGCTGCAGTCGCCCGAGCGCTCTGTAGAGAGCCTCAGGCGGCTGCAGCTTTGCCCGGGCGGTGCGTCCATGAGGGCGGACCGCACCGCCCGGGCGCAGCCTGAGGAGAGGGGCTGACAGGAGGGAGCCCTGTCAGCTTCCTTTGCTGTAGCGTGGCCGAGCCCTGCAGCATGATAGTCCGACGGGTACAGAGAGCAGCTGTCTCCTGTACCCGGCCGGACTAACAGGATGTGCACACATTGTGTGCACTTTGTGTGCACTTCCTGTGAAATAAAGCGAGTACAGAAGATGCGCTACCATGAGACCTACTAATTTCGACACATACAGCAAAAGGTAGTAGGGAAGAGTATGAGAGAGAATTTAGAAAGAGTGAAAAGAAGGGAAAGAGAAGTGAAAAAGAGGGTAGAAAAAGGAGAAAGAGGTAGAAAAAAGAGAGGAAAAGAGAGAAAGGAGGTGAGAAAAAGGAGGGTAGAAAAAGAGGAGAGGTGAAAAAAAGAAGGAAAAGAGAAATGAGGGGGGAGGGAGAGATATTAGGAGGAGGGAGAGATTAGGAGGAGGGAGAGATTAGGAGGAGGGAGAGATTAGGAGGAGGGAGAGATTAGGAGGAGGGAGAGATATTAGGAGGAGGGAGAGATATTAGGAGGAGGGAGAGATATTAGGAGGAGGGAGAGAGAAATTAGGGGGGGAGAGAGAAATTAGGGGGGGAGAGAAATTGAAATTAGGAGGGGGGGAGAGATATTGAAATTAGGAGGGGGGAAGAGATATTAGGAGGGGGGAAAGAGAAATTAGGGGGGGAGAGAAATTAGGAGGGGGGTGAGAAAGAGAAATTGGGAAGAGGAGAAGGAAATTGGAGCGGGAGGAGAGATTGACATTCATCACATACACACAATGCACCCCTTGCACACAGAAAAACACACAATACATTACACACACAGACACACATACACAAGCAATGCAACCGTTACACACAATGCATCCCTTACACACACAGAAACACACAATGCATTCATTACACACATTCAATGCATCCCATACATACACAGAAACACACCTTGCAGCCCTTACACATACAAACACAATTTCACACAATACATTCCTTACACACATATCAGGACATCCCCTACACACTCCACCCCCTGTGAACAAACTCATTGGTGGAACATGAAGGTGGACCCTGGGACCCAGACCTTGAGCTGTGTAAAGGACCCCCAAAAAATGGAGCTGCTTCCCGTTCTCCCAGAACATTGATTTTTGTGACCACAGTTACAAACCACCTCCAGAGAGCCTGTTCTGCACCAGACCAGTAGAGCCAGACTGCAGCTAGAGCCCATCATCATCCTCATCTGGTTGTAAGTAGGCAATCTAGTATATTATTCGTGGCACTAAGCTCTAATTTACCTCACATTAAAGAAACACTATAGTCCCCAGAACCACTTCAGCTTAATGTAGTGGTTCTGGTGTCTATAACCTGTCCCTGCAGGCCTTTTAATGTAAACACGGCGGCACTGCAGCACTGGCGTTAGTTAACATGGCAAATCATATGGGTGGGGCATTGTGATGTCACATGGGGGGGGCAGCAAACTTTACTTTTGCCTAGGGCGGCAAAAATCCTTGCACCGGCCCTGGCTGGAGGGGGCTGTGTGAGCTGTGGCTGCACAGTGTCCCATGGTAGTTAGGGTGCCGTGCCAGTACAGCTCACACAAGCAAACAGCTGATAAACTGGCCGCACGGAGGAAATGTGTATGTGTGACTGTCTGCCTGTGACTGTATGTGACTGTCTGCCTGTAACTGAGTGTGTGACTGTCTGTCTGTAACTGAGTGTGTGACTGTCTGCCTATAAATGTGTGTGTGGGGCTGCAGGGATTTTGTAGAAGGGGCGGGGGTTTTGTATTGGGACAGGAGTCTTTATAAGGGGGGATAAGCAGGGGATTTGTGGAAGGGGGTTGCGGGGGTTTTGTAGATGAGGCAGTACAGGATTTGTAGAAAGGACAGGACAGAGGTTTTGTAGGAGGGGCAGGACAGGACAAGGGTTTTGTAGGAGGGGCTGACAGCGGTTTTGCAAAGTTTACAAATTGTAAAAAAAAAAAAGAGAACCTTTAAAAATTTTTACAGGTTTTTTTTTGGGGGGGGGGAGGTGCCAAGCACAGGATCGGCCCTGGGTGCCAAATGCTCTAGGTACGCCCCAAAATTTGTATTTAATTTTGCATAAGTGGGAGGCGTCTTCAAAAGGGTAAATCTGGGAAATCATGGATCGGCTAATTCCACTGCTGCCTTCACTTGTCAAATATGGGATAAAGCGTTTAATATTTATTTAATGCTAATAAGAACATGGAAAAACTAAAAAGTTCTGATGAAATTGCTTTATTATAAAAAAAAGGTTTTCCCGTTGCCATAATCAATCCCAGTATTCTGATTCCTTTTTTTTAATTATGTAACAAAATGATTACCATTTCGTTACTTTTTTAAATGTTGCTTTTGCAATTCCCTCTGTAGAAGCAGATTATTCCTCCTTTTTGATAGGTAGGTTATATACAGCTTGATAGGTATACAATAAGCTTTTATGTAAGTAAGTTTATGTTTAATAAGAACATTGCTTGCAAATACCGTACAGTTCATCTTACAGTTTATGTTAACCTAATTTCTTTAACGTGGTTCTATAAATTATGGATCAATACATAAACTTGACTGTTACCAGACAGTAACAATCAGCTGTCATACAGTCAATCCAAAGTCCTAGGAATGGCTAAATCAGTGTGAAAAGTGTTGTTTTGTTCACAGCTGACTGTTATTCTCATTTTTATCCCAAAAAAATATTTTTAATATCGGATTTTGTATAAAGCCCTTAATGGTTCAGTAACCAAATGTGAAGATTTGATTTTGGATTAATGAATCATATACTGAGATCAGACTATGTTAGAGCATTGAATGAAAACAGGGAGAGATTTCCATAAATGACCAATAACAACTGAGCTATTCGAATTTTTTAAGGAAAGTGTCAACCTTCTGTTGTAAAGCAGTGTCGTGTGTTTTGCTTATTTGCTCCCTTTCCAAGAGTTTTATTTGCTTCTGCCTCTCTGTTTCCCTCATGGAAATATTCTCTAGTCGAGCAATCCCACCCAGCTCCTTGTATGTCAGGGATTCGATACTGTCGGGCTTCCTTTGCAGTGTTGACAGAGGCCTTTGTTTCTTCTCAACTTTCCTTTCAGAAGTTTCTGGAATTTTTGACATGATTTCATGAGGTTTTATTTGTGGACCATGCATAGCAGGAAATGTTCTGTCACTTCTAGTAGAGCATGATGCCTTGGTTCCTCCACATCGAGCTTCGTCGTCATAACTTGGCACAATGTGAAGATTCTGAGAAGACGAAGAGGAAACCCATTTTGAATATGAACCCAGATCAACACCCACCTCCGTACTTAGAGGTAGATTGACCTTTGCACTCTTAGGGCTGCTCCTGCATTTCTTGAGAGTTTGAATTTCATCCATGACACGCTCCAGTGTTGATTGAGGGGTAATAGCCCTTTGGAGCAGCAGATTTTGACGTTTTCGTACCACGTGGTCTACAGCTTGCCTCCAACGCATCATGTCGGCATGGTGCTGGCAATGCATGCCATTCAGCTTCACGTACAGACATTCCTCCTCTCTTCTGTTTTGGACGTAAGCATTCGTTATCACTGGAGCAGATTTAGGCCTTGGCTTGTTTGGGAAATCCATTTCTATATACGTTCACTAGCCTGGTTAAAATAAGGAAAATGTTAGAATGTAAAGAAACAATAAAACATGCAAATGTTCTTTTCCTGTGAGATACATTGTAGAAATAAATCTAAACCGAAACTACCAAAGAAGATTTCTAGAGCTCCAAGCAGCTATCCATTACCATGCAGCTACAAATCCTCATCTGCTCTATGAACTACACATCCTCATCTTTGAAGTTGGTGGCTGCCAAAAGAATAAAATAGAGGCCAATAATTTCCAAAATAGTAAATAAACAAATGGATCAAGATACAAATCACAAGTTTGTAATCTCTAAATACAATATCAGTCTGAGATTTAAAGTCAAATAGATGTTTTTTCTGCTTTCCAGTTTTCCCTAGACGTAATATCAACGAACCACCGATAGGTTTCATACTTCTATCTATTGCCAAAGTGTCTGTAATCAAAACTTGAGATATCTATTGTACAAGTAAAGGGATATACACAGAGTTATGTAATGCCCCTATATAGACACTAGAGGTCCTCCCTGTACATCCATGATCTCATAATGCAAGTCTGTAGTATAAAGCAAGGTTAATTGGACACAATTGAAGGAGAGGAGATGGATCAAAGTCTTTAAAGTCTGGTCCCTACATTTACCCTAGATATTTTCTTTTAGTTTTATGGCCTTGATTTATTTACCAGCTGACCACAGATTCGTATTATATTCTCTCTGGATAGCTACACGTCCCCAGCTTCAGACACAGACAGACACAAATTCCATATTCACCCCTGGAAGATACTCAGGTTCACTACATACAGGTACACATTCCCAGGTTCACTACATGCAGGTACACATTCCCAGGTTCACTACATGCAGTCAAACATACCTAGGTTCACTACATGCAGGTACACATTCCCAAGTTGAGGTTCACTACATACAGGTACACATTCCCAGGTTCACTACATGCAGGTACACATTCCCAGGTTCACTACATGCAGGTACAAATTCCCAGGTTCACTACATGCAGGTACACATTCCCAGGTTCACTACATGCAGGTACACATTCCCAGGTTCACTACATGCAGGTACACATTCCCAGGTTCACTACATGCAGGCACACATTCCCAGGTTCACTACATGCAGTCAAACATACCTAGGTTCACTACATGCAGGTACACATTCCCAAGTTGAGGTTCACTACATACAGGTACACATTCCCAGGTTCACTACATGCAGGTACACATTCCCAGGTTCACTACATGCAGGTACAAATTCCCAGGTTCACTACATGCAGGTACACATTCCCAGGTTCACTACATGCAGGTACACATTCCCAGGTTCACTACATGCAGGTACAGTGTCAATATACATCAATAGGTTACCCCAAGTGAAGAAACACATTCCCTATCTCTCCCCAGTGTTGCTATACTTTCCCTATTTCTCTCCAGTGTTGCTATACATTCCCTATATCTCCCCAGTGTTGCTATACATTCCCTATCTCTCCCCAGTGTTGCTATACATTCTCTATTTCTCTCCAGTGTTGCTATACATTCCTTATTTCTCTCCAGTGTTGCTATACATTCCCTACTTCTCCCCAGTGCTGCCATACAATCCCTATTTCTCTCCAGTGTTGCTATACATTCCCTATTTCTCCCCAGTGCTGCCATACAATCCCTATTTCTCTCCAGTGTTGCTATACATTCCCTATTTCTCTCCAGTGTTGCTATACATTCCCTATTTCTCTCCAGTGTTGCTTTACATTCCTTATTTCTCCCCAGTGTTGCTATACATTCCCTATTTCTCCCCAGTGTTGCTATACATTCCTTATTTCTCTCCAGTGTTGCTATACATTCCTTATATCTCCCCAGTGTTGCTATTCATTCCCTATTTCTTCCCAGTGTTGCTATACATTCCTTATTTCTCCCCAGTGTTGCTATACATTCCTTATTCTCCCCAGTGTTGCCATACATTCCCTATATCTCCCCAGTGTTGCTATACATTCCTTATTCTCCCCAGTGTTGCTATACATTCCCTTTTTCCGTCCAGTGTTGCTATACATTTCCTATTTCTCTCCAGTGTTGCCATACATTCCTTATTCTCCCCAGTGTTGCTATACATTCCCTTTTTCCGTCCAGTGTTGCTATACATTCCCTATTTCTCCCCAGTGTTGTTATACATTCCTTATTCTCCCCAGTGTTGCTATACATTCCCTTTTTCCGTCCAGTGTTGCTATACATTCCCTATCTCTCCCCAGTGTTGCTATACATTCCTTATTCTCCCCAGTGTTGCTATACATTCCCTTTTTCTGTCCAGTGTTGCTATACATTCCATATCTCTCCCCAGTGTTGCTATACATTCCTTATTCTCCCCAGTGTTTCTATACATTCCCTATTTCTCCCACTGTTGATTTACATTCCTTATTCTCTCCCCAGTGTTGCTTTACATTCCTTATTCTCTCCAGTGTTGCGTTACATTTCCTATTTCTCCCCAGTGTAGATACAGGAGCCCAGCTGCTCCCAGGTGTCATTATACTCTATCTGCTTATACCCAGCTCTCCCCTAATTCTCACCTCACCAGGTTCTCCAAATTCTCCCACATTGCCAGACTCTCCCAAGTCTGCTTTCCAGTGCTGCCACTGTATTTCCATAATGTATCAGTTATCAGTCATTTTATGTTTGTCTTACCCAGCCCAGTAAACAACCAAGAGCTCCATCAGCTGTTCCACTGCCATTTGCAACAGGACCCACCATTGTGGCATGTTAAAAAATCCCACCCTACCTGAGCAGAATGCTCTCTTCGGCTGTTCCCACCTTCTATAACCTCCGATCCAGTACCAGCACTTTATTTTGTCTACCTTAATACAAAAAGAAAGCAGCCTAATTTCCTACAGAGCACCGCAATTATGGAACGACCTCCCGCACACTTTCAAATCTTCCCCAAGCCTAAAGTCCTTTAAGAGATCCCTCTCTACATACCTCAAAACAGAATGCACGTGTCATGGTTGATTATATATTTCCTACCTGTTCTATGTTAAATTTTGTATATATTGTGTATTAATATTGTTTTTGTATTTTATTGTACCCCTAATGTACCAATGCAATGTTTTGTGGACCCAGGACATACTTGAAAACAAAAGAAATATCAATGTATGCTTCCTGGTAAAATATTTTATAAATTAATAAATATCAGAGAGATCCATTGTATTTCCATGTAAATCCATTTCCAACTCAAATATTTTAGCCTATAATTTGAAAAACCCAGATATATTGTAACCCAACTTGGAGTTCATCATCCTGTAATCTATCTATTTAAAAGGTTATAATATTCGTTTAAATTAATGAGAAGAATCAGTCCCTTATGTCCTATTTGTTACCCTTACCCCATTCCTCCTGAATCCCATTATTACGCAAATCCCCCAAGGGAATGCATAGAAATCCTGTAACAAACATGATCTTGACGCATCAGGGTATAAGTCACATTTACTCTCCTTTTTTAAACATTTTTTTTCTATAATCACTACATTTGTTGGGGTCTCCCATTTCTAGCCCCTCATTATCGGTCATTATTCTGAGCAATATTCATTCTCTTTACCATATCACAAGTGTTACCATCTCGCTAGCTTGTACAATGTCTATCCAATGACGTACCTAGAATTACTGACGGACCAGCCTTTCAATTCTTACTAGTGATGTGTTACATCTCCCCTGAATGCCTTTTATTGCCTGTGTCCACCGACATTTGTTTGGAATTGTTTAATTTGTTTGTATGTTATGTAAAATTAAAATAAAGATTTTTAATTTTTTTAAAATACCTAACCAGAGAAAAGTGATTATTATTAATCTATAATTCATATTAAGAATAATGGGAAAAATACATGGAAACTGTAAATTCTACTAAAAAAAAGAGCCAAATTAGAAAAACATTCTCTAATTTGGATATTGTCATGCCGTGTTCTCTAATTAGTCAGCCAAGTGGTGTTTATTTTAAATAGCCTGTTACAATTACAATGTCTTTGAATTTCCAGAAACAGTATAAAGTATTTATAAAAAGGATAATGTATACTCACGTACAAGGCAATATTTCCTATAGATTGCTTTTGCACCCAGGAATACACGCTATTAATATTAAATATGTAGCACTATGCATTGGACAAGTGCCTCTTGCTGAATCCAACAGCACTGGTTCCCCTTCACTTTGCATGTCTCTGTTATTTGAGAACTCAATAGAATTGATTGTGTTTTGTTTACAAGCAGCTAATCCCTGTCACCTCTTCTCCAAGATGTGGGAGGTCTGTGGTCGTTATTAACCGGTAAGGAACTTGGACACAGTTCAACTGATTTTGTAAAGAATGAGCACACAATAGAAACTTACCAGAAATTATAAGGTTATTGGGGATTCTTTATAAAGAACAATTCCAGGACATCATTCTAAAAATGGAGCTAGTTGAACATTCCATTGGCTGTGGAATTGGTGTAGAAAAGTATTTTAAAGGGACCCTGTATGCACCAAAACCACTTCAGTTAATTGAAGTTCCCCTGTCCCCTTCACCCTGCAATTGTAATTATTACAGTTATTGAGAAACTGCAAGAATTACCTGTCAGGGTTAACTCCACCTTTAGTGGCTGTCTACCAGTCAGTTTGTAGAGGCGCTTCTGGGTCATTAGGCAACTTTTGTTTGCCTAACTGACACTGGACGTCCTCAAGGTAAGCATAAGGACATCCAGCGTTACCAAAAACCCCATCGGAGAGCACTATACAATTTGGGTATAGACCTAATGCGAGCACAGACATTGGCATGCAACCGCATCAGGTCTCCGCCGCCGATGGCGGGGAGGAGCAGAGGCAGAGCCTGAACCAGAGCATATTGACATCGTTGCTGGAATAAGGTAAGTGACAGTAGTGTTTTTAATCCTTCAATCAACACGGAGGGAGCAGTGGGGGGTGGGGGTGGGGGGAGACTAGAACTTTGTTTTTCTAGAACTATAGTTTCCCTTTGATACTGCATATTGTAATAGTTTTAGTTAGTAAGTGAATGTTTATGAATCAATTTTAAATGTTCCAATTAGAGAGACTGCACATACAGATTTCTTCTACCATGACCACTTCTAAAAGCAGAAATGGTCACGGAGCATGGGGTAACCCATTTAGTTTGATTTAATATAATAAATATTTTTAAAATGAAAAGTGAAAATGTGTCCTTTACTCTAGTAGGTTCAATATGTCACACAATTCTAAGAAATTATGACCGTCTGGGAATATGGACAAAAAACAAACACAAACAAGTGTATATACAATATTATATAAATTGATATTTTTTGTTAAATTAGGCTATTGTTACATTTTAGTCATAAGCTTTCACACAATATAAAAAGATTCTTTTAGATGGTGCATTTATTATATTTAAATATATGACTGTTCCCACTGACCTTTATCTGTGTCCTTTCCCAGATGAAAAGCATAACAGACCTTCCTCTAGGTAATGTGGAACCTTAAAGGAACACTATAGTTATACAAACAAGTATTCCTGGCACTATAGTGTTAAAACTACTATTTAGGTCCCTGGCCCCCACTCTTTACTTTTAAAAAAGGTTATTTTACTCACCTTTTATCCTGTGTGGTAACTGTCGCGCCATGGCTGGGGGAGCATCGCTCCGTGTCTGAGATGATGAAATTTGACTTTCTCAGCCAATCTAATGCTTTCCTATAGAAAGGCTGGGCATTGGATGGCTATTGCTGAACACCAGTGCTGCACACAGGAAGCACCTCTAGTGGCCGTCTGAGTGACTGCACCTGAAGATGTTACTAGGCAGTTAAGTAAACACTGATTTTTCTCTGAAAAGGCAGTGTTTACATTAAAAAGCCAGCCAGTACGTACTATAGACACCAGAGCAAATACATTAAGCTGTTGTTGTCCTGGTGACTATAGTGTCCCTTTAAATATAGTTTAGGGCCGATCCCACCACCACTGAGGTTGTTAAAGAGACACTCGAGTCTCCTAGAGCACTTCTTTAGTAGACTCTGTCTTGACTCCCTGTCAACCATTGTTACATGCTTTGCCCTTTGTAGTCATTACAGAGAGAACAGGGAAGACGAAAAATTAAACAATGTTTTTGCCCCTTTTCTATGAACACTGTGGGCCCTGGCTGTGACCTGGATTGAACTGGATTGTGACGTCACTTGCTGACTCTTTAATATTAATTTGAAAGAAAACAGAGCATCACACACAAAAAAAAAAGTTATAGGTGATTTTCAGCGTTGTGTACAGTGCTGTAAATTCTTAAGAAGGGTAAATTGGCCGTGCTATTAACTAACACCATAACAATTGTGAATTATATGGCAGTTAGAAATAGATTATCAAAAATATAATAATAAAAACTGCTGCTCGTGTACGTAACCTTACATGCAGGTAAGATTTGCTTAATGTCAGTGATTTATTTAGGTGACAGACCTTTCAATGCATGGTTTACTTATAAATACAGTATAAAATATATAATAAAGGATCGCTTATAGACTCTTGGTAATCATAAACCAGCACAGGGTTTTTAGACTAGAAGTCCCCTTCTTTTGTTTCCTATGGTTTTCTCATTACCTGCCACGCTGTTCCGTTGGAGTTACACAAAACAAAGGATAAAATAATATAAATCAATAACTGGGTTAAGGAGATCAATTTAGTGAGTAACAATGTTGTCTGATTTCCATGGTGACAACACCTTGGTTCTCATGGCATACTAAATCTCTTTGATATTCTTGAGGTAGCTGCAACGAGGGGGGTCAACATTTTCTTCTCAATGAAACAAAAGTTTCCCATCTACAGTTTCACTGTGAAAACTGAAATGCTAAAGGAATGTGAATGTGGTATGGTTAGTTCCTTAAAGAACACCTGTCAGTTTTTTTTTTTATAAACTAAAGGGACATTGTAGTCACCACTAGAATAACTACAGCGCAGTGTATTTGTTCTGGTGAGTATAGTCAGTTCCTGCAGAATTTTTGCTGTAAACACTGTCTTTTCAGAAAAAAGGCAGTGTTTACATTGCTGCTTAGTAACACTTCTAGAGGCCACTAGAGGTACTTCCTGGGTCAATGCTGCATAACTCTGCATGGAGATGCTAAACTTGATTCAATGCATCTCTATGAGAAGATGCTGATTGGCCAGGGTGGTGTGTGGCTCCGTCCCCGGCCCGCTTCATTGGCTGCGATCAACAGAATTATCAATCTCAGCCAATCAGAATGCTTTGCTATAGGAAAGCATTGTGATTGGCTGAGCTCATCAATTCTGATTATGTCAGCCAAGGAGGTATTTAGATATTTATATGTAAAAGAAAAAATGCCTCCCCATACTGTCATTCAGCTCTGGGAGTCAGGGCCGGCCTTAGGGGTGTGCGAGCTGTGCGGCCGCACAGGGCGCCATGGCAACAGGGGCGCCGGGCGGCCGACACAGCTCGCAGTCGCTCTGTCACTGGCCGGCCCGAGATTGTGTGAGAGCTGAGCCGCGGTCAGTTTCCGGAGCGTGGAGGAGGAGCTTGGGGCGCAGGCGCAGCGTCCAAGTGCTGCACCTTCACAGAGAGCCGCAGAGGGATCCGCTCCATGTGTGAGGGCGGCGGCCGGTGCTCTGCAGACAGGGAGGGAGCAGCAGCCTTCAAAGTAAGTACCTTATTTATTTTTAAGCCAAACATCTTTCATTAAATGGGGCAGGGTCTAATTAAGGGGGGCAGGGGACTAGATAAGAGTGGCACTGGGTCTAATTAAGGGGGGCAGGGGACTAGATAAGGGTGACACTGGGTCTAATTAAGGGGGGCAGGGGACTAGATAAGGGTGGCACTGGGTCTAATTAAGGGGGCAGGGGACTGGATATGGGTGACACTGGGTCTAATTAAGGGGGGCAGGGGACTGGCTATGGGTGACACTGGGTCTAATTAAGGGGGGCAGGGGACTGGGACTGGCTATGGGTGACACTGGGTCTAATTAAGGGGGGCAGGGGACTGGGCATGGATGACAGGGTATGATTAAGGGGGGCAGGGGTTTGATTAAGGGAGGCAGGGTCTGATTAAGGGGTGCAAAGGGTTGATGAAGGGGTGGCATGGATTGCATTAATTGGCAGGGGATTTATTAAGGGGGCTGATAAAGGGTGGCAGGAAACTGAAAAGGGGGGCATGGGGCTGATTAAAGGGGGCAGGTGGTTAATAAAGGAGTGGGAGGGGATTGATGAGGAGATCAGGGGGCTGATGAAATGGGGGCAGATGGCTGATAAATAGGTGGGAGGGAATTGATGAGGGGGCAGGGGACTGATGAAGGGGTGGCCAGGGGTTGGATTATTTGGCATGGGATGTATTAAGGGGGCTGATGAAGGGGAGCAGGGGGTTGAAAAGGGGGCATGGGACTGATTAAAGGGGGGCAGGTGGGTGATAGGGGTGGGAGGGTACTGATGAGGGGGTCAGGGGGCTGATAAAAGGGGGAGGGGATTGGTGAGGGGGTCAGGGGACTGATGAATGGGGCAGAGGGCTGTTAAAGGGGTGGGAGGGGATTGATTAGGGGGTCAGGCGGCTGATGAATAGGGGCAGAGGGCTGAGTAAAGGGTGGGAGGGAATTGATGAGAGGGGCAGGGGACTGATGAAGGGGTGGCAGGAATTGATAAAGGGGTGGGAGGGGATTGATGAAGGGTAAGGGGTGGCTAGGAGTTTGACGAAGGGATGGCCAGGGCATTGATGAAGGGGAAGGGGTGGCCAGGAGTTTGATGAAGTGGAAGGGGTGGCCAGGAGTTTGATGAAGTGGTGGCCAGGGGCTTGGTGAAGATCTGGCCAGGGATTTTGGTTAAGAGGTGCAGTGGTTTTGTAGAAGGGGGTGGAGGCAACAGATTGTGAATGCTCCTAAAATAGTTTGAAGGGGTCCAAACAGAGACAGGTGAGGGGGGGAGGGGCGCCACAAGATTGTTTCGCACAGGGCGCCTGAACACCTAAGGCCGGCCCTGCTGGGAGTAGACCTATATCTTAAGGACCCAGTGACAGGTGAGAGCAGGAGAACCCTTCTACAGGTTGTTCCCCTACTATCTGTCACAGTGATACTCCCCCACACTGGCTTTATATTTGAAATTCAGTTTGAACTCTTTTTGCATTTACACATTAGTAAATAACCTAGCAAGTGTTGCTCAGAACATGACCTCGGCTTGTCCAAGACCACTCTCCAAGTAGTATACACAGAAAGATCCCACTCTCTCGGTCCAGGACCAGGGTTGGCAAATCCAAATTTAGCAGATATGAAGAAAGTCAGGTCCAGGCACTCAGGATATGGCAGATTTATTGGAACAAAGAGCAACGTTTCGGCCTGCAAAGAGGCCTTTGTCAAGCTAACAAGACCACTCTCCAGTCCTCTCCTATCAAACCCAAAATGTATTATTTACCCTTACTATGCTTAGTATGTACATAACTGCTATCCGTTATCAACTGCTGCTTACCATGAGCTTTTGTCAATAATAAATACAGAATAAATCATTACAAAGACATAAAAACAAAATAAAAACGATAGTAATTTAAGAATATAGTACTTTGAGAATGTATAACTGCTCTCCGTTATTTGTCCCATTTCCCTTTCAATTAATCTTTGACCTCCTGATCTTTGCTTGCATATCCCAACTTCAATCAACTGCTGTCTAACTTGAGCTTTTGTTAATAATAAATACATACATAATAAAAAGTACAGTACTTTTAGAATTACTGCATTGTATTGTTCATATTTATAGATCTTTATTTGTAGTTGCCTAGTAACGTAGTGTTTGATGTCACATACCTATCGAAAAACTCCCTTTTAATTAATCAGTCACAGAACTGCTTAGTGTCTTTGGACTTCCTGAACTATCCCTTATGTCACCTTTATGTTTTAGAATGCCAGGACATGCCTTGTACTGTTGTTCACTGCCAAGGATGACTATTCTTCGTTAAGTTCAGATGATCAATGGCTGCGTTCCAATTTTGAACAAAATAGACATAGGTAATATATATATATATTGAGCAAAGGGCCATTCAATGGTTTGGGTCAAATGACGCAAAAATGATTAACCAGAGAATCAGGAGCCAGGGCTAGAAATATGCTAGTACCATAACAACTACATGTGTAAATAACAAAATCGCACAAAACTGCTAAATATTTACATTTGAGATGAACTAACCCTAATATGAATTGTCAAGAATTGAAAGCGAATTTCAATTGACCTGGACACATGGATGATATGAAGAATTTTTCCTGTTAGTCAATTTAGCTCTAAAATGTTAAATTGTCCCAGCATTCTTTGACGGTGCATTATAGTTATTTATTTATTTATTTATTTTTTAATCTGCAAAAAAAATTTTCAGAACAGCTATTTGGGACATAATTATGCAATTTAAAAAAAAAAATCTTTATTTTTATTGTGCGAGCTTTACATCTTGCTTGAATAGCCACAACAGCTAGAGCATGCGCATCTGTAACATGTATAACATCAGTATGGCATTTATAGTCACTGCACATCTTTTTTTAAATGGTGATAGTCAAACTTAAAGTGAAACATCAGCTTGTATAATTATGCAATTTAACAATCCATTTACCACTGTTTATTATTTAGCAAACGCATATCTGTCTAGATAAACCCTATAATTACATATAACATAACTCTGCCACAATTCACATAAACAATTTCTAAAAATTCCAGTCCCACATGACCCGAATTGGCAATAATACAGTCTAAACTGATAACCAACATTTCAAATGGACAAAGAGGGATACTTTCATTTTAGGAGTGTGACTGGGGTGTGGTCAGGGGCGGTTCTGAGAAATTTTAGGTGACTTTATAATAACAATGTATGTAACTAAAATGTAATTTAGAACAAGAACAATGTATCATATGTACACAGCCTGATTTCTAAACACATTTATTGCAGTTTAAAGACACATACTGGGAGTATTATTACTGTTCTGTTATACAATCAGACACACCAACAACAGGGAGCCCCTATTAGGTGTATTAGGATTAACCACTGAAGGATGGCGGGCGTGCTATGCCGTCCTTGGGGACCCGTCTCTAAACAACGGCGGGGGGCATAGCACGTCCCCGCCATCCTAACCCACTCGCTGGCGATCGCGGTTGGGGGACTTACCTGGCATCCCAGGGAGACCCCCTGCTTCCGTTCCGGCCCTACTGGGCTATGTTATCGTGAGGTCCTTGCGAGAACCTCACGATCACATGGACAGAATAGCCATCCACAGCAGTGCCAGCAGGGGAGTGCATGTAATGACATGTAGTCCCCCTGCTGCCTGTAAAAAGTTAAATAAAAGTTTAAAAACTGTTTAAAATAAAATAATATATACTTAGATCATATATATACATATATTATATATATGATCTAAGTATATATATACACTTACACATACATACACATAGTGTATTTTAATATTAATATATATAATTTTATATATATATATATTAATATCAAAATACACGTAGAATGGTATTGAGTAAATATATATAATTATAATTTTATATATATATATATATATATATATATATATTTATTTATATATGGTATAAAATAAATATGTAAATACGTTAAAAAATAAAAATATAAAAAAAAATATATGTGTAATTTCATTCTAACTGTATTTTGATAATATATATATATTGATATCAAAATACACGTAGAACAAAATAATATATATCTATATACATCACTATATATATACCTATATATAAAAATAATTAAAAAACATTATATATATTTAAATATATATATATATATATATATATATATAATAATTCTACGTATATATTTATGTAATATTTTTACATAATTAGGTCATTTTATTAATTACAATATGCGGGACCTGCCTGACAACCCAGGCCGAAAGTCCAGGGAATTTAATGTGCTAGCACTATATTTAACCCTGTAACTTTCCAAGAAACTATAAAACCTGTACATGGGGGGTACTGTTTTACTCGGAAGACTTTGCTGAGCACAAATATTAGTGTTTCAAAACAGTAAAATGTATTACAACGATGATATTGTCAGTGAAAGTTAATTTTTTGCATTTTTCACACACAAATGGCAATTACACTGATGATATAATTGTTGTGATATGTTTTACTGTTTTGAAACACTAATATTTGTGTTCAGCAAAGTCTCCTGAGTATAATGGTACCCCTCATGTACAGGTTTTATGGTGTTTTCAAAAGTTACAGAGTCAAATATAAGGCTTGCGTTTCAGTTTTTTCACATTGAAATTCGCCAGATTGGTTACGTTGCCTTTGAGACCATTATTACTATTATTATTATTATTATGATATTTATAGAGCGCCGTCAAATTCCGCAGCGCTTTACAATGGGTGGACGAACAGACATGTAGTTGTAACCAGACAAGTTGGACACACAGGAATAGAGGGGTTGAGGGCCCTGCTCAAAGAGCTTACATGCTAGAGGGAATGAGGTAAAATGACACAAAAAGGTAAGGATAGGCCTTTTTAGAAGCCACTTAGTCACAAACACTGGCCAAAATTGGCGTTCAAATTTGTTTTTTGCATTTTTCACAAACAAACAAATATTATCACTAACTTTGGCCAGTGTTTGTGACCAAGTGGCTACTAAAAAGACTGGACATAACCCATTTGCAATACCTTGGGCAGGGCCGGCGCGTCCATAAGGCGGCACAGGCGGCCGCCTTAGGGCGCACCGGCCCGGGGGCGCAAATGTCCGGGTGGCCGGCAGGAGAGAAGCGCACAGCGCCCCTCTCCTGCCGGTCACTTCTTGTAGCGTGGCCGAGCGCCACCCTGCAGTGCCGCGGACTGTGTGGAGGGGGCGGGGATATGAACGTCATATCCCTGCTCCCACTGAAGCACACAGCGCGGCTGGCGCCCAGCATGGGCGGAGCTACCACTGGCCCCCTTCTAATCAGCATGGGAGGAAGTCCTCCCAAGAAGACTACAGCAGCAAAAGGCAGAGAGGAAGGGGCTGGGCAGGACCAGCTCCTCCAACTCCCAACTACCTCAGGCAGCACTTTGGATCGCAGGTAAGCCCCCCTCCTGAACCTGTTGGTCAGTGTGTGTGTGTGTGTATCTATGTCTGTCAGTGTGTGTGTGTGTATGTCTGTCAGTGTGTCTGTCAGTGTGTATCTATGTCTGTCAGTGTGTGTGTGTGTATGTCTGTCAGTGTGTGTGTGTATCTATGTCTGTCAGTGTGTGTGTGTGTATGTCTGTCAGTGTGTCTGTCAGTGTGTATCTATGTCTGTCAGTGTGTATCTGTCAGTGTGTGTGTGTATGTCTGTCAGTGTGTATCTGTCAGTGTGTATCTATGTCTGTCAGTGTGTATCTGTCAGTGTGTGTGTGTATGTCTGTCAGTGTGTGTGTGTAGTGTATCTCTGTCAGTGTGTGTGTATGTCTGTCAGTGTGTGTGTATCTATCTCTGTCAGTGTGTGTGTGTGTATCCATGTCTGTCAGTGTGTGTGTGTGTATGTCTGTCAGTGTGTGTGTATCTATGTCTGTCAGTGTGTGTGTGTGTATGTCTGTCAGTGTGTCTGTCAGTGTGTATCTATGTCTGTCAGTGTGTATCTGTCAGTGTGTATCTATGTCTGTCAGTGTGTATCTGTCAGTGTGTGTGTGTATGTCTGTCAGTGTGTGTGTCTGTCAGTGTGTGTGTATGTCAGTGTGTGTGTATGTCTGTCAGTGTGTGTGTCTGTCAGTGTGTGTGTGTATCTATGTCTGTCAGTGTGTGTGTATGTCTGTCGGTGTGTGTGTGTGTCTGTCAGTGTGTGTGTGTGTGTCTGTCAGTGTGTCTGTCAGTGTGTATCTATGTCTGTCAGTGTGTATCTGTCAGTGTGTGTGTATGTCTGTCAGTGTGTGTGTGTATCTATCTCTGTCAGTGTGTGTGTATGTCTGTCAGTGTGTGTGTATCTATGTCTGTCAGTGTGTGTGTGTGTATCCATGTCTGTCAGTGTGTGTGTGTATGTATATGTCTCTGTCCATGTGTCTGTGTGTATCTAAATGTCTGTGTGTGTGTGTGTCTGTCTGTTAGTGTGTCTTTGTGTGTCTTCTTCCCTATCATTGTGTATGTGTGTCTGTATGTCACTGTGTGTTTATCTGTATGTCTGTCAGTGTTTGTGTGTACCTGTGTGTCTATCTGAATGGGTATCAGTTTGTGTATATGTATATCTGCATGTGTCAGTGTGTGTATCTTTGTGTATGTGTATCACAGTGTGTGCATGTGTGGCAGTGTATGTGTATATGTGCATATATCTCAGCATTCAAACACAACACTACACACAAATAAACACCTGCATGCAAACGTCAACACTACATATAAACACACCACTGCATTCAAATGTCAACACTACATACAAACACACCTCTGTATCAGACACCAAAATTATATATAAACACACACCTGCGTTCAAAAACCAACACTACACATAAATGCATGCTTGCATTCAAATGCAAACACTACATATAAACACACCGCTACAATCATACAAACATACTCCATACAAACACATGCTTACAGTCAAACACACAAATACTGCTCCATGCTAAATACAATCCTGCAAGCATGGGGAATCGGTAGATCCCTAGCTTTCAAAGCATTGTTGAAGTTGCACGACAGATGGGGATCTATCTTTTAGCCATTCTGTGTACATACACAGACCGTCATACAGAGACATACAGTATGTATGTCTCTGTATGACTGTGTAAATGTATTCAAAAGGAATAAACGCAGGCAACACTCTAATAGTACGGATGGTATATTTATTGATAGGTGAACCACCCCAAAGAAAGTGCGTCGTTTCGGCTCAGCAGAGCCTTATTGCATGATTTGAAACATCACACTTTCTATGGGGTGGTTCACCTACCAATAAATATACCATCCTTACTATTGGAGTGTTGCCTGAGTTTATTCCTTTTGAAGACTTTACTGGTGGATCCAGCAATGTCTGCCTGACACGGAGCATCCACCACTGTTGATGGCCGGAGCATTTACACGGTATCAGTGTGCAGGGTTCTTTGTTTGTCTGTGTATGTATGTCTCTGTATGCCTATCTCTGTTTCTTTATGTCTGTGTATGTATTTCTGTGAGTGCCTGTTTCTTTATGAATGTATGTCTGTGTTTGTACGACAATGTACCTATATGTGTAGATTGTATGACTGTGTTTGTTTGTGTGCCTTTTATGACTGTGTGTCTGTATATTTTTGTGACTGTGTGCCTGAAAAATTATGTCTGTGTGCTTGTATGGTTGTGTGTCTGTATGTTTGTGTATTTGTGCATGTATGTATTTTTGCCTGTATCTATGTCTATGTGGGAGAAAAAGAGAGATAGATAGGGGCTGGCGGGGAAGTAAGAAATACATAAGAGGGGTTGTAGGAGACACACTAAAGGGATATGCAACACTAATGGGGGTAAGAAATTCAAAAGGGGGCTACGAGACACAGAGGTGAAGATGCATTGTTTATTTTTTTGGGGGGGGGGCGTCAAAATGCATCTTCGCCTGTGTAGTCAAAAATCCTAGCACCGGCCCTGACCTTGGGTTGTCTACTTTTGCCAATTGTAAGCCATCATGGGGGTAATTCTCATTCCTGGGCTACCATACGGTCTGTAACCAATATATATATCATGTAACCAATCTGGCGAATTTCAATGTGAAAAAATTGAAAAATGTAACATGCTATATTTGACCCTGTAACTTCCCAAAACACCATAAAACCTGTACATAGAGGGTACTGTTTTACAGTTGAGACATTGCTGAATAGAAATATGTGTATTTTATTGCAGTAAAAGCTAACAGTATTATGGCATTCACAGTTAAAATGTCACGTAGAACTAAGAAAATAACATTTCTTATTTTCTCCCATTTTTTTTCTATTTTATTCATACTAAATTATGTTTCATACCTACATATTTGATGTTAAATGAAAGCCCTGTTTCCCCTGAATAAAATGATATATAATAAGGGTGGGTGCACATAAAATGAAAGAGGTGAATTACACCTGAACAGACATTTAGTCAAATTCCAAGTTTTGTTTACGTTTTGTTTTGATCACAACGTGCACATTTGGCTCAGTCCTTAAGGGGTTAAAGAAGGACAGAGGGATATGGGCCCAAAATAGGGACACTGGGGATGTATGGTTCAAGTCCACAGCTTTTCTCTACTTCCTATTAACCCTTCAATGTATTTATTAGCATTTCATTCAAGATGTGGGCATGTCTACAGAACCCAGCTGATACAAAACAGGAGCAAACCATTTTACACTGGCAGGGGGGTGCAGCACACTCTCTGCCTCATTTTAATGGATTAAGAAGTGAGATACAGTGCAGCAACATTACATTGGTATTGTACTTATTGAATGGCATTTGCAGGCTGGGCTATAGACAGCAAGGTAGGAAGGTACTTGATATGTAATGGTTAGAGAATGGTACAATCTGCTGTTTAGTGGAATCCTGTGAACTCCTCCCCATCCCAGTGACAGGGTTCAGCATGGAAGGTAAGTGTGTATATTAACTTTTCAACTAGTGAGTTGCTACTTAGTGTCACTAGGTATCCACTGTATTCCAGATTTGGTGGCACTGAGTGACCCTGCTATTTAGTAATCAGTGTGTGAAATGATGTGATTTAGTTTCTGTGCCTGCTGTAATAGCTGATTTTGGCCCTCCAGATGTTTCTGAACTGCAGTGCTCATCATGCTCATCCAGCCCTAAGTATCACTGCCATTTGACACACAAAGCTGTGTCTGCTGGCCTCTTACCCTGACTTAATGCTAAAAGATGTATTCATTGGCACTGGTGCTGCTAATCATTGGATCAGGTGTGGCATGTTCAAAAGGTTGGCACAAATAAAAATATAGAGTGTTTATAATATCATTATTTGATGTGATGTGATATTACAGTAATTTGGGGGCCCACACCCCATCTCACCTGGCCACAGTCATACAGGTGTTTGGGCTTTAATTTTACACCACCATTATTCTGTCGATTGGCACAGTACTTCAGTAGAGAGATTTGAGCAGCGGCAGAATTGGCAGGCCAGAAATGAATGAGTTA
The DNA here is from genome assembly GCA_933207985.1 of Pelobates cultripes. Classification (NCBI taxonomy): domain Eukaryota; kingdom Metazoa; phylum Chordata; class Amphibia; order Anura; family Pelobatidae; genus Pelobates; species Pelobates cultripes. The sequence goes on along the minus strand of OW240914.1, from coordinate 334,612,265 downwards.
ATGTGCAACTCTTCTGTATTTGGGCTGATAACTGAAAATAAGAAGGGGAAAAAAACCCACTTGCAATCCTCCTTCGCCCTTCCTGGCCAGAACTTCCTCTGAAGTGTAATACACATTGAAATGTTATTTTCTAGATAGGCATTTCTAAGCCTGTGCATTTCCTCACTTAACAAACAAAACCCAAAAAGCATGCATTTACAAATGTACAAATATAAAAAATCCTATACTTCTGCAGGAAAAATGCTGGCAGCGTACTTCGACGTGCCTGGAGGGCCAGAAAATCTGTTCATCAAAGAAGTGGCAAAACCAAATCCAAAGAAAGGAGAAGTGCTGGTAAAAGTGGAGGCCAGTGCCCTAAATCGTGCAGACTTACTTCAGGTTCAGTATCTAATCGTATTTACTCATGTAACACAGCTGGGCTAAATTATGATCCTAGCCATTGGGGTAACTGCAGCAGGTGTCATCCAAGATTTCCACCACTCCCAAGATGGGAGAAACACCCTGTGCTTGTTTTGCATTTAATGAAATGCTTGCACTGTGTTTGCTGGTGTCTTGTCTCTGATTTCCCCATAAGTGAGATACGTGTGTCTGGAAGGGGCTGTGTGTGTAAAGGGGTCTGTTTTTGTGTACTATGTGGAGCTAGGGCTGTAGTGTGTGTGTGTGTGTGTGCGCGCGCCTGCATGCGTGCGTACGTGTGTATAGGGACTGTAGTGTGTGCGCGCGTACGTGTGTATAGGGACTGTAGTGTGTGCACGTATGTGTGTATAGGGGCCATAGAGATTGTGCATATATTGACAGGGTGCTGTAGTGTGTGTGTTTATAGGGCCTTTAGAGTGGGAGGGTGCGTGTGTATCTAGGGGCTGCAGTATGTCAGTGTGTGCATTTTTAGGTTGCTTTATGTGTGTATCAAGCAGCTGTAGTGTGTGTGTGTGTGTGTGCGTATGTATACATTTGTTGTAGAGTATGTGGGTGCTGAGCGTGGGAGTGTACTGTGTGCGGGGTATACAGACTTACCCATACAGACAGACTGATCCATATGCACCCACACAGATTGACCGATGGACACGCACACAGACTGACCCATATCCACAAAGATTTACCGATAGAAACACACACTGACCTATCCATACAAACACACACTGACAAAAGACATACAGTGAGAGAAAACGTATTTGATCCCCTGCTGATTTTGAACGTTTGTCCACTGACAAAGAAATGACCAGTCTATAATTCTAATGGTAGGTGTATTTTAACAGTGAGAGACAGAATAACAACAACAAAAAAATCCAGAAAAACGCATGTCAAAAAAGTTATCAATTGATTTGCATGTCAATGAGTAACATAAGTATTTGACCCCTTCAACTTAGTACTTGTTGGCAAAACCCTTGTTGGCAATCACAGAAGTCATATGTTTCTTGTAGTTGCACTGTTTGTTTTGCATTTAACCCCTTTAGGATGGAGTCAATAGTACACGTTCTGATCAAAACAAAACGTAAACAAAAACTGGAATTTGCGCTATATGTCTGTTCAACCGTTATTCACCTCTTTCATATTAAATGCACCCACACTTATTATATCTCATTTTGTTCAGGAGAAACAGGGCTTTCATTTCATATCAAATATTTATATATGAAACATAATTTATTATGAATAAAATTTAAAAAAACTGTGAGAAATTGTATTTTTTTTTAACAAAATTTGTACTTCCGCCTCACATTTTAGCTGTAAATGTCATAATACTGTTAGGTTTTACTGCAAACAAATGCACATATTTGTAATCAGTGATGTCTGATGCAGGGGCGTATTAGCCGTGAGGCAAACAAGGCATTTGCCTTGGGCGGCATTTTTCAGGGGGCGGCAAAAAAACGACGCCCCCCAAATGCCCAAGGCAAATGTCTTGTTAGCCTCGCGGCTAACAGACATTCTGGGCGCTGGGCGGCAGTGGCTGCAGCGCTGGGCGGGCGGGCGGCCGGCGAGGGAGGCTGGGAGCCGGGTTGATGACGTCATATTCCGGCTCCCAGCCTCACTCTGCTGGCGGCGCGCGAGGGAGCTGAGCAGAGCGCTCAGGGGAAGAGCTCTCTCGCCGGCCGCCCGCCCGCCCTGCAGCCACTGGACCCCAGGGAGAGGAAGAACCCCCCCCCAGCATTACCAAAGGTAAGGAGGCTGGGGGGGGGGTTAAATAAATAAAATAAAAAAAACACTAGTGAGTGTGTGTATATGTCTGTTAGTGTGTATGTTAGTGTGTGTATGTATGTTAGTGTGTGTGTTAGTGTTAGTGTGTGTATGTTAGTGTGTGTGTGTGTGTGTTAGTGTGTGTATGTATGTTAGTGTTAGTGTGTGGATGTCTGTTAGTGTGTGTATGTTAGTGTGTGTGTGTATGTTAGTGTGTGTGTGTATGTTAGTGTTAGTGTGTGTGTCTGTTAGTGTGTATGTTAATGTTAGTGTATGTATGTTAGTGTTAGTGTGTGTGTGTGTGTGTCTGTTAGTGTGGATGTCTTAGTGTGGATGTCTGTTAGTGTGTGTGTTTGCCTGTTAGTGTGTGTGTGTGTTTGCCTGTGAGTGTGTGTGTCTGTTAGTGAGTGTTTGTTTCTGTTAGCTAGTGAATGCGTATCTGTCAGTGAATGTGTGTGTGTGTGTATTTAGAAGGCGGAGCAGGGGGGAAGGTTGGGTGGCGGTTGCGCGGGTGGGGGTGGCGGGGGGGGTTCCTGAGTTTTGTCCTGCCTAGGGCAGCACAAAACCAGGATACACCACTGGTCTCATGAGTACAACAGTACCCCCCACAGGTTTTATGGTGTTTTGGAAAGTTACAGGGTCAATTATAGAACGTTCCATTTTCAAATTGAAATATGCCAGATTAGTAATGTTACCTTTGAGACGGTGTGGTAGCCCAGGAATGAGAATTACCCCCATAATGGCATACCATTTGAAAAAGTAGACAACCCAAGGTATTGCAAATGGGGTATG
>OW240914.1:334455354-334609201 GCA_933207985.1 Pelobates cultripes | reverse complement strand
GAAATTAGAGGGGAGGAGAGATATTAGGAGTGAGGGAGAGATATTAGGAGGGGGAGAGAAATTGAAATTAGGAGGGGGAAGAGATATTAGGAGGGGGGAAAGAGAAATTAGGGGGGGAGAGAAATTAGGAGGGGGGGGTGAGAAAGAGAAATTGGGAGGAGGAGAAGGAAATTGGAGCTGGAGGAGAGATTGACATTCATCACATACACACAATGCACCCCTTGCACACAGAAAAACACAATGCATTACACACACAGACACACATACACAAGCAATGCAACCGTTACACACAATGCATCCCTTACACACACAGAAACACACAATGCATTCATTACACACATTCAATGCATCCCATACATACACAGAAACACACCTTGCAGTCCTTACACATACAAACACAATTTCACGCAATGCATTCCTTACACACATATCAGGACATCCCCTACACACTCCACCCCCTGTGTGCTCACAGGAACATGAAGGTGGACCCTGGGACCCAGACCTTGAGCTGTGTAAAGGACCCCAAAAATGGAGCTGCTTCCCGCTCTCCCAGAACATTGATTTTGTGACCACAGTTACAAACCACCTCCAGAGAGCCTGTTCTGCACCAGACCAGTGGAGCCAGACTGCAGCTAGAGCCCATCATCATCCTCATCTGGTTAAAGGGAGGCACCCAGTATATTATTCGTGGCAGCACTAAGCTCTAATTTACCTCACATTAAAGGGACACTATAGTCCCCAGAACCACTGCAGCTTAATGTAGTGGTTCTGGTGTCTATAGCCTGTCCCTGCAGGCTTTTTAATGTAAACACGGCGGCACTGCAGCACTGGCGTTAGTTAACATGGCAAATCATAAGGGTGGGGCATTGTGATGTCACATGGTGGGGCGGCAAACTTTACTTTTGCCTAGGGCGGCAAAAATCCTTTCACCGGCCCTGGCTGGAGGGGGCTGTGTGAGCTGTGGCCGCACAGTGTCCCATGGTAGTTAGGGTGCCGTGCGGCCAGTACAGCTCACACAAGCAAACAGCTGATAAACTGGGCGCACGGAGGAAATGTGTATGTGTGACCTGTCTGCCTGTAACTGAGTGTGACTGTCTGTCTGTAACTGAGTGTGTGACTGTCTGCCTGTAAATGTGTGTGTGGGGCTGCAGGGATTTTGTAGAAGGGGGCGGGGGTTTTGTATTGGGACAGGAGTCTTTATAAGGGGGGATAAGCAGGGGATTTGTGGAAGGGGGTTGCGGGGGTTTTGTAGATGAGGCAGTACAGGATTTGTAGAAGGGGCAGGACAGAGGTTTTGTAGGAGGGGCAGGACAGGACAAGGGTTTTGTAGGAGGGGCTGACAGCGGTTTTGCAAAGTTTACAAATTGTAAAAAAAAAAAAAGAGAACCTTTAAATTTTTTTACAGGTTTTTTGGGGCAAGCACAGGATCCGGCCCGGGTGCCAAATGCTCTAGGTACCCCTGGCTCCAATGCAGCTTTGTGGGTGTTACTCTTCATGTAACATCCCCATCTTGGCCGCCCTCCGCTCCACCTCTGCTCCTTCTGAAGTCTTCTTTGATGTGCCCTGCTTGGGACGCAGTTTGAAACACTAACAGATATCCAAGTAGCAATTTCAGCTGAACTTACATGAAAATAACAATCAATTTATTTGCATTATTGCTTTAAACTCAATTTCTAGAATAAATTTTCAGGGTAGTGGGCCACTTTCAGGCTGATATGGTGCACTGGCCTCTAACATGTATGTAAGATGTAGTGTTTAATGTAATACATTTATTGGTAAATGATCTATTATTTATTCTCACTGTTTGAGAAAAATGTGGTTCGTGTTATGCTGCAAATTGAGTGAGTTCTAAGCAAAGAAGGAAACAAATTAAAAAATAAAACAGGAGGGAAAAAAATATATGTATTTACCAGCAACAGTTACCTTGACATGACAACATAAAATAAAATGTCATTAATCTGCCAAGACATGTCTTGAGTATAGAAATTATTCGCTCTGGGCCTGTCTTATTCACCCAGCACATTTATTGACTTTGGTTGTTCTCTACGGAACCTCACTGTTGCAGGGTTATTTATTAACCTGGTTTAAGTGTTGGAAATTGACCAGTGAATTTCAAAGTTAAGGTCAAAATAGATGGATTGGGGAAAAAAAATCAAATTTGGTTAATGTGGCCAACAATTTGAAATTCACCAATTATTTCCTAACAAATTTTTGCTCAGTGAATAATCTTTAAACGTTTAGTCTTGTAGTGTGTCCATAACCAGCAACCGCTTAGAACAGCATGCCTTCAATCTAGTGTCAAGACCAAGCGCACCCTGCAGCCCTTTATTTCTCCAATGACATTGTCTGTCGCCAGCACACACCAAACATTCTCAGATTTGACATTAGCTGATAACGCCACTATTTAATTTCTCTTATGTTTGCTGTTTTTCAAGCTGAAATGCCGAACATACAGATTCCAAGCACCATGACCACTTCAAATCAAGTGAATGCGATTTAAAGGGTTACTCCAACCACTATGACCATGTGCTCTGAGCTGGTAAAACAGTCCAGTCAAATGCTTCTCCATGCTCTATGAGAAGCATTTGTATGGACCATGCAATGGCTGCAGTGACATCAAGTGGGAGTAGAAAGCCATGCCGGGAGCTTTAAAAAAATGCTGGGTTTCAGGCAAGTTATTGCTAATGTTATTTTAGGGTTAGGGGGAGGCTAAAGCATAATGCTCAGTAGGCCATTATGTATGGAAACAAACATATTAAAAAAAAAGTTTTGGGGTAACCCTTTAACCCCTTAAGGACACATGACATGTGTGACATGTCATGATTACCTTTTATTCCAGAAGTTTGGTCCTTAAGGGGTTAAACCCCGTTTAAACCTCAGACCCATTTTTTTTACCCAGCAAGCAGTAAAAACAAATTATAAAATAGTTTGTTGCATAAATCAATTGAAAATGAATAAGAAACAAAGTATTTACATAGAAACTCTCGAAAGTACATAAAAGTTTACATCAAGAAGGCTACATTGAGAAAGCACTTTGTAAGTTTAAGCAAACAGGCAGGAGAACAAATCTAACGTTAATGATGAAAGACTATATTGTTTTAAAATTGCGGTCTCTCCACACCCTTTGAGAAATATTCCACTGTGGCAGTTAATTTGCATTTTCAGACCTCTTTAAAATTAAACGTCTGATGTCCTCAAACCACTAACTGTATGCACTGCTACATAAAATGTTTTGTGACATCCTACAGCAATAAGAAACCTATTCGCCTTTCTTGCTGTTTCAAGAAGGGAGCTTCTTAAATGTATTCTTTGCGATAACTCAAGCTAGAAAAGGAAGCATTGTCTCATTCTTAATGTCTCTATTTAACTTGGCACATAATAAATGTTTACATATGATGCGTACGAGAAGGCTTGGGGGTATAATTGTAACAATGTAAATGTCAGCGATAGCAGAAGAAAAAAATCCAACAACAATTTTCTGTCTGCAATATGACTGCAAGTGCCAGAGCTCTGTTATCCTTGAGAGGCTACCGTGATTATTTTGAACTAATTAGAAAAAGCGCTGGTAGCCTGACACTTCTGCGACAAGATGATCCCGTACTGGGCTGCATTATAGCGCTGAACACACTATTCATCTTAACAGGCAGCATCCGCAGTCCTTCATGTTTTATTTCTATAATATTCAAGCAGGGCAGCTCTTTCCTAAAATGTATTGCTGAATAAGAATTGTTCTGTTTCGGCTTTTTACATCCCGATAAATAACATTGCTTCGCAACTTTTTGCTGGGATGTCTAGCAGCAAGCAACATTAAGGAAACACTCTAAGTACCATAACCACTATAAAAACTACAATAGACACTTTGGCATCTTACCTGGGGTCAACAGGAGCTGGAAACTCCTTCTCCACCGGTAGCTGAATTATGGAGCTTCCAGGGGCACAGGAGGGGGTGTCCAGCACACAGTGAACCCCGAGGTAACTTGTCATACTACTCACAAGCAATTTGACTACTGACCTGCGAGGGCTCCTGCAGTATAAACTCTACAGTGGGCTGTAGTGGTGTTGGTGCTTGGCATGTTAAAACAAACGTGATTTATTGAGCTAAGCATGGCTTGCTAGTATTAATGCTGGGCACCCCACGTGGTTACACTTTACTTAGCACCTACGTCTTATTTAGATTTGTTTTTTCAATTACATATAAAGCTGACTAAATCTTGGCAGTGCCCTTACCATACTGTATTGGAAGATCCTTATGTCCAAGAAGTGTTTGGTCACAGATAATTAAAGCGTTACATCATGGTGGGTCAAGCAATTTAGCTTAAATGTTAACATCAAGCTCGTATCAGATTTAATTGGATTGTTGCATTAGCACTGCATGCTTACTTTGTTTGGGAAGGCATGTTTATGCTTTTATTAACGATATTAAGTTCATACTCCATCAGTAATCATAAGTATTGTATCCATACTGCTTCTACTTTTTAAGAAAGTGGCTGCTGCTTACTCTAAACTTTACATTACAATATATAACATTTGGTTCTTAAACAGACACAAAAGGTAAAATTATAGTGTTGCTGGATTTATGTAAAATGGACATGCACTTTTTAGATACATGCCAGTGCGCAGACTCTCTCCAGAAAGGTTTGTACATGCGCATTCAGAATCCTCATGTACACTCATCAGCGGCGGTTGTTTTGGGGCTATTTTGCATTATCCCCCATACAGGGAAAGGTTCTCGTTCTTCCGGTTTTTGTTGTTGTTGAGTTATTCACTATTTCATGATTTTCAAAAATTTAAGGTGAACTTTAAATGAATTACATTTTTTCCCCTCAAAACAGCCAAATTGAAAACATTTTAAGTATTCTTTTTTTTTTGGCTTTAATGGCCTACAATTTGTGGTTCACTTAGAATTCTCTGTGAACGAAGTAGCAGGCTTCCCAGTCATCCAGATTTTGGCAGGACAGTCCCTATTTTATCACTTATGGCACTAAGACCATGCAGCGGGCGTAGAAACCGTGCTCTTTGCATGTTCTGCTCATGGTGAGCCAGCCTGCTTGTTTGACAGGCAGACTGACCAGCCAGATCTGAGGGCTGATTCACTCCCTTTCTGGGCGTGACTGTCCCCTTTAGGAAGCAACTGTGATCTGCTTTGCATCACTAGCCTGCTCCCTTTTAATCTTGCCTGTTGGTATGAAGTAGTTGCAGGTTGTCGCTGATCCAACAGTCTACCATGGTAGCGCCTAGCAGACCACAAATGCATGTAAAGAAATTCCTTGATAAATTATTTGATTGTGTCTTCATTTTCAAGGGAATTATGGTCACTTTCCCCCACCCCCCCAAAAAATACAAAATTAACACCAAAATAGTCGAGTTGCGACTATAGCATAGTTGGAGAATTTTTCCAAAATCTTTCTACATTATTTTTACCAATACCCTAATTTTATGATTGAAGGGTTAAATATTTTTCTTCTCCCACTATATTAATATAGATATATTAGTTCTTTATTATTATTATTATTATATTTAGATTACATCACAATTGTTAACTTAAATTAGGTTTTTACAAGTATAAAATAATAACTAATACTAATAATAAAAAAATTCAAAAAATTAATATATCTTTTGCAAGAAAAAAAAAAAAATTGCCAGTGGAAGAATCTGTCCAGAATTGTGACTTTAATACACAATGCGCACTTTGCTTAATGGCAACTGTTTTTCATTAGGCTTTCTCATTGTTCGTCCGTTTCCTTTGTCCCTCCTGTTATTTCCTTTTGGTGGTCTGCACTAGAGTAAAATCATCATTTTACCACCAACATTTTCTTCAGTCATGTTACTATTACCAGGCAACATTAAACCATGTTAGTTTGCTGCCTTTCAATCAAGTAATTCTGTTAAAGAGAGTTGTTGGGGCTTTCCCCCCAGCCTTTTGATATAGTTGTTGTTGCTTAAAGGTGCCATACTTTTGCATAAAATTGGTAAAAGTCGTGTCTTAATATAGTTGACAGCTAATAAATATAACCCATGAAGCAGCACCTGTGTGTTCAGCTTTGTTCAAGAAGAGGCGGAAACAACATTCGTTACAGAGAAAGAGGAGTTTTTCGTTGTTACTTTGTGAAAGTACACGATTCTAACACAATTAAGGGCATATATAGTTTGTGTGCAGTTGGCGAGTGAAAGTTCCGAGCTGGCACGTAGCAAAACAACTACGACGGATGCACACACATTCTTGTCCTGGCTGGTTGTAAATCACAATTCATGGCTTCTGAGTGAGGACTGTGCCTATCAATGTATCATTACCAAAAGGTCATTATGGAAAGGGACCTGTCAAGTCAATTTCCATGAGTAATTTCATTTTATCCTATATTGAGTTCAGTTGAGTTCCCCTGGGAGGGAGTACATAGTATGGCCCAACATAATTGCTTTATAGTCAGACCTACATTCTTGTTGACTGATAAGGGGCATTTGTATTAGAACAATGTAGTAATATATTCATTTAGTAAATAATTACTACTGACAGTAAATTGCAAAATGGTAAACATTTCTTTTATTTAGTTACAATTTTGTTTAGTACTAATTAATTTGTGCAATGTACTTGTTATGTTTAACCTTAAAAGATAAATACTTTTACAGGTATGTAACTGTATGTAATAGACCCCCTCTGTTCTTGTGTTTTAATTTCATTTGGATTTGTTCTTCAGCGATACTGATTTAAGCCCATTCTTCTTATTATTTTTACTTTTAAACTACCAACTTATTTGGGTCTTATTTATATTGACTGCTAATGAGTCAGACTCGAATTGCAATATCCTTGACCTAAATTTGTTGACCTTGGTCCTTACTTTGCTTCTGTATTACAAGTATTACTCAAACTTAAAGGGTCAGTCTCAGCAGCTAAACCATTTTCACTTAATAAATTAATTTTGGTGTATAGATCATGCAGTCTCACTGCTCAAATCCCTACTATTTACAAGTTAAAGCTGATCTGTCGTCACACGGAATGACCAAGGGGTCAATGCATCTGCCAACCATTTTAGAATCCTTAGATCGACTCACAGTTCCTCTAGGTCCTCTTTCAATTTTCTAAGATGTCGGCACCCAGAAATGTTATTCTTAAAGATCCTGTATTCACGCGTCCAGCTATGGGCACACTAACACTGACCTCAAGTAACTCTTGTGATTGTCCGAGAGTCAACATTGAGGAGCAGAGACGCACCACTACGGAATGTGACAGGGTGCTGTAGGGAGGTAATGACAAAGTTGTCAAAGGCCGTGGAGTTTTACCAAAGCTCCACCCTTTGTCAACTTTATTCAACCCTTAAATTATACATAAGAAAGGTTGTCCCTTGTTTTCCTTATGTATAACTTTGAATATAAACATATTGAACAAAGGATAGGGGGCAACTTAGGGGGGGTTGGAACATGCTAACAATAAAAAAAAAAAAAAATGACATCTATTTTTATTTCTGCAGCCCTTGCCACACCTTCCCTGGCTAAGACTCACACAGAATCCTTGCACATTTCCTAAAAATATCTGTTCATAAAACTTTACTACAGAGTATACTTATATTAAGTTTAGATGTTCTTGTCTCCTGCTCTGATAACTACCTGGTAATGCCAGCAAATAGCAGTGCTACCAGCCTATCGAGAGAGATTAGATAATGAAATAGAAACTATTAAAAGCTACAATTACAATTGTTGATATTGGTTTAACAAAACATGTTAGACATACGGAAACAGTAGGTAAAGAGGGCCATGTCCAAACAAGCTTCTAATTCTACGATTTTTTTTTAATAGCTTCCAATCGTGTTCACTGTGTCCACATTTGATTGAACAAAAGAAGTTAGTGATAGGAAAAAGAGAGAGATTCAGCTTAGCTGCAGAAGAGGGAAGATTATATAAATTTAGAAAAACCTGGAGGTAACTCCACACTGCTGTCCATACACCCCTGGGGACAACTAAATTCAGGAGAACCTGCGGGCCCACAACCCTTCTATTTAGAACGGAGAGATCCATGGATACATGGCAAGGGCTCCTTTTAAGGCTAGGGCCGACAATGCGAGGATTTGGAAGCATTGTGGCTCAATCTATGATTAAAAGTAGAATATACATCAATATTTACCCTGAGTTAGAGAACGGTGGAAAATAATCTGGAGTGGGTCTGACTTTTCTGACATGGCCTGGCATAGCGACTACCTGTCTGTTGTGGGCTGCATGTGGCTTGGATGACTGTTAATACTTGCTCACTAAGCAGAGCAGGGATTTGATATCAAGATCAGTGTTTTCTTGTATTATGCTATTCTTTATTTTTTATACCTTTACCCTTTTTTTGCACACCCAGTGGTACTAAAGCTTTTTGGTATTAGCTATATAAACCTTAATTGCTTCATCTTAATAATATACAACCTGGAGCTGACATATCTGACCAGGTGGATGTTTCTCATGTAATCCATCTTGCATTTACCTCTACGCTTCCTATATACTGTAAGGAGCAGTATGTGCATTGATTTCTTTGTATACTTATGCTATGCTACAATAATAATGTAAAATTGAAAAGAACTCTCTTTAATGCAATATACCAATTTCTTCCTGCAAGATTTCCACTTCACTGGGTTTATGCGAGTATCATGAACTGTAAAACGTGATTCATATTATCCAGCAGTCAATAACAGAAATCCCTAGGCAAACACACAGCAATATTAAACAAAAGGCTTCTTAGAAATAGGCATTTATAGTAGCGGCAACGGAGTGATGGGCAATGCTAAGATGCATATCGTTAATTTCACGTAAATAATCTAAAACAAAGATTTTTCCAACAAAATAAAGATAGATGCAGTTGGCAGACTCCTGGTGCTCCCAGAAATAAGTAAATTGTGACAAAAGATGGAATCGTAATTAAAATGCTTTATAAGCATGTCAAAACCACAAGTCCGTATGATACAGATGGACATGGTGAGAGCAATCCAAGGGTAGGCAGACTTAGAACCAGGCAATCTGGCTTTTATCCAAATGCTTTGTCCATTTACCTGTCTGCACATCAGACTCTCTTTTTTTGCTGTTTTAAGGGAATCATTTTTATGTCTTTGTAGAATGGGGTGCACATGAGTAAATAGGGATACTTGTGTCTAATTACAGTAGTTGCTGCGTGATGTCCCAGATGTTTATTTAGGAAACTTCTATGATGTCTTCGGCATTAACTGCCCAGTGGTAAGACAATGTCTAATGGTTGCACGAGGATTTAAGGGGCAAATGCCCCCTGGTTTATGGATCGTTATTGATGAGAAAAGGCAGCAGACGTTCTGTTAATAGAGAATACACCCAACTTTATTGATCCTACACAGCTGCCTTGGGGTAAGCAAATGTAACAATGATCTAGTAATTAACTCCTGATTTCTAATTACAAGTGTGTGATGGTTTGTAAATAGTTTGCATACTGTATACAGTGCAAAACCTTTTTTTTTTCTGTCCAAAACTGGTTCCTATACTGGTATCAATTGGTCACAGTAATTGATCATTAAAAAAATTTCCGAAAAGACAATGTTTTACCAATAGAGCAAGGGTATATTGGACAGATCATGAAAACAAATATTTTTAATTTAGCATTGAGCAAGACGTATGTCTTTTTTTTTTTTTCTTTTGAATCACTGCTTCATTTCTTTCATTCATTTTCCAATAAATTGTATCAAATCATTATATTATGCTGGGCTGTTCTTAAGTAGAAAGATTTTACAGAACCAAGATTGCGTGTAAAATCTTGGTCTCTTCCTAAATGATTTTGAAAGTACTGGATCAATGCATAAGACAGGGCTGTTCAACCTTCGGCACTCCAGATGTTGTAGACTACATATTTCATAATGCTCTTAGAACCACAATGCTGGCAGAGCATCGGGAGAGATGTAGTCCACAACATCTGAAGTGCCAAAAGTTTCCTACCCCTGCCCTAACAGATCCTGCAAAATAGGCACCTCTAGGCGTTAAACTGTTCTTGAATGGTTTAACCCCAAAGTTGCCTCCAATGATGATGTCCCCTTCTCCTCCGTTGTAGTGGGCCCCCTAGCAACCTTACTGGCTGACCTTGCTCAACCCTGTCCTTCCCTAAAGGGGGACAGTTAAAATACCGAAAGACCCATTTCCCACCCAGTAACCGGATGACACACAGTCCTGTGGGTAGAACAACAACTTTCTTGACCACGTGCGGCTTTATACTTTCCACATGCAAGGGGTGGATCACATATAATGACAATGTCCCCTCCCAGGGTCCTTCCCCTCCCAGAGGTTGCATAACGAAAATGGAACCCCATTCCCATTTTCCCCTGTTCCCGCCACTCCATGTCCCCTCCTTTGTCCTCAAAGAGTGTCCCCACCAATCTCAGTGACCCCCAGAATGGTGCCCTCCGTTTGCAGGGTCCCTGGGTAAAACCAAGCAAGGGAAGCGTTTTCCTTTTGGGACAGGCTACTGCCTGTCTATATGAACGGCAGCCACACAGTGGAGTACTCATTAATTACTTCCCTTACATAGAAACATAGAAACATAGAATGTGACGGCAGATAAGAACCATTCGGCCCATCTAGTCTGCCCAATTTTCTAAATACTTTCATTAGTCCCTGGCCTTATCTTATAGTTAGGATAGCCTTATGCCTATCCTATTGCAGTTTCACACTTATGTTACAAGTTGTCAACGTTCTAATTGATTGGTGTTAACATTCCAAGGGGCACTGGGGAGGTCTTCGTTTGGGAATAGAACGAGGTGGTGAGCAATTCCAAATGGCCACCACCCAGGGGAGGCACGCACCGAGGCTTCCCTTGCGGTTTGTGGTTTTGGCACCTTATTACATGGTGCGAAGAATGCATTCACTTCATGTAGGCCTTCCGGAATGGGGAGCAGGCACATTCATACGAAAAGTACAGGGAAATACACAGAATATAACACTGTAATTCACGAACAGGCAGCAGTCCCACCACATCCGTCAGCATCCGTCTTCTGAATTTTCACATTTAGGAAGTGTGGAGTGCCGTCGGGCGGGGGTGCTGGTGATTGGTTGAGAGTGGTTATCTGATGCTCTCAGCCGATCAGTGATTCCCATTCACTAAACTGACTTGCAAAGAAATGTACCTTTTTTGCATGCCAGTTTAGTAAATGGGGAGTCACTGATTGGCTGAGATTGTGCTGACCGCCAATCAGTGTCAACCTTGCCCGGCAGCATTCCACTGAAGCCGGATGTGACCGGGGAGGAGGGGACAGCACCGCTGGAGGCAACTATTCGAGAATGGTTTAACCTCTAGGGGTAAGAGTGCCTGCAGGGGCCTCCTGGCACCATAACAACTTTATTTAGGTGAGGAAATCCAGCACTGGCATCTTTCATCCATGCACACACTACTTTAATGTGTGTTTTGTTTTTTTACTGTTTAATAGTGGCATGTTACTCTGAAAAATTCCAAACAAAAGTCTTTTATTTGAGTCCATGGAAGATGCAAAATGCTGTCTGTATCTGAACAGTAGTTAAATGTCACAGCTTTGTGGCACAAAAGCAAATCCAGTAAGGATTTTTATCATTATTTAAAGATCCAGTCAACCATGAATTTCAAAATTGCACTCATCGTTCCATAAGATTTTAAGTCACTGGTTGACTCCTCCTGCATCATGGTATTTTACACAGTGCCAGTTCAATTTTCTAGCTTCAACATGCTGTGCAGCAATATTTCTTGAAATGTTTTCAAATGGTTGAAGTGTACTTTGTACTTTTAGATCACAGCGTCTGATTCTGAGCAAGAGCTTTTCTGTATCTCCAATAGTTATTTTTGTCCCTCAACTACTGCCATACACATGAGACAGAAAAGTTAATTTTATTTCTTCTTCTTTTTTCTTCTTCAAATTCTGTTTTCAGTCTTCTACTGACCTTTAGTTTAGTTTTGCATTCTGGTGAGGCTACACAGAATTATTACAATTATTTATATAGTGCCAACATATTCAGTGATGCTGTACAATAGGTAAACAAATTCAAATGAAAGATAAGTGAGGTGCAGCGAGAGAAATAAGTGCAGGCATGGTGCAATACTGTGTGTATACTGTGTGTATACCTGGATGACCATCTTATTGTGCACTTTATTCTCATTTTGCACTTTTTGCACTTTGCACTTTATGTATTTAGTCCAGTATTTATTGTGTTAAGTTGCTATACCTATGGGTCTCTGGCCTATTATGGCCCTTTAATATTTATTCTATTGCACATGTTTGGTGCTATATTGTGGTTTTTTTATGTAATACATTTTTGTTCACTATTTATATTTTTTCCTCTTGACCTCATTTTTTCCTTTACCCCTATACAGTATTTATATAGTGATTGTGGCGCCCTGTGTTTTTTCTATTTTTCTTTGACAATAGGTAAACAAGACAAACATTTATTTCTAACAAAACATGTTTGACATATGTGAACAATAGGTGAAGAGGGCCCTGCCAAAACAAGCTTAACCCCTTAATGGTCGTTAACGACCTCAGACGTACCTGGTACGTCCAATAATAAATCACCACTTACCTGATCGCTGGTGATCCACCGCCGGCGACCGCAATCCTGGGCTCTGCCTGGGAGCTCAGGTAGACCCTCACTGCCCGATCCGGCCCTCCTGTGCCATGTGATCACGGGGTCCTTGCGATCACATGGCCAGAACAGCTGGCTTGTGCAGTGCCTGCAGGGGGCCTATTTGAGCTCTCAGGCAGTCCCTCTAATGCCTGCAGAAAAGTTTTACAAAGTTTGTAAAACTTAAAAGTTTAAAAAAGTAAATAAAAGTACTTAGATCATATATATATATATATATATATATATATATGTACTCTTATATACACCTACACATGCATAACTCATTATTAAAAGTGTATTTTAATATTTATATATATATATATATATTAATATTAAAATACACTTAGAATAATGTTAAATTTATATATATATATATATATATATATATATATATATATATAAAATAATCAATAAATTTATTGAATTTAAAAAAAATAATAATAAAATGTATTTTTAAAAAATTATATACCGGTTTAAATTTCTTCTAACTGTATTTTGATATTAATATACATATATATTTAAATCAAAATACATTTAGAATAATGTTATAAATACATATAATATAAAGAATGCAGACTTAAACATTCAAATATTCAGTGATGCTCTAAAATAGGTAAACGAGACAAACATTTATTTCTAACAAAACATGTTTGACATATGAGAACAATAGGTGATGTGGGCCCTGCCAAAAAAAGCTTAAAATCTAAAGAATGCGGACTTAAACATTACTCTTACAGGTAACATGATGGCCTATATATTTAAAAACATGTGTAATTTTACTCCCAGACTAGATCTCTTAATATGAAGAAATGTAAACCCTAATCTCAATCCATCACTTCCAATCAGTGTTTGTTTGTTTTTTCTAAATTGCAGACAATATTACTTGACAATCCAAGTATTATGACATGTTTATCTGTCAATAACATTGCCAAGGAAAACATAAAGCAGGGCTTAAAGGAGCACTATAGTGTCAGGAACAAGGTGTCCTGCCTCCCTTTGAAAAGGTATATTTTTCATCTTTTTTGCAGCGTGGCACCGGTTTCGCTGTGGCTGGTTATGCCACATTCTGCTTCCATGGCCGAGATCATCAAATTTGATGATTTCAACCAATCCAATCATTTCCCATAGGAAAGCATTGGGAGGCTATTGCGCATGCCCTCCAAAATGCCGCGGTGCACCAGTCTGAGCGACTGCCGCTAGAGGTTCCGAGACTGTAATGTAAACTTTTCTCAGAAAGGCAGTTTTTAAATTATAAAGATTGCAGGGACAGACTATAGACACCAGAACCACAACTTTAAGCTGTAGTTGTCCTGGTGACTATAGTGTCCCTTTAACTCTCAAAAGGGTGAGTTTTTTATGATAACCACAAACACATTTTGTTGCAGGCATAATTGTCGAGATAAGCAATGATAATAGGTAATGTGTCTGCCATTAACCTGTTCCAAATGGAAACAGAGATATTTGTGGTCCTTGTTGGGGTGCAGGCTGCTCTCTATCTGAATTAGTGGAGGCAGAAAGGAACCAAGTATCAAGTCAAACTATTCTAAAATGGTTTAACACTTACATTGGGGAAACAAGAGCAATCCTGGCACCATAACAGCTACTGTGCACTGTAGTGGTTATGGTGCTTGGAGTATTTCATGAACAGCTCATCAGAAGCTGTTAACATGCCAATAATTAGCCATATTGTGATCAGACCCATATTTTGTGTACAGGTTTATCTTCCTGTTGTGCGCAGACATATATTTTACCATAAGCATAGAAATACAAATTTTGTAGTAAGTGGGTAATAACATCTAAAAGCCATCATAATAGGATTAATGGAAAATGGTTACATATTGCCATGTTTGGGTAATGGGAAATAAAACATGGAGATAAGACGATTTATTTGTTTATTTTTTTTATATCCCATTAATATCGATTGCTGTTCTCTTAGAAAGTGTTGGTTAATGTCCATGCCTAGGGACAGTATAACTGGTGTACAGAGATTCTGCTCTTGACATTGTTCTACTGCATTACCCAAGATGCGTAAATGTCATGAGCGAGCTGTTGATATTGTTTAAGCAGTCGAAGGAGAATGGGCTTGCGTCTCAAGCTGCTTCCACCCTGGGGGAAATCTCTCCCTTCTATTAAGCTCTACCTATGAATAAAGCATTAGAGTACCAGATCAATCTTTATTCATTCAATGGCCTGTAATTTCAAAGCTTTAACACAATAACATGTGTTAATGGAATCAAGAATGTTGGTATTTTGTTACCAAGGTAGTAAACTGTAACTGCTTTTTTAGCTTTTGTAAATTCACCTTCTGCTTCCTTTTCAAAGCATATCTTTGTACCATAGTCTGTTTATGTATCATGTAGATGTATTGGTGTAATTTAGCATAAATGCGTCTCTGAATAATTTGTGTAAATCTAGTTTCAACCTTTGACGCAACATTCCATTTACCAATTACGTTCTAGGTTTTTATTACAGTTGCTCAACCTTGAATAATTAATTTCCAATCATGTAATTAGGGCTATTTAACAAGATACTCTTCTTTTATATAGTACATGTGTGCTTTTTAATTTTTTTTTAGCTTCATACATCACTATATATTTTTTTCATTATTATTTTCTGATTAAATTAAATGGAAAGTAAAACATTAAAGTAATTCAAAGAATTATGAGGTCTGTTTTTAATTATTTTTGTTTGTAGCTTACTCTTTGGATCACCTACCTCAAAGGTGGTTCTCATTACCCCCTCCCATTGTCTCTACCTTGGTTACTGGCCCTACTATGACTCTGGTATTCCAAGTTCATCACTTGGATAGTCCCTCACTAAACGTAAGTCTGCTCTTTGCTTACCTTTAAAGTGGTTCTGTTAGCATCTGAGGTCTTTGCATAATGTGCCAAGACCCCCGATGGTGACCACTCCGTTAACCAATTGGTGGCCGAGGGGTGCAGAGAAAGGTGAGTTATACTTACCTTAACCTGTCCATCATGGTCTTCCTTCCAATCCTCTTCATCTCCTGGCACTTCAGTGACTAGGAGCCAATGTCAGTTTTGAAATATTGAAAATACAACCTGAAGTCTGTAGAGGATCAGCGGAGGGGTTGACAAGCCTTGACAAAAGGCTGCTCACCTTTTGTCAAGCTTTGTCAAGCTTGGGAAATATACGAAGGCTAAGTAATGTGTACTTTGTCATAGTATATCTTTTGATTGTGCTGGAATTTCAATAAAATGCTAACACAGTCAATGTGAGTGTTTCATAAAGATATTATCTTCTGATGGGGTATGAGGGTGGTGACAAAGATGCTTTAAGAAGCTTGTAGCTTATAGGATTGCCTGACTATGCCATTTGAGTACAAGCAATATTTTCTCATGACACGTCCAGTATGTTCCAATATTCTTTGTCCCTGTCGGTCAAGGTCCATATTATGTTTCAGTCCATTGTCTTGTTCCAGCTCCATCCTTGCTTCTTTTCTTACTTCTGTTTGTAGTCATGTAGAACAATCTAGTGAAGTCATGCCATACAAATAATCATGTTGGTAAACAGCAATACCTCAGCATCCAGGCTCCACACTAGACTAGAAGTGTTTTATTTTTAATTGAAGACAAGATCATCACAAAACTATACAATACAGAAGGATCAAGATAAAAATGTATGTTAAACACAATTAAATGGCTGAAAACATTTGTAGACACCCTCACACATTGAGGGGGCATTACCTCAAATCCAGATATTTAGCAGAGAGAACAGTCTGGGCACTCAGTGGTTAATCCATTGCAGACTTTTTTGGAGATGAAAAGTCAAGTTTTTGGTGTAAATTAATTTTTGTTGTCTCACAAAGTCTGCATTGGATTAACCAAATAGTGCCCTGACCTTTGTCTTTCCAAAAACAAAGTCCATGTCACAGAAAAGCCCTCAATCTGCAATAGTTAAAACAAAGTATCCATTGTGGACTTTAGACGATCTTCACTATGGGATAACTATTGAAAAATACTGCTTTCTGGAATTTTGCAATCACTGCAATTGTGTAGAAAATTTATTATTTTTCAAATAACAAAAGTAAAACCCAAACATGACCCACATATTATTACTACGTGTAATTGATACATTGATTTCATTGTTGCCACTTTTGTGGCCAAAGCTTTTTTTTTTTTTCCTCTGGAATACCAGCATATGTCATCTTCCTCATTTAGCACGGAAATGTTTTTTCTCTGGAAAACCCATAGTAGTATAAGTGATAGGAATGTTAATGATGACCCTCCCCCCTCCATCTGGAAGAAAAACAAGATTTGCTGGCACAGGCATAAAAGGGACATTCACTCTTCCACATACAGTTTGATATTGTTGCACATTCACCTTTTTCTATTTCGGTTTAATTTACTCCACATTTACAATGCTAATACCAATTGCAGTCAGCCTAAAAAAATGAATCGCCTATCTTTACTGGATACATATTGTTTCTATGAAGCCTTCGCCAAATAGATATCAGTATTGTTGCAATTAAAACCACCTTAACAATGGTAGGAATAGTAAATGTGTAAGCCAATTAAAATTATTTTTTACATGTTTAATTATTTAGTTTTTTGTTTTTGTTACTCATACATACATTTACATACATTACATAATTTTTCCTATTAAGTGCTTTATACTCTATATGTTTCATAATATAGACATTATTCTTTCATTTCTCTTTTTTTCCCTCTTTCTCCCCTTTTTCTTCTTCCTTTCCTCTTCACAAATATACTTTTGCCTTTTTGGATCTTTATGATTTTAACTCGTTACATCTCTATTTTATTGTATGGGGAGTAACTTTAGAAATGTATATGTGTATATACAAAATTATACACATCTAAAATGAAACATAGACTGCACGATGATGAGACAAAACCAAACAAACAAAAATAACACAGCATCATATTTTTATATTAACCTTATTTCTTTGTTACACACCTCCATGTCTTTTTATTCTATCTCTCTTTTGATCTTTTTAACCCATTTATCCATCTTTGATCTTTTTTGTTTCTTATATTAAAATATCTGTTTATACATTGCTCCATTTCACATTGATTTATAATTTGGGAACATTCTAGATCATTTTAATGGGTCATAGTACCATTTATTTACTAGTTTGTATTGTGTCTCTATTAAATTAAGGCAGTGGATGGCCTTTTTTGTTTGTTTAAGAATTTTTACCCAATCTTTCCAATTTATGTTTATCTGTAATTCTGTATTCCAGGATTTTATTGATCGTATAAAGATTTGATCTCCTTGTAAAGAAATTAGATGTTTTGCTTTTGTTACCATCTTGCTACTATTTTCATGATTTAGTAGTTGAATAAAGTATTTAATTCAATCACTATAAAAATGTATTCTATATGTTGTTAAGAAATTCCTAACTCTTATTTAAGAAACACTTTCCTTTAAAGATAAACTCGTCTGTTCTCTCAAATGTTGAAATGTATTTATTGTGTTATTTCCAATAGAAATAAGTGGGGGGTCTTAAACTGAACGAGGAACCTATTGCCCGCCCGGCCCCCACCCCTGAGCGGCGGGTGGGGGCCCTAAATGACAATGGGGGGAACCTTTTGTCCTCTCCCCGGACCCCACCCCTGAGTGGCACAGGGGTGGGGGCAAAGGGGGAGAACACTAGTTCCACCCCCTCCCATTTTCATTTAGGACCCCCACCCACCACTCAGGGGTGATGGGTGGGGGCCAAGGAGGACCCTATGTCCCCCTTTTACTTTTATATCCACCAGTCGCGGGGCACGGATGGGGGCTCAGGGGCGAAACTTCCCCCCCCCCAGTTAATAGATGC
The DNA here is from genome assembly GCA_933207985.1 of Pelobates cultripes. NCBI lineage: Eukaryota > Metazoa > Chordata > Amphibia > Anura > Pelobatidae > Pelobates > Pelobates cultripes. Next base: position 334,590,831 of record OW240914.1, on the reverse strand, counting down.
CCCACTGTGTTAGGAGGGGGGCTTTTTTCTTTTTTACAACAGTGAGCAGCCACTGGCTGCTCACGGTTTAGTAAACATACCCCTACTCACAGCATAACGAGTAGAGGCATTTGGGAGATTTTAATCTCCCTTATGCTATTATGGGGGTCATATTGAACCCCATCGAGTGAGGGAGGACACTGCGCCCTGCCGCTTCTATTTTTACATATTACAAGGAGGGAGCTGCGTGCCAGTAGCTCCCTCCTTGTAATAAAACAAACAAACAATCAAAGAGGTCTTCGTTCATTCGTTTGAAATTTCTATTCATTTATTCGTCTGCCTGACGAATGAATAGATGAAATTCCCGTTCACATGCCCAAGTGCTTAATTGGGCATGCGCGGGAATTTCACAGCGCTATCTAGTGTGGGCAGATGTTGTGTCCCACAGGGCTTTCATCTACCCAAACAAAGATGGCAGCACCCAGGACCTAGGTCTGGGCAGAAAATAAAGTTTAAAAAATAGGTAATATGGGGGGGCTTAGGGGCATTTGGGGGGAACTAGGGGCACAATTAGATGAAGTGGAGTCAGGAGGGGGGGGTTAAAAAAATGGGATTCGGCCATGACAGTGCCACTTTAACTTGTTTTTTATTGATGTCTTCTACTTGCATACTAGCTGTTTCTATATAGTACCATGGTTCATTTCTGGCTTCTTTTCTTAAAGTATTTATAATATGATGTATTCCACATGCATCCCTAGCCTGAAATATTTTAGGAAAACCCAACCCAATTTAATTTTAAAGGGCTACTCCAAGCATGTAGACCACTTTAGTGGTTTGATGGGTCTATGGTGAAAGCACACTGTAAGTACAGAGTTTCATACTGATACATTGCAAATACCTGGATATTCGGTGTTGCTGCTGGAATTGCACATACAGCATTTTTTATTGCCCAACATGAATTGAGCGTTCCAGGCTTGCTAATGTTAGTTAGGTTCATTCATTGGCTGAGAGTGTTCAGATGGCGAATTAATTAACTATATAATTGCATTCCTGCTTCGGTAGCTTTGAATAAGCTGGCTGCCAGTTCAGCTGGGCTGACACAAGGCGTGATGCCCGTCGAGACCCAGGTAAAATGAAAATCATTGCAAAAAGATTTGCCTCCTTGCTGGGGATCAGCGCCAGGGTAATCCTGCTGTAGTGGTTATGAAACTCAAAATAAAATTTTGAATTAAAATTGCAGCCTGGCATATAGCTCCAGGGGTGTATTTGTCGCCCCCACTTACTCATGCCCTAATGGTACTTGTTCTCTTGTGGAAATTCCCCAGAGGAGATTGGAACTTGTATGACCCCATGCAATCACACACCAGATTCTGTGACTAGTCTCTTTCAGGAATAAACATCACTGAGACTATATAAGCTTGTAGAAGCTGCACACCGTTTAAATTAGCTGGCACTGCATTTATATCTCTGAAGCTTACACAAGCACCATCTACTCATACGTTCTGTGATTTTTGCAAATTGCTGCATTTATAATTAACTGAAGGAAGCGAGGCAGGACAAGATGGACTCCTTGCAACATTTTCATGGTGCTTAGAATGTCCCGTTGAATCTTTTAGTCATTCTCTGAAGCTAAACACGTTTTCGAAGAATATAAATGATTATATTTAAACACTAGATTTTCAAGGTGAGAAACGCATTTGTAAGCACTTGTGAGTGTCAATTGGTAGCGTTTCAGCGTATTCTCAAGCTCAATGATTTTGCATTCTAATCGTGCATATTTATCATGGTGTCTCTCGAAGAACTGATGTGAAAAATACTTACTCCACTCTGGATGTTACTGAATCTATTTATGCCACTAATTTGAATTCTCAGTGGATGTGATTATACTTCTAAGCAGTTTCTGTGTAAACTGCTTTTTTCTGTGTGACAAAATCAGAGGTGGTTTAAATGTGCAAAAAATGACTACTTTGCAATTAAGTATATCAATTCACAAAGTGAAAAGTGCTGTTTGGAAATACGAACAATGATAATAAGTATCAAGTTAATACAAGATTATATCAGTGTAGCAAAACAACGAAAATGATATCACAATATAACCAAAAAGCATCCAGATAGATACTTTGTATCAATTCAAAAGGCCTGTTCGTCTTCGACACTAATTGTTATTAGATAAGTCAAATTGAATGTCCAAAAATACCATTAAACGGCATTATTTCAGCTTAAACCTTTTCTGTCAAAAGGAAATATATGCCATCCCTTTGTTTTTGTGTGTTTATTTTAATCCTAGGAAGCTTAATGCTGAGTTATGCTATATTTCTGCATTGTTAAGGACAAATAAACCAGCTGGCACTGTCTGCAACTGCACATGATGCAGAATATGTATATATACTAAAAAAGTGCTTTGTACTCAGTGAATCTAATAAATCAATGTCTTGTTAGTCATCTATAGTGCATAGCTATCAACATTTTTACTGGCCAAATAGGGGGTGTGACTGGGGGTGTGGTCATTTCAGGTTCTTTTTAGGTAACGTAATGGTCATTTTTGTAAAAGTCTGACTCATTGTTCTTAAGAAAGATTTTGTTAAGGTTATTGTTTTATACATGTTATAGGTCCAACACGTATTACTTTTCTTTAATCTTTATATGCCACACATGGCTGTCTATTACTGTGAAGCTCTGCGATACATTTATGCACTTTACGTTACTGTGATTTTTATTGATGCAGTGCTTGCTGATACACTCATACATCTCACATTACTATGAATTTAACTGGCGTAGAGCTTGCTGATCCTCCCATACACCTCACATTACTGTAAATGAAATGTACACTATGCCTCAAAGGACATTGTACACAAAAAGAGATGGAATACCTTCAAGGATGGCCTTCGGCTTTACCAAGACTCACTGTGTGTCTTTTTGTTTAAAATATCTACTTAGAAGAGCAGTTTATTGCATGGGGTGTCTAGGAGACCTTTGGTTAGAATTCAAAAATGACTCAGACTTGAATCTCATTCTAAAACATGATTTTTGTATTTCCTTTCAAACTATGCAATTTAAATTCTGCTGTGCTTGTGCTTGGAATATTAATTTCCGTACACTCGTACCCTAGGTAACATTATACTCTTTATTCAGTAAATCTTTTACATGTTTTAGGAATTTAGGGCTCATCTTAAAGGTTACCTAAGCAAAAGGCAGGTGTGTGCTGGTATTCTTTGTTGTTGTGGTTCAACCAAAACCAACATTCGACAAATTGGACATTTTTCTATTACGTTCCAGTGGGTAAACCGACAAACCCTAGACTCTTGGTTTAAATTAAGATCTGGGTTGGATCTGGGTTAAGTAAGTAACTAACTGAATTAGCTCAAGTACATTCTCCTTTACTTTCAATGGTAACTCAGAATCTGAGCTCAGTGGAACCTTGTTGCACTAGCATTGATGGTGGGTCCAGGCAATCCATTTGCATTGGCCTCAATTTATGCTCTCTCGCTGGAGTTTGGACTTTAATAGCGTGCAACCATATCTTCATAATGAGTTTTTTTATTTTAATATATTCTTTTATGTTGTTGTGTTTGTGTCTGTGAATCTTTAGTTATTAATTATCAATTCTCTGTTGGATTAATTAACAAACTCTCCCAATGGTTTTGCTGGTGCAAAGCACCACAAGGTACCCCTGTTTAATGGGGGCAATTTAACATGTTAACATTTGTATGTTTTCTTTTGAGAATTGTGTGTCTTGCTTTCCCTTTTCTGATGTTTCATTCATGATAGTAGACACCAGCCACTTGTTCGTCTTTGATGAAATGCTCCAGTGTATTCATGTATAAACAACGTTCTTGTTGTCCAGTGTCACTGGAACCTCGAGGTGCACAATGATTTGACTTCTTGGTGTATTTAGAAGCAGTAAGTTCTTTAGTGTATGAGTTCTGTGTTCCCTAGAGATTCACAGCCAGTCAGCTGTTTTTGTTCCCCTTTCCATGCTTGTGGCTCTTTCCTTCCTTCCTCTCCCTATCACCATGCCTTTTTCTTTAATTTTACTGCAAACAGCTGCTTTCACTTCCTTTTTATTTAATATGTAGGAGACTGAACATAACTGACTTTTGATAACTCTCCGCATTATTAGTAAACTTCGTATTTTTCCTAAGGGTCTCTTTTTTAAAAAGTAACATTTATGCAGGCATTTTAAGGTCACGCAAACATGTAAATAGTTTTGGAATAGAAAACAAATATAGAAATATTAATAAGTAAATTATATGGAATAACAGTACATAAATGTTCTGGACAATCTGGACATTATCATTGCACAATCTGCTGACTCTTGGGTGTTGCTCAGTCAAACAATTTTTAATGGAAAATGCTTTTAAAAGTGATTACATATATAAAGAAATTATAGTCATACTTCTCTCATATTGCTTTGGCAGGTGGTCGCCTGGTTTTACCAGGATTTGCTTCCTCATCCAAATGAATTCTTTGCCCTTATGTAGACCAGTGCCTGGGGAAAGCACTGAGAGAGTCTTGGCACCAAAACACTACAGTCAGCTATAATAGTAGTAGGTTTGATGCTTAGAGTGACCTTTTGAAAACTACGTGTTGCACACATGAGCTCTGTTGACTGACTGTGTTTTCACAATAATTTGGGAATAAACACAAGTATCGTTGTCCAATTCTTTTTTTTTTTTTTTATTAGATATTTGTTGTTCATACAATACAATGATGACATTGTCAATGTAGTGAGTGTGTTCATACTGAAGGCATAATGAATACATTTGCATGGTTTACAGCAATACAAAACAAAACCGCACATTTTCCTTTTTCTAAATATGAACTTGTTTCATCTGGTTAGCATTGGTTTAAATACAATGTAAGCACCTCCTTGAGCATCAAGTGTATAGTACAGAATAACAGTAGTACAATTGTAAAACTTGAAGGATAACAGTGTAGGTATCTATGTTACACAGTGTGTATGTTGAGCTAGTATGTGGTGTGGGAGGTCGAGATTACCAGTAAGGTCCATTCCATCGGTCCTGGGAAACATGACCATATAATGTACTTGGATCTGAGATCAACAGTAGCGTCCATTGACTCTTTCATAGTATGTTAATTGCCATATTAGTTGCTGTATCCTTCCCCCTATGGGGCTCAATTCAGTGTTGTGGGGAATATTCTGGTCTCTTGGTCTACATAGGGTGCAAATACGTTAAAGACTCTTACAGGGTCCCTGATGTTGAAGACAGAGCAAATGGAACAATAAACCAGGGTGGGTCATTGTCCCATTCTTTTATGTCCTACTCGTAATTCTATTGGGTCTAGAAGCAGTATTAGCAAGAGTGCCAAAGCATACGTTCTAAATGATCAGTTTGCCCAGCCACTGTAAAAACTCCGGAACTTAAATATCCGGTTAATGTTTCCATGATTTAAAACACTATTGAGTTTAATGTTCCTTTTCATTGCTTTTTAAAGTCCTCGAAGCTCAGATTAACTCATGACTGATTCCATAACATACTACAAAATCCTGACCTGGTACTGGCTTCTTTAAGTCTGGCCAGGAAATCTTACCTTTAGTCTGATGCACTTTTATGTGTTTCCTCTTGGTGAAAAGGTGACTGGGTCAGCAGCAAGCATTTAGACTATTATTTTTAAGTCTTTATATCTTCCAGGCCTGAGCGTTTGTCGGCTCCTGAAAGATAATCTCATTAAGTGAAAAGACACACTCACCTTTTGTCTCAAATACATTTTGTTTCATTTGAGAAATGTACTGAAACCGAAAACCATCTTTTTCTCTAGGGAATTTTTTTTGTTGTTGAACTTTTGATGTAGTCACCCCTATCTAGAAAAAAAATACAATGGAACATTTCTGTCTTGTAACTTAAGAGAATTCAGAGGGAACCCTATCATTTTTTTTTTTACTGTAAAATCGATCTGTTTTGGTACCGTTGTAGCACTGTGATTTTTTTTATTTATTTTTTTACTTTCGGATCATGAATTTCTCTTGATGATAACCAATGTAATTATATTAAAGTATTTGTGTCACAGAGTAACTGAAATATTTATGTGATCTAGAATAGCAATAAACTAGCACAACCCTCTTTCTCTCAGCTTCGCTCATTTTGTTTGGCTGCATTGATGCTGTATGATAGCATCATATTCTGTGATCATGTAAGCGATGTCAATAGGATTATTTAACGCCCAGTTATTTATATGTTACCAGTAAAATAAAGATAATTTAATTATCTTCTAGTTGGGTTTCATTCACTAAAGAATAGTCATGATTCATTTGGTAATATTATGATAATTCCCAGAAGTTTTATAAATAATACCTGATTTTTTTTATTGTAGTTATAAACTGGGTTAAAACAATAGCCAGATAACCTGTACCGTGAGGGTAAGTGTATATAGCTAGAGGTCAGAATCACAGTCCCAGAAGGAGTCCAGCTCTGGCAGTGGACCTTGGAAGGGAGTAATCATGTGAGAGCACTGGAATAGAGTAGATAAAGTCCAAATCAGCTATTTTTGGGACTGGCGCTGATCAGTGTTGTCTATGCTACATGCAAAAGAATTAGTGAGACCGTTATTACATCTTTGATGCTCTATCCTTTCATCTAATCTGTAGTTGTTGAAGATTTATCTGGCATGGGTCCAGCAGTGCTCGGTCATCCCCCCCATTCACCATACCCTATATCAGTCAGGTGGGAACTGCATAAACTCCTTCCTTTTACATTTCCCATGTGTGGGCGGGCCTTGCGTGGAACTAAAATAATTGAAGGGGTCCACAGACCCCCTAATATCAAGACAGGAAATTCCCACACCTCAATTTTGAAAGAGTATGTGTTAAAGAATGTGAACGATTAAGCAGGTAGACTTGTTTTGGCTCTTAACTGTGTGGCTCGCAAATCTGTGTTCCTAACACTATAGTATCCCCCTCCCTAGTAGTATTAAATCCTGTATTTGCAAAAATATATATTTATCAAAAATTAAGTTTTTTTTATGCCAATGCAGAGGCTGTCTCGGTGCTGCTAACCTCTCCTCCTATAACAATGTCATAGAGGAGGCCCTTCCTCCTCTGTGAGGTTCCTATCCAGTTTTTCTCATTGGAGTGTTGCGCAAACATTCAACAACTTTTTCCTACAGGAAAGCACTGAGTCAATTCCTTCCTATGTGGCTTCCGTGTCACGTGATCAAGTTTTACACGGCCTGTACCTCAGAAGTACTGTACCTCTAATGGCTGTTAATATGATATTTCTTTAGAGAGGGAGATTACCTTGCAATGTAAACAGTGCAGTGTTTTACATTGTCTGGCTAAGGGAACAGGGACACTGCACCCAGACCAGTTCATTGAAATTAAGTGATCTGGGTGACTATAGTGTCCTTTTAATATATTTGTCTAGTTTGCCATGAATAGTGCCATGCCAATTGTTATAGGATGCCAGGGGATGGCTAGTACCATGTCATGAATATTGTCACTCCTAAAATATAACTCTGGATACCCAGAACCACTGGTACTAAAAGGTCACAATGTCTCTACTCCTCAATATATGAAAATGTGAGGTAGGGCCTCCATAACAATGTTTTATAATAAAAAGGACACAGGGATTTTTTAGATTCATATAGCCATTGAACTAGATTCAAATTTTCTTTCATCTTTTTTTTTTTTTTACTCTCAAATTGTGTGAGATTTTAATTGTGTTCTTAATATTTGTCTGCATTATTCAGATTATTCATGAAAAGGATGTTGAATCTCCTTTTTTCCGAGATTATCTTCCTGTATAAATCTTGTTACCTGTATTAATTAAGCTGTTAGGGAATACTGTTGTTCTAAGTGTGAAGAACGAGAATAATTTTTTTTAACACTTTTTTTTGTGTGAAGTGTAGCAGCTTTGGTTGCCATGGCAATAACATTCTATGCATACAGTAATTTTGTTGTACTTACATGAACCCTTTAGAGCCTCACCGTATAAGTAGTCAGTTTGGTGAAACATAGATGATAATCATTACAGAATGATTTATTTAGATAGATATTATGATGTGCAGTTTTGTTTATAAATATTTAGTGATCCAAGGAAAAAGTGACTTTTATAATTCTGTCTCACATCTGTACTTGAGTATTTAATTAATACATATTTTGACATCAATTTACAGAACTTTATCTTTTTACATTTTTAGAAAATCACATGCACTGTTGACTGTGCATACTATTTTATTTGGCAATTGCACACATCTCGTATTGGGTATGCAGAAAAATTCTATGGTGCTATTATTCTAAATTCCCTTATATTTTGATTAAAGGGCAACTGTCAAGTCACACGATTTTAAATATTATGTTTACACATCCTCTAAATTTAAGAAATATGTATTCTTCACCTGTGAAAAAAATTAATTATAATTAGAAATCCACACCTTTATCCTGCAAATGGGCAACTCCATCTTGGCTCAATGTCAATATCCGTTTTGTATTTCCACCGGGCAGTCAGCATAGAGAAAGCAAAGAGAAGTGGATACATACAACAATGTGTATCCTGGCTGTTCATGGACTGAATAGGAATGTGATACAATTTGCTAAATCTTTAAATATACATTTAAAACAAAATGAAGCATCCCAACATTTCAAATAGACAAACAGGGACACCTTAATTTTTGGAGTGGAAATGGGGATGTGGCCAGGGATGGGGCTATTCTGAATTTACAATGTAACATAGAACAAGATCAATGTATCTTATTTACACAATAAGTACCAGACAATGAGGATCCAGGTCCACAGGCAAAAGGATCTGTCAATCGTCAACAGCAACAGTAAAACAATTAGTCTTGCTCAATTCTAATCTAAATAACGTGAACCTTTATTAATGGTGTCAAATAAACAAGGGGGCTTTTCAAACGGCTGTGTGGGGCAGAAATGTCCCCCCCCGTTTATGAGACATCATTAAGGATCAACTTATTTAGAGTAGGGCTGTACTGGAGTCCTTATTTCTATTATATCTTAAACAGATTGTTTTCTAAACACATTATTTGTAGTTTAAGGGCGCATTACTGTGAGTAATATCATTGTGGAACTTTGGTATAAATTCGGACAAACCAAATATGCAGAGTGCCTACAAAATAAGAACATTAGGATAGTAAAGAGGGACAGAGGGATTTCGGCCCAAAATCAGAACTGTCCTTCTCAAATAGAGACACTTGGGAGATATGTCAAACTAATTAAAGAGAGATATCTTACACTGACCACTGGTTACATTTTTGTCTAGATTAGATTGCAGATCTCTGACTACTAAAGCAAGAACAGAATTAGAAAATGTCATGGGACAGATTTTTTTATGTTTCATACTTTTAGTTGTTGAGACCGTTCAGGAAAAAAGTAGCATATGAATTCATAAATTAATGCTGTTAAAAAAACCAAAAAAACACAATTTTTTTTCTTTCAAATCACCTTTCATTATAAATTAAATCAATTTAGTGTCTCTTTCAGATAATTTTATTAAAATAATACATTTTATGATGTCCCTCGGCGCTGGGTCAGGCTCCGCCCACGCTCCGACATCAGCCAGCAGGGGAGACCTAATTCAATGCTTTCCTATGGGGAAAATCTGACGCTGGAGGTCTGTGAGAATGTCCAGTGTCAGATAACGGACCAAAAGACTGTTTGAATTCTGGAAGCCCTCTAGTGCCTGTCTGTTAGACAGCCTCTGAGGACAGACTTAGAGCTGCAATGTAAACTAAGTAAACTAAGTGCAAAAGGGTCACAGCACCCAGACTACTTCAATTAGCTGAAATGGTCTGGGTGCCTACAGTGTCCCTTAAATATCCTTAAGTCTTCGATAAATCAATCAAGCAATTTTGTGTTTCAGAGACTGGTATCCTGTTCATGAAACAGATCGAACCCACAAACCATTCCACAGACTAACAATTTCTATTCCCATCTCTTTGTGCAGTAAATAGATTTCATATTTTGGAAAAGTCTACAGGATTCCTAAATAGATCTTGGGTCATGTGCTATAATTTTCCCACACAAGTGGATGTTTTTTCTTCTAAAGGACATTAAAATTGAATGCGCATAAAGTATAATATGTCTCCAGTTCTGTTTTATTATTCGAGGACCACTCTTTATTGCATCGAGTACCTTCCCATGTTCATCTGTCTTCCTATTGTGTCTTGTTTCCCTGTTAAAATGGTACATTAATCTTTCTAAAATAAGTTATTCTGTATCTTAAAACTGGTCAAATAAGATCATCTTAAAAAATAATTCCATCTAATGTGAGAATAAATATAAAAAAATGAACCTTGGTATCCATACGGCCAAATATTGAACATCAATTTGTAGAGGTACTGTTGGGCAAAATGACTGTAATCAATATGGGTGACCATAGCTGACTCTGTTGTGACACAGTTAATATCTGTTAGCGCAGTGATTTATTTCACATTAACACTTGGAGCTGTCCAATTCAATGGAATTATTGCTTCTCCTTCAGTCAAAATGAATCACTGCTGCATTATTGATCCATTTTACTCAGCACCATTTAAACCCGCCTCATACACATCATGTGAGTGCTGACTGTATTCGTTAACTCTTTTGCTGTTTTACTGTTTTTGCTCTGCATCTACCAGGATACAGTGTGTGTGTGTGTATATATATATATATATATATTGAATAATCTTGAGACTGTAAAAGTCACTATAAGTTGCACTTTCAGTTGAATTTGATGAAACCACTTAAAACATTTGTTTTTTTGAGCTATTTCAACTGCTTTTGTTTGATTTGTTCATTCCAAACAACTGAAAGGCTGTAAGTTTTGACAAACTACCTGATTTTCAGTGGGGGTTGAATAATTTTGATTACAACTGCAGTGTAGAATATAACCTACCATGTGGCATATGTAATAGTAATAAGTACCACTCACGTGGCTATAACCGTGGGTAGGCTCTATGGATACTCCACTAAGGTGGCCACTTCACGGGCCTGGATGATTCACAAATGGTCCACAGAAAGCGGACACCAGCAGGTACTCTAAGAAGTATATATTATTTGTTACAAATTTTGCAGAGTAACTCAATGAAATTAAGTAAAAATATTGATGTGCCAGTTAAATGATAAAGATACAAAAAATTTCACCACTGATCGTCCCACAGGACACAACACGTTTTAGGTAACTTAAGGTGATCATCTTCAGATGCAGGTTAGTCGAAACATGTTGTGTCCTGGAGGCTGGTCAGTGGTGAGATGTTTATCTAAAGCCTTTAGGAGAGTATAGTTTTTTTATACTTCTGTTATTTGTTATCCTGTGGGGTTGACTACTTTATACATTTTGCTTGTTTTTGTTTTCATTCTTTGGTTGTGAGATCCATTGTATTGTTTAGCACTGCACGTGCACTTTGTTGTTAAATTTACAAAAAGCAGCTGAGCACTGATCTGTTTCTTTGTACTAGCTCCAACTTTGCGTAAAACTCTTCAGGGTGTTGTTGGTATTTTAGTGGATAGATATTTAAACACATTTGACAATCAGGCATGGAGAAAAACAATTGAAAGTAATTTATCGAATTCTATGACTGGTTATATTATTTAAAACAAATTATTATCGTCAACCTGACGTTTTGAAAAACAGATATTGCGGAATGAGCTTCTGAGCTCGGACCAGTGTTGCTACAGTGCCATAGATGTGGTGTATTTAAATTTTTGCAAAAATGTGTGGGACAGAGTCGCACAGCAATTCGTTATTAAAAGGAGGCTAGGTGATTGCTTTATGGCCCCCCTCTCTGCTTAGATAATCTTTATGCCTCGAAAGAAAGCTGGTTAACAAACAGGAAGTAGAAAGCAGTTTTAAATGAATTTCCATTGTTATTTAAATTTTACAATTTTAACTTAGGGCATTGCTTTTTATGCTACATATTGATGACAATGCACTTGACATTAAAGTCAACGTTTAACATTTTGAAGGTGTCTCCAAAAGTTGTAATTTGTACAACACTCTGCATTTAGTCTTTAAAGAGAAGTTTTAAATATTTTGTAAACTGGGTGAAAAAGTGGCAGGTATAAAAGGATCCATGTGGCAAGGTAAAAACAACCCACACTACTTGTTTTCTCAAATTAAGTCACACATGGGGAGTCCTGAATTAAAGACATTTTTGTGTGTGGGTACTTTTAGACTAAAAAGAAAATATGCATGTGGAAGGATTTTGATAATGTTATTTTGACACTACATAAACAATTGTGTTTCATGTTGTTAATTTGGAAAGTGTTCAGAGAAAATTAATAAAGGGAACAATTAAATTATAAAGTGTATCTATTGAAATTCAGTTTTGATTGCATTAAATAAGTAGCATATGAGATGATTTTATTACAATTTTGAAATATATTCAAGTCCAGTACAATGAGCATGTTTGATGCAATTTGTTTTCTTGTTGACAAGGAATTAACAAGAACGAAACAGTTCTACGTTGAACCAATGAAAGGGAATTCTTTGCAAAGAAGAAGCAGTGTGGTGATGGCACGCTATGTGCCTGTCAACTGTCTGTCACATGTGACCTGTTTTTATTCATCTGGGTCAGTACAAAAAGGAATTATTTGCATATTTTTAACTCGATTTGCTCTATTTTTTTTTTGATTGATTAAACATGGAATTGCAGAGAACCGACAATATAATAGCAAACCTTGCACCAAAATAAACAAGTTGATTTTGGCAGAAATTCGCCTTTTTCTGGTCTATTCTTCATAATTCCTGTTTTTAACATATAACCATCTCTGACACAGCTTCTGTAGTTCTATAGAACTGTAGTTCTATATTTGTGGAAACATTATTTCTCTAATTTATAAGCCCAATAAGGGCTTCTGATAGTTCAAATTGAGATATGCAGGTAATGCATAGCAGTATTTTTTTTTTGTATCTGCACTGTGGGGAGTATTATTGTGTTTGATCTCGTATTTGATATCATCACAAGCTTGTGGTGTGTTTGTCCATTTATAGTCATATATATTGATATTTAAAAAATGTTGGCAGAGTTGGTACAATGGTGGTCTTAAATAAATCCAACGTCACAAGTTTGATTTACAGAAACAAGAGATGGTGTGGTTTTTGCTCAAAATAGCTTATCTCTCAGGATAAGATATCTCCACAAAATACCATTATTCCATACCGTATACCTGTTGCTTGTTGAAGTTGCTTGTTGAAGTTGCTAGCTATATCCTTGTGCCCTTTCTGCTGTACTATCATGCAGCCCTCGTTGGTGCTAGCGACTTACAGAGCATCTATACAACTGTCAGCCTGCAAAAAGGTAGCTGATTCTATTCTCAGAGGCTCTTTGATTTTATTGAATTAAAACACACAGGCATTATTATATTTTATGCTTATCATTTATTGTATGCAACTGAAGCTTGACCTGTAATTTTAAACAGTACTTCCTAATCAAAACAAAGAATAAACATCTAGCAAGGGTGTAAACAAGGTCTTAGAACTTCCTATTACGTAGCTATAAACAAGAGCAATCCTAAATTCAATGCACTAACTGCCCAGAGAGCATTTCATGTTCTCTGCTTTAAAATTTAACACAAGGAGACTACCCGACATTTTTTGTCACCTTTTTATTAAAATTAGAATGCGGACTATATTAGAACAAATGAAATTCCACCTTTTGACAAAAAGTTAGAAAAGCCTGTTTACTTCCAGAACACAGTCTAAAGAAGTTCAGAAAAGCATTCTGTATGTTGACATCAATTAACATTCACCAAGTGTAGGGTTAGAAGAAGAACGAGGGAGCCGGACTGTTTGTGAGGTAGTCATGGAGAGATCTCCAATTTTGTTTCAGGACTTTCTTTCTAAAACATTGTTATAAAATAAAAGACCCACAAATGTATGGAAAGAGAAATCCAATGACCATTATGAATTTTGGGAGTTTCTTTTAGTTAAAGCAGTGTGTGCTAACAATATCCTTCCAGGATTTGTGATTGCAGAGAGAATCACAATATGTTTTTTTTTTAACACTTTACAGTTGGAAATATAGAATTAGAAATGGGAAAACACCATTAAAACCAGCCCAGCTTTGACAAGTCGCCATATTTCCCACTTTGTACAGGGAGTGCAGAATTATTAGGCAAGTTGTATTTTTGTGGATTAATTTTATTATTGAACAACAACCATGTTCTCAATGAACCCAAAAAACTCATTAATATCAAAGCTGAATATTTTTGGAAGTAGTTTTTAGTTTGTTTTTAGTTATAGCTATGTTAGGGGGATATCTGTGTGTGCAGGTGACTATTACTGTGCATAATTATTAGGCAACTTAACAAAAAACAAATATATACCCATTTCAATTATTTATTATTACCAGTGAAACCAATATAACATCTCAACATTCACAAATATACATTTCTGACATTCAAAAACAAAACAAAAACAAATCAGTGACCAATATAGCCACCTTTCTTTGCAAGGACACTCAAAAGCCTGCCATCCATGGATTCTGTCAGTGTTTTGATCTGTTCACCATCAACATTGCGTGCAGCAGCAACCACAGCCTCCCAGACACTGTTCAGAGAGGTGTACTGTTTTCCCTCCTTGTAAATCTCACATTTGATGATGGACCACAGGTTCTCAATGGGGTTCAGATCAGGTGAACAAGGAGGCCATGTCATTAGATTTTCTTCTTTTATACCCTTTCTTGCCAGCCACGCTGTGGAGTACTTGGACGCGTGTGATGGAGCATTGTCCTGCATGAAAATCATGTTTTTCTTGAAGGATGCAGACTTCTTCCTGTACCACTGCTTGAAGAAGGTGTCTTCCAGGAACTGGCAGTAGGACTGGGAGTTGAGCTTGACTCCATCCCCAACCCGAAAAGGCCCCACAAGCTCATCTTTGATGATACCAGCCCAAACCAGTACTCCACCTCCACCTTGCTGGCGCCTGAGTCGGACTGGAGCTCTCTGCCCTTTACCAATCCAGCCACGGGCCCATCCATCTGGCCCATCAAGACTCACTCTCATTTCATCAGTCCATAAAACCTTAGAAAATCAGTCTTGAAATATTTCTTGGCCCAGTCTTGACGTTTCAGCTTGTGTGTCTTGTTCAGTGGTGGTCGTCTTTCAGCCTTTCTTACCTTGGCCATGTCTCTGAGTATTGCACACCTTGTGCTTTTGGGCACTCCAGTGATGTTGCAGCTCTGAAATATGGCCAAATTGCTGGCAAGTGGCATCGTGGCAGCTGCACGCTTGACTTTTCTCAGTTCATGGGCAGTTATTTTGCGCCTTGGTTTTTCCACACGCTTCTTGCAACCCTGTTGACTATTTTGAATGAAACGCTTGATTGTTCGATGATCACGCTTCAGAAGCTTTGCAATTTTAAGAGTGCTGCATCCCTCTGCAAGATATCTCACTATTTTTGACTTTCTGAGCCTGTCAAGTCCTTCTTTTGACCCATTTTGCCAAAGGAAAGGAAGTTGCCTAATAATTATGCACACCTGATATAGGGTGTTGATGTTATTAGACCACACCCCTTCTCATTACAGAGATGCACATCACCTAATATGCTTAATTGGTAGTAGGCTTTCAAGCCTATACAGCTTGGAGTAAGACAACATGCATAAAGAGGATGATGTGGTCAAAATACTCATTTGCCTAATAATTCTGCACTCCCTGTATGTGAAGAAGGGAATTGCCGAGCATGTGAGAGACATTTGTGGCTTCCAGATTGGGTGATCCTTTTTAACTATTTACCATAAATACTACAGCCCGCTGTAGTTTTCTTGGTTCCAGGATTCCCCTGGTGCTATTCCATGGTAACCAGTCCAAATATTTTTGCATGTATAGACACTTATCTGGGTTCCCTGGGTGACTACTTTATGGCCCTCCTCTCTGCTAGAGCTAAAATGGAGGTTCACCTAATGTAATAATTGTATCAATGTGTTCCCTATTTGGACTTAATTCACTGGCTGAGAGTTTCAGTTGATTGTCTCAGACAATGAAAATTTTCCAAATGTGGCACATGATGAACTAAAGGCATCCATATAGGTGCTATAGGTTAATGTCAAAGTACCTGAAAATTTTTAGTTTCATTATTGTGCGATGATGCCGAAGGGACTTTTTAAAATCTTTTTAAATTAAAAGAGATTGCGATATAATATTTTCATTGTATTTATAATTGTGGTAAAAAATAATAGAATTTAGAAGAATTAAAGAAGTATCCTGAGCTAACTGCTATCCTAAATGTCCCTAAAAGCATTTATAAGAGATGATCACAATTATCAAATATCTTAATGCTGCCGTGATGCACATTTTGAGACAGTAAATGTTTGCAGGAAGTCATTTAACTCTGTTCAATGGCCTTGGATTACCTAGGTATTTTTATTTTTTAATGTATGGTATAGATTCTTAGTACAAAAAAACCAAATGCACGGGAATAGATGCATAGCCCGACAGAGGCCTCTGTCATCCCGAGTGACCCCCGGCGTGAGACGGGACAGGTTGATAGCCCCCTTGTTGGTGTGTGTTTCTTTTATTCTCTCTCTCTTCCTCTACCATTCTTCTTCCTCTACCTCTCTCCCACTAATGCCTATCCCAGGCCGACTACAGGTTGATCTCCTCTATGTTAACAACAAATGGTTACACATTACCTTGGAGATCTTAGAAATATACTGATCTACATACATGCTCGTATTCATAGCCCCATTGTTGTAACGCTTAATTTATTTGCCTAACTGAATTGTTATGATACTTATTGCATTCGTTGTTAACATTTCTTATATCAATAAAAGCTGAATGAATAAAAATAAATAACCAAAAATGCTAAAAATGAAGCTCCATTCTAAAAGTCCTACTTAATTAACTTAAGTTAGTTGGGGAAAAACTGCAGGTTAAGAGTGAGATACTGAAATAGCTGGCTTATTGTAGCTGTGACATACTTTAGAATGGAAAAGTGGGTCTTAGAATGCAGGATTTAAATGCAAAATGCTGAAAAAAATTAAATAAAAAAAGCACAACTCAAATTTAACATGGCAAGATCCTATAAAACATGTAAACATTGTATTGGTCAATAGAGTGCCCATTTAAGAAGAATTGGCCTATGTTTTTTAGGGCAGTATAATGTTATATCTAATAATATGTTAAATCAAACTTTTATACATATGAAAAGATACAACTGAAAGATGAGTAAAGTGAAATTCTATGTCATAACTGACAGACGAACGGCAAAGAACATAGCGCGCCATTTCAGATACAAAATTGCTAGATATGTTTCCATAAATAAGACGATATGTCCACGTTATGGCATTAATTAGATGCAATATGCTGCAAAATTTTTCCTTTCTTGTCAACAAGGTTCAAGAAAGTTGATCAGTTGATATTAAACTCTTTCTGAAAAACTATACTTTATAACGTACCGACATATGACATGGCACTGTGCCATTGACACAGAGCGTATGTAGTGACATATCAACTTTATAAACAGTGGAAGAATGTAGTGAGTGGAGTCCTCTGTTATTACAGATACAATTCTAACAATATGTAACAAGCTCTACATTAGTGACATAAAAACATTGTCACATTTCTAAGATCATTTATTGCATTTATTTTGAATTTGCTCACAATCCTGTGCATAACAGATGGATCTAACAGATTCTTAGTATCGTATGCACATTAAAACCATATTAGCTGTCTCTGCTGTTTCGCAGTCTCATCGTTCTACTAAAACATTTTAGTGGGGGGAAAAATCTGACCAATGCAGATTTCGTGATTACTGATCAATTAGACGACTAGTTTTCCCACGGTGTAGAACACTCTCAAACTGCTGTATATTTAAATAGAGAGGCAAGTGGCAGCATACTATGCAATCCCTTGACATACCAGATATCAGTATTAGATTTGTAAGAGGCCAGAAGAGTTACATTATGCATCTAATTATTAATGATTATCCATAGAACAGACATCAATATATTTGTTGATACATGGCCACTTCATCCCAGTGAAGTACTCTGGGTGCATTAACTCTTCCATGTTAACCCTGCAGTATAAAACGTTGCAGTTTTAAAAACAAGCAAACAAACAAAACAAAACACGGCATTGTGTACATTGCAGGGTTGAATGCACCTCTAGTGGCTGTCTTCCCGGGACATAAGGCTACCAAATTCATATTGAGGATTCTGCAGGCAAAATTTCAGTTGAACAGAGCAAATACTTTGTTAGAAAGCAAACTGAGAAAGTGGAAGGTTTTATATTAGTTACTTGGGAAAATTCCAATCCAATTAAACTGTTTAATAGGTTGAAATGTTTACATTGCCAAAACGTGGTCTTTTTTGGACCTCACTCTCCGAGGAGTTCATGTCACATGCTATTTCTCCCCCGTCTCTCTACTGTTTCTTTGTCAGACAAGATGTAAGTTTAATATGGATGCACAAACTAATAGCTTTGTCTGAGGACACAATCTCGCCTGACTGGATCTCACTGACAGCACACGAGAAAGCTGTGTCTGCATGCTCCATAGACAGACATGGCTTCAAAACCCTTCTTTGCACTCCCATTTTGATTCAGAGCATTGGGCAGATGTGATATAAACACTGTGGCTATTTACTAAAGTGAGAATTGCCAGGAATTTAAAGTACATTTGAAATTTAAGGCCAAAAGAGAAGAACTGAAAGTTGTTTAACTTGAAATTTTCAAATTTGGCTATGTTAAATTAAATTTTTAAATTCGCTTTGAATTCCACAGATTATCCAAATCCTGTGCTTTGACAAAACACAGACACACAGGATATGGATAATCTGTGGAATTCAAAGCAAATTTAAAAATGTAATTTAACATAGCCAAATTTGAAAATTTCAAGTTAAACAACTTTCAGTTCTTCTCTTTTGGCCTTAAATTTCAAATGTACTTTAAATTCCTGGCAATTCTCACTTTAGTAAATAGCCCCAGTGTTTGTCTGATCGTTTGTCTATTTATGTATCTGTCTGTCATTCTGTCTTTGTAGAAAGATATTTTATTTCTTGATCTATAAGTATGCTAATGCAATACGAATCAGGAGACCAGCTCTTGGGCTATTACAATAGAGGAGGAGAATGGTAAATATTGTAAGCTTCTCTGAAATATTAAATGCTTCCATAAACACAGTAGTTTTTTTTTCCTGTGTGCATATGCTGTCGGGTACCTAATGATCAAAGTGAACTAAGGTGATTAGAATGGTAGTTAGGCTGGGTGGGATGCACTAGGAAAGCAATCTCTCTGTACTCCCTGCTGCTAGGCAGAAATGGATGCAGCATCCCGCCTGAATCACAGATGTCCTTATCTCGCCTTACTCCTCCCTTGGGCCTTTTTCTTAAGATTTACTCTGAGCAAAACATCTTAATGTATTCCTTTAAGTATACAGCTCAAATTCCATGCCTTACATTGATTCTTAGTAACTGGGACATATTCATTATATTAAAAAAATTGTATAAACATATTACTCTGCAAAGAGCTGTAATTATATCACAGTTTGCTGTAGACTATTGCAGGCAGCATTTACTGCTCGTTAAGACATTTGAAGATACACGTTTAAAGTTTCACTGGACCACTAGTTGCATTTCATTTTACACAATGTATTCTCATACATAAAATAATTTTCTTTTAAAAGGAAAACTGTAGTGAAAAACGGAATTTGGAAATTTGTTGCAAATATTGATGTTTTTCAAAGTGGTAGTGGTTGTAGGAGTTTAGTGAAAATCAAATTGGGGCTCCCTATGGGGAATTTGAAGATGCTGTATGCCCTCACGCAAAGCGTGAGGATGTCCATCATCATTTCACGGAGTCAAACTCTGTTTAAATGCAGGAAGTGGCGCTAGTTGCTGTTTAGTAGACAGCCACTAGAGGCAATCTAAACCCTGAAATCTAAAAATTGCAATTTCTCTGAATTGTTTTACATTGCAAAGTTAAGGGGGCATAGACACTGCATCCAGACCACGTCAATGAGATGAAGTGGTCTGTGTGCCTATACTGTCCCTTTAAGTACTTTGCAGATATCACTTGTTATGTCTAACTGTTTAGGTCACTGGCAGTAACAAATTAGAAACACATGGGTAACATAAGAGGGCAGTACTAAGAAAGAAAGAAGAAATATTATCTCTAGAATAGTCTCCAGAAATAGTGCTCAACCCCCATGTTTTCTACGTAGGTGGAAAAGATGACATTATGTTGATCAACAACTGCAAATACACTGAATCTTAAGAAATAATAAAATAATAAAAGTATAGCAATATTTAATCACAGAGACAGATACAAATATAAAAATGCAACAAAAATCTATTTATATATAATTTGATACATAGAATATACAGGGAGTGCAGAATTATTAGGCAAGTTGTATTTTTGAGGATTAATTTTATTATTGAACAACAACCATGTTCTCAATGAACCCAAAAAACTCATTAATATCAAAGCTGAATATTTTTGGAAGTAGTTTTTAGTTTGTTTTTAGTTTTAGCTATGTTAGGGGGATATCTGTGTGTGCAGGTGACTATTACTGTGCATAATTATTAGGCAACTTAACAAAAAACAAATATATACCCATTTCAATTATTTATTATTACCAGTGAAACCAATATAACATCTCAACATTCACAAATATACATTTCTGACATTCAAAAACAAAACAAAAACAAATCAGTGACCAATATAGCCACCTTTCTTTGCAAGGACACTCAAAAGCCTGCCATCCATGAATTCTGTCAGTGTTTTGATCTGTTCACCATCAACATTCCGTGCAGCAGCAACTACAGCCTCCCAGACACTGTTCAGAGAGGTGTACTGTTTTCCCTCCTTGTAAATCTCACATTTGATGATGGACCACAGGTTCTCAATGGGGTTCAGATCAGGTGAACAAGGAGGCCATGTCATTAGATTTTCTTCTTTTATACCCTTTCTTGCCAGCCACGCTGTGGAGTACTTGGACGCGTGTGATGGAGCATTGTCCTGCATGAAAATCATGTTTTTCTTGAAGGATGCAGACTTCTTCCTGTACCACTGCTTGAAGAAGGTGTCTTCCAGGAACTGGCAGTAGGACTGGGAGTTGAGCTTGACTCCATCCTCAACCCGAAAAGGCCCCACAAGCTCATCTTTGATGATACCAGCCCAAACCAGTACTCCACCTCCACCTTGCTGGCGTCTGAGTCGGACTGGAGCTCTCTGCCCTTTACCAATCCAGCCACGGGCCCATCCATCTGGCCCATCAAGACTCACTCTCATTTCATCAGTCCATAAAACCTTAGAAAAATCAGTCTTGAGATATTTCTTGGCCCAGTCTTGACGTTTCAGCTTGTGTGTCTTGTTCAGTGGTGGTCGTCTTTCAGCCTTTCTTACCTTGGCCATGTCTCTGAGTATTGCACACCTTGTGCTTTTGGGCACTCCAGTGATGTTGCAGCTCTGAAATATGGCCAAACTGGTGGCAAGTGGCATCGTGGCAGCTGCACGCTTGACTTTTCTCAGTTCATGGGCAGTTATTTTGCGCCTTGGTTTTTCCACACGCTTCTTGCGACCCTGTTTACTATT
This sequence comes from Pelobates cultripes, assembly GCA_933207985.1. Taxonomy (NCBI): domain Eukaryota; kingdom Metazoa; phylum Chordata; class Amphibia; order Anura; family Pelobatidae; genus Pelobates; species Pelobates cultripes. The sequence goes on along the minus strand of OW240914.1, from coordinate 334,569,368 downwards.
TTGAATGAAACGCTTGATTGTTCGATGATCACGCTTCAGAAGCTTTGCAATTTTAAGAGTGCTGCATCCCTCTGCAAGATATCTCACTATTTTTGACTTTTCTGAGCCTGTCAAGTCCTTCTTTTGACCCATTTTGCCAAAGGAAAGGAAGTTGCCTAATAATTATGCACACCTGATATAGGGTGTTGATGTCATTAGACCACACCCCTTCTCATTACAGAGATGCACATCACCTAATATGCTTAATTGGTAGTAGGCTTTCGAGCCTATACAGCTTGGAGTAAGACAACATGCATAAAGAGGATGATGTGGTCAAAATACTCATTTGCCTAATAATTCTGCACTCCCTGTACAAGATGGAACATGTAATACAAAACTGTATACAAATATACCAATGATTTATTGTCCTATTGGTATTGCATAAAGATCCAAACATGAGCGTGCTTGTAAGCTGTTTAGGAAAAAAAATATAATGTAATTATTTGGTTCTTGGTACCTGGTTGGTGAATTAGCCTGACCTTTCTAAGGACTGGTAACATTCCTTTCAATCTCTTCTCCTTCCTGTTCTATCAGATCTTGTCTTACACCTAACAAAGAGAGTTACTCTGTAATCCCTACACCGCCTGCCCATAGAGGATTCATATAAAATGTTGCTATATTGATTGTGCACTTGTAGGAATGCAGTTTTTTCAGTATCACTACACATTTAAATTTGTTCTTTGAAACACTTTGCTGTATTTTAGATCTCTACTTTTCTTAAAGGAATACTCAATTTTTAGCTTTATTTAGAATGCCCTATTGGGTGTTGTGTGGTCACACCCTTATATTTAAAAAAATGCAAATCTTGGTTATAAAAGCATAAACTCACCTGCAATCCTTGGCTAGTCAAAGTTCCTCTCGCTGGTCTCCTTGCCCTGTTAGTTGTTGACTCAGAGAGCAAACCCTTCTGGCAAAAAAGGGGATAAAAAAAAAACAACAACTCAAAACACATTAAGGCTTGGTGGGAGGCAGGCTGAAATAGGTCTGAAATAAGGAAAGAAGAAAGGGGACTTATAGGCTTCCACCTGCAGACACGCTCCCAGTGTTGCCTACAAAGGTACAAGTTGATTACGTCGCACAGTGCACAGTCCCAACTCAGAGCAGATATCATTTTTGCACAGATTTAACATTAGGCAACCCAGAGCAGAGTCACTTGTGTGGGGGCGTAACTAGCACCTGGCACAAAATTGCAGATATCTCCAAATGTAAAGTGTTTCAAGCATAAACGCTGTACATACAGATTCCTTGCTCCATGACCACTTGTAAAAGCAGAAGTGGTAATGGAAGCTGGATTAACCCTTTAATAAAGATCTAGATACGGACATAAAATGATTATTTTATCTCATTCCAGGATTTCAAGTTCCAGTCTTTTACGTTTACAGAACTGCTATTGTTTTATTGCATGTAACATCAGGGATTAACCAATATGCTGTGCTACTATTATACTATCAGGTTACAGTCCATTGTAGTGTAACAATATCAATGAAAGGAAATATATAACCATATTTAAAGGAACACTATAGTGTCAGGAATACTAAAACATGTTTTAAATATTTAGGTCCCTGACCCCCTTCAGATTGCATGGGAAAGGTGATTTACTCACCTTTCACCCATGATGCGTTTGGCCCCACCTGGTTCCGCCTGGCAATCTTGATGATCTTAGCCAATAAGAGGTCATTGCACATGCACAGCAAAATGCTGTGCTGGGCCAATAAGCATCTCTTCATAGAGTTGCATTAAATCAATGTTCTCTAAAAAGACATAATTTACAGTGCTCAGCCTGCAGGAACAGGTGGTAGGTGTAGTGGTTTTGGTGTCTACAAGTGTTCCTTTAAGAAAATGAATATGTCACCCAATATAAGAACAGCTGGTGCTCAGATTCACACCTCAAATCTCTAACCACATTATTTGGCAGGCAGAGGCTCTCATATAACTAGTAATATAGTTAGGGAGCCTTCTTAAAGATAATTAATTGAAAACAGCCATAAAAAAAAACAAAAAAAAAACATGTTTTCTTTCAAGCTTCATTTCTTAGCTGCCTTCTTTAATAAAGTTTAATAATTCATACCTTCTTGTCATATCTTCCAAACAAGGCAATTAAGACTCAAGTGACAACTATCTAAATGCTTTTAATTATACGCAATTTAGGAGCGCTAACGTGAATAATGAATATTATGGTTTTGGCCTGGATGGTGGGAAAAAGCTGAGCAGTTTAGCTATTTATCACTTTTAGCTGTCAAATTGTGTTTTAAGGGTCACAAAGTCACTTTTATAAAGATATAAATGACCGCTAAAGTCACGCAGATCGTTTCATCTCAATGAATTGGTCTGGGTGCAGTGTCCGTGTCCTTTTAACTCCACAATGTAAAAAACATTGCAGTTTTGTAGAAAGTGCAATGGTTGCATTGCAGGGTTAAGTCCACCTCTAATGCCTTTTATACTGACAGACACTAGTAGTCACATACCATTGCAGCCTTCATAGGAAAGCATTGATTTAATTCTTTCTTATGGGAAAATGTTATGCTTGCGCGGCATTCGCTGCAAATACGCATCAGGTTTCTAGTGCTCCCCTATGAGAAGCATTGGATTGGATCTGCGCCGAAGAAGGCCATGCATCTTCCAGGACATCGCGGAAGGAGGAGAGGTAAGTAACAATCTTAATTTAATATTTAGTTTTTTTAACACATTGAGGAAGGGGTGACCTATCAAACTAGGTCCTTTATAGACACTAGCCGATGTATTGTTTAACCCCTTCCATGGTTAACTAAATGGGCTATAAAAGGCCAACCACGTAAGAGACTGGTGGTCAGCTTTTATCCCTATAGATGTTTCCCTATCTGACCTTGCATGTAACAGAAGACTCTTATATTCACTGCAGGGCTGCCCAGAGCTATCAGCCTCTGCTGCAGCCTCTTGGCAACAGTGGAGACACTGACCAGGCAGAGAATGGTGGCAACTGATGTGCCAGTTGGGATCTCTGGCGTACCTTGCCTCCTTGGATTGAATAAATATCCCTAACCCTAGTGTAAGTCTGTAGAGAAAATGGTAGGGTTAACTGTTCCTACATTTAGGGTTACTGTGTTATGGTTAGCTAGAGTTTACCTTTAGTTGCACTCATTGCAATGTAATTTATTATTTTCAAAACCAAGAAAAAAAGACAAGATTTATTTTTTCCCTCTTATTAATTTTTGTTCTCGTATTTATTGATGTGGTGCGAATATACAATTCATATCAGAAGAGAGCTCTATGTTCCTCTAAAATGCAATATGTCTGTTTTATTTATTTGTACACACGTTCTAAGAATACTGATTTAAGTAAGAGAAACGGAAACACAGTTCTAATTTTGTCTGGTCTCTTGTGAGAAAAATAAAATAAAAATTGGGACTAAAAAGGTTAAAGAAAAGCTGCCCATTAACTGGATCAAGTCACAACATATCTTGTTTTTTCCAAGGACAAAAACTCTTCTAGCTAAAATAAGATAAAAACTGTGCTGTTCCTTTTTTAACCACATATTAAATCATATCTTCCTTATCTGATAATTTATTAATCATAAAGTCCCAAGCATGACACATCCTACCTTCCTCTTTCTTGTATATAAGAAGACCTCAGAAAAAAGACCCAATATTGAAATATACAAATCTTTCCCAAACATGTAAAAACTTCCTCTTGCATTGTCACGGGTCCACTTTCCACTGTTCTTCTGAAAGGTATCTAATTTCATTGATCACAGTTATCTGCTTGCTCTTTGATCACATGATAATGTCCTGCCAGGTACCACTTTTCTATTATGTTGTTGTGTTGTTGAGATGAAACAAAGAAGCACTATAAAGGTACATCTTCTGAAACATGTCTTCAGTTCCACAGTCTTAATACTAACTGTGGCTCAGGTGCCTCTTATGATTGCTTGACCTGAAATGATAAGGAAATTTGATGGCTGCCTTGATTTTCCCAGGATAGTCCATCATTTTTTACTCCAGTCTTTCTATTAAAATATTCTAGGATCTGTCCTGCATTCCAAATAATGTTTGTGGTTACCTGCACTTCTAAAATCTGGTCAAACGCAAAGTCTGTTCAGCAACTCCTGGGCAGCCCCCACGGAATTATTAATGTTCTGAATGTAGTGCCAGACTCGAGTGAGGATGTTTGCAGGGTGTGTTGTTGTCACTTTGACACTTGATGACCATAATGGATACTGGACATCAATCCATAAAAGTTCTCTTTTAATTATACATCGCAGCCTTTGGGAGGTCCGTTAGAGATGTGCTAGATGAAGGAGGAACTGCTGTAAGTGATCCAAACAGTTACACAGTCTGACTGCTGTGTGTAGATTATTCAAGGAACACAGCAGTTCACTCTGGAGGGACTGCCATTAATCAGCACCAAGAACCCCCAATAGCTAGGGTTTGATAAACATTACAGTATTGCAAAGTAATATATATTCAGAGCTCACAGTTTCCACTTGCCCCTAGCCTTTGAGTAATGGAAATGTATCTGTGGTTAGTGGAAATTCAGGCCAGACAAGTGTGCCGCAGATCACGCACTGCCTGTAAGGATCTTTAATGATGTTTGAAAGCAGCAGCTTTATAACATAGGCTATATGGCGGCTAATATCTATGGCCATCAAATTGGCCATTGTATTCCTGGCACTACAGTATCCCTTTAACCTTCGTATACCATACATATGAACCACATTTTCTAGCATTACTACAATAAAAAAAGGTTTTAATTTCATTATCGGATTCACCCATGTGGTGATGATGATGATAATAATAATTACATAGTAGATCTTCTGCTGTTATCTTTGCTTATAGCTGCGTTAATATCACAACTGTTGCTTTTACAGAAAGTAAAAAAAGATATTTAAAGGAACTGTGAACCCCAGTAAATGCTCTGTAATGGTTTACTGGAGTAAAATATGCAGCAAAGGTAAGAGTAAAAACACACTTACCTCTGTTGCAGTTTTATGCGATCGGTGCCACCATTCCTGCCTACGATATGCTCCGGGTATGCATTCTGCATTCTCCTCTGCATGGACGCACAGTTACTGGTCACATTCAAGAAATTGTGAGACATTTGGAATTTGCATCATACCAGGACAGCCTTGGCTTGCAAACCCAAATAAAACAAAACTAGAATAATTGTATTTATTTATTTTATATAATCTAAAACTTTTAGCCAAAACGACGTTTCCTCTTTAAAGCAACACACACACTTCATAGATAAATAGATACATATATAAGTATACAATATTTAAATGGAAGGGACCATCACTGAAGGTTCACTCTGATACCTTCAAAGCATTCTTCAATATTTGGTATTACAAATACCTGCTGTTATTTGTAGAAACTGTTTGCAGACAAGATTAGCTTTAGGTAACCAGAGAGGTTTTGTATAAGTATAGCCTGTAGGGATCTTGCAACCTTGATCCATTTAACCTCCTGCCATCCAGTGAAATTTCATATGCCCATAGCAATCTAACATACATCTTCCAATGCTGGCATTGAAGGCCCTTCTTCTTTGAAATAAGCAGTTCCTTACTGTCAGACTGATGCTAAATATGTTTGGGTGTTTAATACTATTGTGGGGTATTTATTACCTTGTTATGACTGCATGGAATGTCACGGCTTAAGGGGTGCAACTGGACAGATATAGAGCTTTCACAGTGTCCTTGTCCAAGGATTCCTCTAAAAGTACATACCTCTGTCTACTCAATGTTTCTTTGCAAATAAAGGTCTGTTGGCTATTTTACACTGGCGTCCTTTTTTACTGGAAGGCTGCGACAATTACATATTGCATTTTGTGTCATAAAAGGATTTGTTTGTCATTATTCCCACTCATGATTGCCAGGCTCTTGCATTCATAACACTTCATGTTTATGGGTGGCACATGAAAAGTGCTGGCCTAAAGTATGTATCAAGGGGTGAAATACATTAACTAATCAAGGCAATTTCTTTACAAACTTAGAACTTGTTTTAACTCATTATATGAAAGGGTTACTCTAAGTTATGTTTTCAGGCAAACTGTTTAGTGGGTATAAAATAACTTGACTAATGATGTTTTGTTTGTTTGAACACAATGCAGGTTTGTCTGAGTGTTTCTGGCTTTCCCCATTTAGGGGAGGTAATCTGACATATTGATTATGGATTGCCCATACGAGTGGGCGCAGTCAGACCTGCAAATGTATAGGTTCCATCTGCAATGACACACTGGGCCTAAAACTAGTTTGAAACTTTGTAGGTTATAAACTAGATTTAGGCCATGCCACGGAGTTTTTACCCATTGTAAGTGTTGTTATATAGTCTGTTTTGACCTGAATGCATATTCAAAGAGTCTCCAAGTCTATGGGGCAATCCATAAATGGATTCCTTGCTCTCTATGATTAGACGAGTATCCGGTAAACCTCAATGAGAAAACCATATGAAGGCTGACATTATTTTATAGAGATAGCGTATTCCTTGTGCTGATAGTAATGGACAATATGACCATTCTGGACTGTCCTGTGGGTAGGAGCAGACTGATTTACAAGTGGGATATGTTTGTTTAAAAGCACATGTGACTTGAGCAAAAATTGAAGAACTGAATGCGGTCTTTCTAAGGGAAAGCCAACTAAATTTTTGACTATTCTCCATGTTCTCATAAATTCTTTTTAGACTTGATCTTTCATTAATCTCCTTCCTGTGACATATGAATGATACATTCTGCAGGTTAGCATGCTTTATGCATTGCCAGATAGTATGTAGAATTAAAATATGTCCTGAAAACATGGCTGATCTGGCATTTTAATACTCCGGTTATCTGCAGTGTGCGGTCTACTGAAATGTAAAGTGTGCTTTGGTGTTTAGAACACTCTTTGGATGTATTTTCATTAAAACATCCAAAAACAGATTGTTTTCAAACATGAGCTATAAAATTGTGTTGCCAATATCTGAGCCTCCAATTACTACTGTTGAGCTGTATTTTATAATTTTGCTGTCTTTCTTTTAAGCATACACTGTAAAGGTGAACTCTTTATAAATAGCAGATTGCTATGCTGTAATCTCACGCCAGGCTGTGTTTCATGGGAAGATGTGCTTTTAACATATTTGTGCGTAGTCTTTCTAATTAAGAGTGTCATGGTCTTAATTACTCATTCAAGGAGTATTAGAAAATGTTAGTGCGGCATGCTGCGAATGCTTAATTAGCAAATTAGATTTGTAACAAATGAAATGTTAGTGCAATTGCCATCTGACCTATTTGCAAGACTTGTCTGTGCTCTTGAACAGTTTGTTAGCTCTGTTTCCAAGATCTACGGTCGTGATCACGAAAAAATGTCAGATTTGCTTTTTGAATTATTATAATATGTCCACAAAATAGGATCTAAGTCGCTGGTCACAGAATCCTGCTGCAGTGTTGTGGTTTTTTTTTTTTTTTATCTCTACCAAGGACCTGTGAAAATCCAAACTAGCATCACATGGTTGTCCTTAAAGGACCCTCTGCCAGCAAGGAACGTGCTACTTTTTTGCCCAACAGCAGCTCTACAGAACCCTGCTAACAAGTAGGACATTCTAGGTCAGGATTTCAGCTTTAAAAGGACACAACAACCTAGAGACCCCTTTGTTAATGCATAATATAGATAATACATTTTAAAAATATATGCAAAACAATATCTTAAAAATAAAAACCTATTTCTGTTTTGGCTGTTATGGGAAATGTTTTTGAAAATATTGTAAATAAATACAGTTTCCCAGTTCATTGAATAACCAAGCAAGAAGTGTTAAAGCAGCTGGGAGAAGCAGGACACGGGTCCTAAATCGGGGTGTATATATGTGTCCCAAGGTCTGACCGACCAACAGATCCCTGGTAGATTGCCCTAGTGTTCTTTATGGGGCATAGTCTACCTGATGCAAAAGGTTTTCTGTGATGTAAAGCCCCTTACCGAGGAGTTCAGAGAGAAGGATGTTTTATGTATGATGTTACCAAAAATTTGAAAAAAGAAGCCTGTTATGCATAATACATTTTTAGAGACAAGACTTTTGATTCAGTTGATATATCTTGTGAATCAGTGGAAGCACCTAAAGTGCAACAATGTTTGTGATAAGCAATGCCAGATTAAGAGCCCATTGGGCCTGGTGCTGACAATTATGATGGACCTAATTACAGAATCTTATCGACAGAAAACACTTAAAGTCATACCTACCAAGCATATGTATCTGGCGGAGATGGTGCTGGAGGGAAACTCACAGGATATAGCTTTAAAAAAAACCACATACCCTCTGCTAATCTCTCTCTTTCATCGTTCAAGTAAATCCATATCCCCTAACAGCAGTGTCTGGTTAAACAGAATGTCAGTGGGTGGGGTAAAAGGGTGGGCTACTGATGCGAGTCACGTAACCAGAATCACCCAAAGGGACGAACATGCCAAAAAAGAGGGCATACCCTTGTCACAGTGCTAGAGAGACGGAAGCAGCAAGAGCATTTGCATAGTGCGCAAAGTCAGCTTTACCTTAACCAATTTCATGGTCAGGCAATCCATACAAGTTTTGTTCCCCTACATCCCTTTTATGTTTCTATACTTAAGGAAGAGCATGTGAAGAGTAGTATTTCTTTTTTTAAATAGGCCTATTCCATAGGCATGGGCCTGGAGCTGAAGCTCCATCAGCCCCTATGTTAATCCGCATGCAAAGATTTAGCCAATTCGAGAAGAAGGTCTGGGAACTAAAATATTGTCACTTTTTATGGCAGATTATACTCCCCATTTATATAGAGTAAAACAAGTGGAAGCAAACTATTTTATAGTTCTTTATTTGTTGGAAAAATGCATAAGAATTCTGTGTTCATCCTCTGCCAGGTCAGTATCTGTAAATTTAAGTTCCCATGACATTACCAACATTATTAATATTTTGTGGTTTTTGATTACCTGACAGGCTCTGCATGCAAAATAAAAATAGCCAGTAGTAAGCGTGGTTTCTTAGGCTGAAGAAGAAGCGTTCGTTGGTCCAGACCGCAAAAAACAAGTATGGTATCCCATGCAAAAATCTTTCCTACAGTAGGAAAATCGTACGTTCGTTAATTCATTTTTAGAGTCTGTTATTCATCATTGCCCATCAATGGCAAGTGCAGAAAGCTATCATTTACAGAAGGTAAAAAAAGCATCTGTGATATTTAGAGATATCAGCAAAAGGTCATTCTAATGAAATATTACCGGGTCTTTTCTCTAAAGTGTGAATTTTCAGGAATTCAGAATGAGTTCAGTGGTGGTTTTTACATTTTAGGGCAAAATAGCTGATATGAAAACAAATATAATTGACATGGAGATTTTTTCCCCAATTGGGCTCTTACATCCTAAAATTTTCAATTCACTTTTAATAGTACTTATAAAAACACTGTTAATTCTATTTTTTGATTTATAAGATTATTGGCTGTAAGCATGATAAATAGTGATAAGCATATCTCCATGACCACTTTGTTTGACATGGTTTTGAACTTTTTTCTTCATTGCCTACCACTGTTAGCAATACGTCTAAGATGTTGGCAGAGTCAGCCAAGCACTCTTGAAAGAGTTCAGACATAAAGCAGGTCATTAATTATGCAATTGAATTATACCAACAATGAAAAGTTCTGTGTCTGTAAAAACACAAACAAAAAACCCCTATAAAATTATAAATATAATAAAATGGTATATATACTTCCTATCATAAAGACTCAATTTTATACTTTAGAAGGACACATAAAATGATATATTTTTGTGGTTGACTTTTTATGATGTCTATAAGAGTATCTCAATAGTTAGAATACGGCTGTTTGGAGTAGCTATAAACCCAATTTTTTTTTTTTTTACATCTCCGGGATGTATGATGATGTTTCATTCACTGCTCTGCCCGATGTCACTGGTTCAGTGAGCGAAACAGCAACATATATTCCAAAGATAAAAAAAAAAATGGTTTTCTGCTCCGTCAAACAGCAACATTCTAACCATCAATCTACTCGTATAAACATAAGTTAACCACAAAATAGTACAGATGGAACAATGGCCAGTGACCTGATATTGCCCAGATCAGAATAAAGTCATGGTAACCACCATCTATAAAATACAAACTTCCTGGGAAAATGAATTTAAAATTAGATATGTTCCATGACTTTCACATATATTTATAACAGGGGACAGAATTATTTATAAAGTAATTATTCATTGAAGCATTGGGCACAGGTAAATTACAAACAAAGAAACATAGAGTAAAAGAGAGATTACGTGATTTTTATTTTATAGTGTCACATAAAAGATTTAGAATGTAACTACAGTACAATAAATTATTATAGGGAGATATTACAACCCAAATACTCAAAATTGTCCAATTTTAGTGTTAATTATGACAAAATCAAAATACTTTCTATCTTAGTACCGGCTTCACTACTACATTCTCTAAAATCTTCCTCCCCCTTTAAATTTGCTATTGCACACGTGAAACATCTTGGCGTTAACTTTACTCCTAACTCCCAAGGTCTTTTTACTCGTGATTATTACCCATTTCTATATTATCTTTGACAGAACCTGTCAAAGTGGAATAAATGCTTTCCTATGGGGTTTTTTCAAGATGGTGGGCATCCTTATCCAGTTAAACTCTCTGTAAATGCAGGAAGCACCTCTAGTGGTTGTGTGAGAGACAGCCACTAGAGGCAGTCTTAACCCTAAAATATAAACATTGCAGAGGCTCGATTTTATAATCTTTCCAAATAATTCAATATTGTTAGAATGATTTTCCAAATGATTTATCTCCACAGCTCACAATTAAAGTCTGTGTGAAATTTCGTAGATAAATTATTTGGAAAAGTTTTTTTGTTTTTTTTAATAGTATTGAATCATTTGAAAAGCTGATTAAATTGAGGCCCTATTTTTCGTCTTACTTGTTAATCTTAGGCTGCTGGAACTATCGATTGTAATCCATATAATGCATTGCTTCTATGTTGTATTTTGCGAGTAGGATTACCTGCTAGGTATATAATCAACAGTACACATGTTTCTCAGTTTTGGTTTTAGTTTGTTTCAGTAATCTTAAATATCTACTACACACAACACCGCTTTTACTGGACAAAGTTAATTTTTTGCTTATTTTTTACATGAACCTTGTTCATTGATCTTGTCTCATCCATGTCAACATTGTGCATTATCTTTCACTGACCTTGGTGTTGACTACTTTTGAAAAGGTTAATAAAAATGTGTATTATAGCTCCCTATAATTTAAAAAAAAGCAATTAGTTTAAAGATTTACAAGTTTGTGAAAGCGTAGTCGATCATTAAGGTGACTGGCACATTCTGGGAAATGTAAATAAATCATTTTATTTTTTAATTTTAATGTTTTGGCTTTCCTTTAATAGGTAACCACTGATTAATCATTTAATAATATATTTTCTGATATTTCAGCTGATATCATTGAAATTGGATCTAATTCCACGCTTTCAGTGAAAATATCTTCAGCCGCAGAGATTTAAAATTAAATGCTTTTATAAAAAAAAATAAAAAAAATTCTAAAGGCAATAATCATGTTTGGAATAATCCCTGGCATTGAGATCAGTAAAACTAAATCAGGATTATCTTTATTCGTCTTTCAGTTTTAAAATCTGTTTATTGCAATTAATGATTTAAAAAATATTATAAATGTTGTTTATTTCAAAAATGTATCTACTTAGAATGCTAATATTTATAAACATAGTTTAATTAAACACCACGTTAAAAACTATCCAATATTTAGCAAACGGTGACACTTTCTGATTAAGTCCAACTCATGTCTATAGTAAATGAATTAACTATCTGGGTTATTTGCATAACCCTACACATTGCTTCTTAAAATATGCCATCTTCTAAGCTTACATTGACCTATTTATATTTAAGTGGGAGAATTATCTTCATGATATATTCCACTTGATTTTAAAGATACAGTAATATGCAAAATTTGAAATCTTTGAATTTGGAAGCCAAACTGGCCTGCCTTTTTACGAACTGAACAAAGCATTTTGTACAAAACTTCTAATTTGACTCCATCCATCCCTGGCTATTCAAACAACCTATTTTTATATTTACACTTTGATTATCCTTGCTAGCATTGCATGTTTAATGTGTAGTTTGTGCTGTTTTATTACATTTTCTAATTTTTTTTATTCATAATTTTATTTTTGCTGTAAATACTTCTTACCATTAGCAACAAATATTTTGAAGAGGCTTTAGAAAATAGCAACTTGGCCTACCACCACACAGTTAGCTGTGTTCCAAGATTTTTCAATTGAAAAACATGTTTATGTACCAGAATATTGTACAAGATAAAACTTATTCGAGAGAATCTCTAATTGAAAGAAATGGTCTAGCATTAGAATAATGCTCTAGCATTAGAACATTAGAGTTTAATACTAGTTTGTTTGATTCAACACCCCCAGACTCAGTGCATCTTTATGGAGAGCATTCAACATCTCCATGCAGTGTGAGGAGACACTGAACATAGGTCCTGCTGTTTTGGAACAACTGCATTGAGGAAGTCCTTCTAGTGGCTGTCCACATGACTGTTTCTAGATGTAAACACTGCCGCAGAAAAGGCAGCATTTACACTGCTGACCCTGCAGGGACAATTTATTTGTCCCAGAACCATTATATTAAACCATTATATTATTAGTAATTCTGGTGCTTGTAGTGTCCAAAGCATAAGATATCAGTAACATAGCATTTGGTGTAGTCAAGCCAATAGTCAGATTGAAGGAATAACTCTGGGACACATTCAGAGTTATTGTGATGATAAATAAATGTGACATTTGGTAAGTGACACTGCATAAGATAAAGGTACTACGGTATACTGAAATCACTAGTTGTCTGTATGAGAGGCCAGTAAAGCAAGAGTCAGAATATATGATATTGTCATGTTATAAGGACGTTTCTCAGGATTATGTGAAAAATTGATATATGGTATAACAGACAAGTCAATTAATGCACTAGCTGACAATCCAAGATTATTAACTTGGTTTAGCAAGAGTCCTTTTTTACCTCTTGTTTCTGCAAATGTTATTTAGTTTGTAAATTACTTGCTGTTTTATATCCCCATTGTAAAATTGTTTAAAAATGGAAGAAAGGTCCATTAGGCTTATAAAAGAACAAAACACAAAACAAGAAACAGAAGAAAAAACACCACACGCAATGTTTGTAAAATGTAACACAGGCTAGAATACCAATAGGTGCAGGAGTTGTGGAATACTGCAATAATAATAATAAACATTTTGACATACTTCTGACATTCTTTTTTAATCGTAACCTTGGCAGTAGTTATATTCCGTGTGTAAAAGTCCAGATTGAGGATAAAAGTGCAATTTTGTTTCTTGTAGTCTTGCCAAGCTGCAGTCCAATTTAAATGTCAGAGTTGTTGACTAATATTTGTCATTCTTAAAATGTATGTGCATTCTTCCCCTGCTGAATATTTTGATTGGTGTAATTGTTTGTTACATGTATTTATTATACAGTCTCCATTATTTTTACTCCCTAATTTTGCAGAACGTTTGCGAGCCCCTCCATGCTTACAGCTGTGCGCCACCACCCTAAGGGAACAGCTGAAATTCTTTTGAGATGTTGGGAGGGCAGGAGTATGTACAACGTCACACTGACATAAACACAGACACAAACTCCTAGCTTACTTACATTCCTTGGCATGCTTAGGATATGCGTCTGTCTGCAGTAGACATTTCTGAATTCCTTTACAGAATCAGAGTACTCTATTGCTGTCTAAATATAATACTTGTGGAAGTAGGTTTTCCTATTACAACAGCACACGAGAGTATGGCTAGGTCTTTGACGCCCTTTGTCTATTATTTTCCCCTCTGCCGTGAACCTTTTATTAATAAGCTCCAACATATTTTGCATCACTGGACAATCGGGGGGGATTAAACACAAACATATACAAGAGGAATCGAGAACTCTGCCCATGAGCTCCGATCTAACTTTTAAAACCCTTTTATACTCCTATATGTTGATTATACAAATAAGGCATTAAGGAACATCCAAAATGTCATGAAAGTTAATTCAATACTTGGGTGAGTGTTGGTCATAGCAGTGTTGGATAATTTTTCCGTTGCCACTATTCTGGCCTTAATTTTGTTAATTTCTTATTAAGTTTGCTTTTTCGTAAAAACAAAAACAAAAACAAAAAAAAAACATTTTTTGTTCCACTATGCCCAGAGTACCGGTACCAGATATATTATCACAATTAGGAATTTTAAACCAAAAAAGCTGTTTTTTTTAAATGACTGTAGTTTTTTTCTAATTTAACTATTTTGACCTAAAATTTGTAGTTCTGTTGTTATCGCTCCACATTTTGCATTTAGTAAATATCCCCTGCTTATCTATTTCTGCTTACCTATGGAATAATAGAATGTAGCTTGCAAAGGAACCCAATGAGGTTATAAAGGATGTGTTCTCTTTGTTCTTTTACATTTATTTACATCCCGATCTAATGGAGATCCTCTTGCTCGGTGTATGAAATTCTTATGGCAACTGCACCATGTTTGTTCCCTGAGTCGGCTGCAGCTGCCCACATTTTCTTCTGTTAGCGAGAGCTGGCAGAATGTCTATGATATTGGCTGAGTTTTAAGTGAACTTAAATCTTCATGGAACGAAGACCATCTTGGCCGAGTTCTAATCAGAAAACCTGGCACCTTCACTAAGATGTTGGTTGACAACGTGATTGGATCGTGCTGCTTTTCCCTCGGGAGGTTAGATACTCTGGCAGAGGCTTCTGACTTGCCTTATGCTTACCTAGTCCTTAGAGTATAACCCTTGGGGGTCTCGACATGCTCTTTGTATTTTCTTTTTAGGTATTTTTACCAGTCATGTAATGGCAATAAACATTCCCTAATACAATGTGTCTCATGTGTTTCTATGCACGATGCTTTTAGGTACCATCTTGCATAGATACCTATTTAGCACTAGAAACATAGAAAATAAGTTATTTGTTGTGCTACATTTAAAAGACCACTCAAGTCACCCTGACCACTTCATTGTGTGGAAATGGTCTTAGTGCAGTGGTCCTGTTTAACCCTGCAATACAAGATATTGCCACTAGAGGCACTTCCCCTTTACTGACTGGGTAAAACATGGTCACATGACATTGCAGCTCATAGGAAAACATTGCTTTCATATGAAGAATTCTTATGAGGAGCTTTGGATTGGACCAGTGATCAAGGAAGCAATGCCTACTAGAGAGGATTGGATATAACTTGGAAAGGTGGGGATATGTCACTGTTAGAGTAGGGGTCTTCAAATTTTCCTCCGGATTCTTCTGGAACCTAGCAATGTCCCTGATAGGAGCTTTGTTATAGACAGTGTTGTGTTGCGTTCCAAAGCTCTTTTTTATCTGACTCTGTTTCCTAAAATGTATGGAAGGTAAAGGGCACCTGTCATGCTCCAAACAATTTATGATCATTAGATTGAGCATTTGATGTTACCTATAGATTTTGTTAGCTTTTTGCTAGCAAATGTATAGATTAGGGTGGGGGGGGGGGGTAAATATTTATAAATAGTTTTTTTTCTCCCAGCTGTCAGTCAATGCTTCGGCATGCCAAGGCATTAATTGACAAGAGAGAGCAGAAAAGACATTCCACAGGAAGTCCCTCTGTTCTCCTCTCATGTGCTGCAGTTGCTCTGAAGGCGCCGGCCAGGAAGTATAGAAGCAAAATGATGTGAGGTCACTCCGTTCCAATGCTGGTAGCGAAGCTAGAGTGCCAACATCACTGACGAGATTTGCCCTGCTTGGGGATGCGTCCCAAGCAGGGTAAATAAAAGAAAAACAGAGGTGGTGCAGAAGAGGAGTGGAAGATGACCTGGAGATGGGTGTCACACGAATAGTAAGTCTTACGAAGCATGAAGATGGTGATTCTGGAACAGAGGAAAAATTTGTAAATCTTTATATTTTACATTTAAATACACCATGATATCTTTGTGATATATGGTGTATATAATGTATATGGGAGCAAATTAAGGTAAGCAAAATAATTGATAACAGGTTTACTTTAACTCTTTAATAGTCAGATGTTCTAGTTTGCAGTCATTACAGTGTACTCCGTAAAGACCCTATGCCAACATAGAATGCTATGCAAGGTGGTTGATGTCAGTGTGGTTTTCTTGCACATGCGCAGATCATCACAGGGATCTTCCCGCATATGCTGAATTAACACTCTTCTACTGCATGCCACATAAGAAAATTATTATGATGTTGATCGTTGATTTATTTAGGTCATAATTTGTATTGGATATTCCTTCAAAGCTTTAAAATGTGCCAGTGACATGTTTTTAAACGTATCACAAACTAGCCATTTATCTTAATAAAATGTGGGGGGAAAAAACTTAAACATTGTTTACCACAAAACATGGTCAGTTTTTCAATAAAGATTTATATTTATTAAACATTCTAAAGTGACAGGTCCATACCTCCCTTCTCCAGCGTCCAGGAAGGCAGATGCCGGTGGAAGGGAGGTAAAGGGGACGGGACCAGTGATGTGATCGTGTTACTGACACCACTGCCAAAGGAGAAACCAACCTGGCAGGTTATGCCCTCCAGACTGCCTGCCAATCAATCAGGCCTGCCCACTGAGGGCAGATCCTGAAAGGAGCACTATTTTGGTACTCTCTGCAGGGTCCAAGTGCTCTGAACTTGTTGGGGACTGCTCCATGTTGTCTCCAAAAGCAGGACACCAGAGAACTAAGTGGGGCGACAGGACATGACCCGATAATTGGGACTGTCCTGACTAATTCGGGAAAGTTGGGAGGCCTGCCTTAATCATAGCAATATCATATTTAACTGACATATATTCCATTGTATCACGTTATTGTTTTTTGACAATCTCATTTTTATTGAAAGATTTTAGCACAGGATTTACAAGTAAAAGGGTGAAAATATAGGTTATACAGTAGGAATAAAGATATGCATATAAAACAAGGAAAGTTCCCTGACCTATTGTTGACCAGTAAAAAAGTTTGTAATGAGCACAATGCCAATAAAAATTAAATTAGAATCATAACTTCAATCTTTACAAACCATACAGTGTGTGAATGGGTCCATTATTCTGCATGACTGATCTAGTTTAATATGCATATATTGTTTTAATGTAAAAATGTGTAAACTTATTCCCATGTACTACAATCACATCCTAGTGGATCATTTAAAGCTGTTACTGAAGTGCCCTGTAAAATGGCTCTAGTATTACAACCAATACATGTTAATGACTAATTTAAGTATTTTGTGATTACAATAACAAGATAATGAAATTACAAATGATATGCTTTTCCTTCTAAATATTCTGTTTAATTATCTAAAACTATTAAGTCTATTAAAGTTTTCTGCCAGTATTGAAATAAAATTGTACACTCCTTTCATGCCTTATATAAAGATATGTTTTTTTTTTTTTAAATGGCTGCTTTTAGTTAACGGCGAATTAAAGAAATGTGGGCAATAATACACTTTTTTTTTTATGTCATATTTTTATCTTTGGCGTAGACTGTATCATGTTGCCTGGCAACAATGCCCACTACGAACATTTCACAGAGCTAGGTTTGCATGCTTAAACCCGATGATTAACGTTACAGTATAAGCAATTTAACGATATGTAAGATAAATTCTAAGTGCGGAATAAAAACAGCTGCATTTTTAAAAAATACATCAGGGCTTGATTTAAATGAAAACCAACTTAAACTGTCTTGACGTCCGAGTTCCTAAATGTTTTTAAAGTGTATATGCTATTTGGGAGGTTTTTTTTTTAGTGTGCATTTTTTTTTTTTAATAAAAAAAAAATTGTGTTTGCCATATGAGTGTAAGTAACTATTAGTATTTAATTATTTTTTTTTTATTCATAAAGCGCCAGCAAGTTCTGCCAGGCTTTTTAATGAACCAAGTTAATCAAACAGTTAATATTAAGAGAATCTAACCAAGTATATATATATGAGTTTCTATTCTGTATTCTGATATTGAAGTTGTGGTTGGCCCTGTTCCTGTTATGCAGTCTTACAATTAACAAAGAGGTTTATTTAAAGATTATGTTAAAGATGAGATCATATTTAATATTACACTCGTATAGCATTCTCATCAATAATAATAATCAATCAATCACAGTGTGAATGTTAAGATATCTACATTTAAACACACTAGTAACTAGAGATAAATAGACCCTTTTTTACCTTTTAAACCGCAGTCCATAGAATATTTACTGTTTACAAGTGCGAAACATTGGTAAAACTAAGAGACCTAAGTCAAGCCAGTAAAGACATAAAAGATACCATTACTCAATACCTATGAAATTACCTAAGCTAATCATTTCGAGAAGGTTTCAAAGTGTCTGGTTAAAATTTGAGGACAGGAGTCTGGACAGATTTCTATCAGAGGGATGAAAAAAATCATTTTCTTAGATATACCACTCTTGTCCAGATATGTCACTATTCTCACCTAAAAGTGACTAAATTCCAGTTTTCTAAATCATTATTATTATTATTACTATTATTATTTTATTATTTATATAGCGCCAACAAATTCCGTAGCGCTGTACAAAGGGTGGACTAACAGAAACATAATTGAGATCAGACCACTGGACGTACAGGAACAGAGGGGTTGAGGGCCCTGCTTGATGAGCTTACATGCCAGAGGGAGTGGGGTATAGTGACACAAAGGGTTAAAGTAGGGAAATTAAATAGTTTGTTACAGAAGGGTTTATTGAGTGCTTGGTAGGTCATTTTTGACAGTTGCAGGAAAGGAATCATGGGGTGGGTGATGAGAAACCTGCTGACAGTTTAATTGATACGCTTTAATGAAGAAGTGAGTTTTCAAAGATTTTTTGAAGGAGTGGAGGCTGGGTTAAAGTTCTCTTTTTCTACTACTGGTTGATAAGTAAGGTGTGATGGAGAGTGACTGGCAGAAACTCGGAAAGCTTTGACCTTGAGGGATTGGTCACTAACTTTGTCACATATAACATACGTTCCAGTCTCTTTGTACCTTCTAGTCCTAAGAACTCCGAAAAGAGACTGCTTACTGGACTACATGTTTAAAAGTGTAAACTTTAGACTTGACTTGTGACATATGCTATGCATAAAACATAATTTTAAAAATAATTCGTCTGCTGCTTTATGAGCTCAGTGTTCGTACCGTTCTGGTGAAATGAGGGATTTTTCTAATGAAAGTGTACACCTGTATTCTAACGCTTAACACCTGGGATCAATAAATGCTGCAGGGCTTTTATTAAGCTCTAACAGAAACCGCTGTTTCCCAGTTGCCAGCCAGATGCAGTGGTTGTACTTTCTGAAGTCCTCTGTGTCTGCATGGAGCCTGGGGCCACGTTGTGGACTATCCAGGGTTCAGGGAGCAACATATGGTTACGCTGGAAATATTGGAATATTTAACGTGGCCGTTTAATATTTAACGTGGCCGTTTGCTGAGCAAAACAAGGAGCTTGCACGTATTTCTTCCAACCATTCTTGACACCATGCCTTGAAATTAAGTTTTACCAAAAGCGAAATTCAGTGTCTCTGTGCCCCTGGCTACAACAACTTGTCTGACAGTTTAAAAACCACAAATCTCTGTAAAATTCATAAATCAGATTAATGAACTGCAAGCGTCTTAATAAATAACGTACAAAATTAAAAAGTATGTATTCCTAGCAACTCCCTTCGAATAGTGGCACCCCAGCTACCCATACGTGTTGCAATTTGTAGGTTAGAGTTTAATAAGCAGCCTTTTCTTTAATTCTTATTAAAAATTGTATTGATATGCTTTATCTGCCTTCATTTATTCCTCTATTTCGAACTTCTCAGTTTTTCATCCCTTATAGCTGTGTGATCCCTGTGTGATCCTAAAAGGAACATTCAAGAGCAGACCTAAACTAAAGAGGGGAACTTCTGGATTTTGTAACATATTTTAAAAGGTGGAGTAATAAGTTCACACAAATACAAATACACAAATTTACAAATATGCACCTGGTGACTCGATCTAAATGAAGTTGTTATGGTGTCAATTGTTATGGCTTGATAAAGTTGCACTTCTTTCCAAGCCAGTTTTGTGAATGGGGAGTCACTGATTGACTGTCCTCAACCAATCTGCGGCACCCCTGCCGGCAACACTCCACACTTCCTGAAACTGAAATTTCAGAAGCCAGATGCTATCTAGGTGGTGCTGAGAGCAAAACTGGAGTAAACTTCGGAATTTAAACTGTTTGAGAAAGGTTTAAACCCCTGAAGGTTTAACGGGTGTCCGTGTGCCTGCTGTCACCATAACAACCTTGCTTAGTTTAAGTTGTTTTGGTTCCTGGAGTGTACCTTTAACCAGTGGGGGCACTTGCAAATTAGATGCAGGAATTTGGAGATGGAGTGGGGGTGACCATGAAGTTAGCCCCTTTTCCCAGCCAGACATACATTCCCCTGATTTCTCGGGGGGAAACGTTTGCCCCAGTTCTCTTCCCTGGATCCACTACTGGTCTAATTGAGCTCTTTTACAAAGACAAAATGTGACCTCAATGGGGGCTAATAACAACATCAGGCGTGAGAGCCACTCGTTTTATTTTCTGTTAAACAGCGCCCTGTGTAGGGGCAAGTGATTTAGATTGGTATATCCGTATAGAGAGGTGAAAAAGATGATAGTTGCTCAAACCATTAACTTCTAAGCGCAACATCTATCACCTGATATATCTGCTACTTATTAAATATATTTTTTCATGAATTTGTTCTGCACTTGCTGTTAAAAATATATTTATATTTCTAGATTTTACCGTAACAACCTCACTGTCTAAACTTTTAATGTTACACAACATTTTCTGTTTATGTATAATTTAAGTTATAAAGAATTTACACCCAACATAGCTGAAATTACTGAAGGAAAACTACTCTTCACTAAACACTACATTTGAATTCTGCTCAGTTCTCAGAAATAGTTCTAAGCCGAATAGGCTCCTGCAAGTTTCACATGGATCTCATTGCTGCTTTGTGACTTGTCTGAACCGAATAGTAAACACATTTATCTGCTTGAAGACAAAATAAAAATACACTGCTAAGGTATGTTTTAAGGTAGAGAGGGAACTTAGGGTTGGGGTATCATTATAGGTAGTGTAAGGGGGTTGTGGGTAGTTAGTTTAGAGGGATTAATGTTTAAGGTTGGAATTAGAGAAATTGGACCAAGCAAATGAAGGGGATGCCCGTCTGCCATGTCAAGGCAAACCCCCTCAAGTGGGTTCACGTGGCAGTCGGGCATTCCCTCCAATAACCATTGGAGTAACTAAATAACCTCCATTTGTTTAAATATAGGATTTAGGAGAGAGTGCAGGTAACTTTTTCTTTGGTTTTTACTGTATGTATTTGGGGCTGATGTGGTCGTTGCTGCCACCCAGGAGTGATGGGAGTGAGCGCCGGACTTGTTTTTTTTTTTTTTTTTGTAAAAGAAGGGGATGCTGATGCAATTTGACTTTGAATATTATCAACAAAGCTATGTAAGGATTTGGCTCATTTTAACATCTCACTGAATGCAGGGCTGAATTTGAGGGCCCCAAGCAAAATGGACATGGAGACCCCCCCAACCCCCCACAACCCTCCCCTCCCCCACACACACACACTCACGCAAAGCCTACAGGAACCACAGCATAGCCATACAGTTTAAGTTCACCCACACTTTATATAAATAAAAAAGTTTACAGTGCAAATACTGCTGTTGCATATACTGTGCATAAATAAAAAATGTTTACAGTGCAAATACTGCTGTTGCATATAATGTGCATAAAATTTGAACATTTTCAACAACTGAACATTTGCAAAAAACACCACTGTACCATAAAATCAAATGTACATTAAAAAAGTGCACAATAACTAAATCCAACATACTTAAAACACACACACACTAACAGACACACACTCACATGAACATTTTTCAGTTCTCACAAACATGTGCAAATTATCTAAACCCCCTATTACCCCCTCCCTGTGTCCTTCTTACTCTCCTCCCCCCTCCCTGTGTCCTTCTTACTCGCCTCCCCCCTCCCTGTGTCCTTCTTACTCCCCTCCCTCTCCCTGTGTCCTTCTTATTTCCCTCCCCCTCCTGTGTCCTTCTTACTCCCCCCTTATTACTCCCTCTCTGGCCCTTCTCCTCTCCCCTCCCTATGTTCTTTTTACTCCCCATGTTTTTACTCCCCCTACCCCCTATTTTTTACTCCCATCCATGTTTTTCTCCCCCTCCCATGTTTTACTCCCCTCCCTATGTTTTTTTACTCCCCCATGTTCTTTTTACTCCCCTCCCTCCCTTTGTTCTTTTTACTCCCCCCCATGTTCTCAGTTCTCACCTCCCCTTCCCTGTAGCGTGGCCGAGCTCCTCTTCCTCCTGGCTGTCAGTCCGGTCGGGTACTGCGCGGTAACAGGAGATTCAGTTTCCTGTTCCTGGCCGGAGTGAAAGGAAGTGAGCACCCAATGTGCACTTCCTGTCAGTCCGGCCGGAAACAGGAAACTGAATCTCCTGTACCGCGCGGTACCTGGCCGGACTGACAGCCAGGAGGAAGAGGAGCTCGGCCACGCTACAGGGAAGGGAAGGTGACGAGAGAGGAATGCTGCAGCCGCCTGAGGCTCTCTATAGAGCGCTCAGGTGGCTGCAGCCTTATAGTAAGCACCGGCTCTGCTTGGGGCCCCGGGCCAGCTCGGGGGCCCCAAGCAATTGCTTGGTTTGCCTGCCCAGTAGCGATGGGCCTGATAGTTAGCACCGGCTCTGCTTGGGGCCCCGGGCCAGCTCGGGGCCCCAAGCAATTGCTTGGTTTGCCTGCCCGGTATCGACGGGCCTGACTGAATGGCATAACATGGCGCGTCAAATATGACTGAAATAAAATATATTTGGGCCCCAACGTAATAATTTATAACAAGCTTCCTTCCCATCTGTTGAATAGTTTTGTGTAGATTGAATGAATGCAGAACTGTTGTTACTCTGTCAGATAAAGTACAGTTGTAAGAAATAAAGAGGAATACAAATGAAAGATTAGTTTGGGACTGCTCTGAAATTTGAAGAATGTGTGCTCACCAGATGTAAACATGAGAGGGATCTATCGCTTGATGGATGGGTAGAGTTATATCAATATAGTTGTTTGAAGAGAACACAAACAAAACAAGTTCCCTACATAGGAAGGGAACAAAAATCAGGCATATGCAATGTCAATTGGTGGCTGATGAAAAAATTACACATCCTGAGATATTTGTAATTGTGGTGTTCCAGGCTGGCAATGTCATTTTTTTCTGCATAAAATACACCTGTTGTCAGCGTACACTGCACCATGCCGACAGACATGAAAATCTTCCCAGAGCGCCAATCAGTGGGGTAACGTGGGGGGCCACAGGGGCAGTTGCATTGAAAGTAGTTATTGTGAATAAAAAATAGAATTCCCTTCCCCTCACACAGAAAATCTTCCAATGTTTGAACATTGTACACAATTTTTCAACATGACATGGCCAATAAACATTGCCTCGTAACATTTTACAGTATTTTGCTTGGTAATTACAGCCATACTGTCTTGCATGTAATCCTTATTAGTGAATTACCTAGACTCTGTGATGTTTGTGACATTGATAGTTGTGTTGCGTACATGAGGTGGAACATACCGCTAATTTTGGATGTTTTACCTTTTATACGTTCGGGAGTTATGGTATCCGAACACTGTACATTGGACTTCCGAACGAGGGCCCACACTGGTACCCCATTAGAATGTTCTCACCTAGTAACTTAACTGCGAAACCGCAAGGAAAGTAATTAATGAATGCTTCCACTGCATGGCCCCATTTCGTATAACCGAATGCACATGGTCGAAAAAAGAGTGGCAGCCATTTTGTCTCCAAAACATGGGCAGCGCAGTTGGTCGTTGAGTGCCTGGAACTCTTTTCGGCTAGGCACTCGCACGAACCCTGGTAAAGATTATTCTGCTGCTTGTTCTATTTCCCGACCAAATATGTGAACAATGTTCGGGAGATGGGAACTACCGACTGGGGGAGCATTCATACACCGAAATCCCTTGCATGGTTTTCGCACAGGAACCCCCGAACAGAGACCGGACAGGGCACCTATTTCCCTGGAACAGTTTTGTGCTATCCCCTCGTATCCAGCCGGTCAAAAACTTTACCTCAGTGCAATACAATTCTACCAAACGGAAGTGATACTTGGCCAGACTGTACCTTTAGATCAGAGCTATCCAGCTCTATATATGTGGGGTTCCTAGTTATGATGGGGGTACTTTTGGGGTACTGTATATTTTGTATCAGTTTTTCTGTACCTGAGAAATAATTGCATTATAGTTTTTCTCACACAATTATCTGTCAGACACAAAGGACCATGGGAAGAAAACCCTGTAGTGTTGTATTCGAGACCCCATGATAGGGGTCTGTGCATAAAAGCCGTGGATCCGCTACAGTACATTTTAAAATCCATCTGACTCCTAAAGTGATTTGTATAGATTATTCGACTTGTGCACAACAGAAAATGTCGGTTCAAAATAAATTTTGTTTTGGCTTAACCCCTTAAGGACACATGACATGTGTGACATGTCATGATTCCCTTTTATTCCAGAAGTTTGTTCCTTAAGGGGTTAAACAAATTTTTGCCATCAGTCGATTCGTAGAGAGCTATCTAATATACACGAGCTCTGTAATTCTCTGTAATTTGGTACTCTTAAATATGGTAATCTTACATAAGAGCTCCAATGTAATGAATTTACAAGAATGAGCTAAGAAAGGAATATTGTATGGAAGAATTAAGTTGATAGCACGATTTCTTCATTGGTCCATTCTTCCAATGTGGCGTTCGTAAAATTGTAATTTGGCCGAATGACCAAATGAGTCATCTTATGTCCTGATTTCGATTCTTACAAAAATGAATGCCCAAGTCCACTTATTCCATAAACATCAATACAGTGCAGAGTGTAGTGACAAAATGCATTGTTGTGCTGATCGTATGGTTTGATTAGCATTGTGGAGAGTTGCTGTCATAGCTTGCACTTTATAAAGGATTTTCTTGATATGCCTAAAAATCATTACTTTCACTCTTTCCATTATTTGAGATCGATGAGGGTTTGGTGATGTCTATTTAATGATTTTCGTGGCTAAATAATCCTACCAATATAATAAGTGTGTTTAGGGTTAGTGGTATCAGTGGAGAGCAAGCACAATTGCTACTTGATAGTCAACATTCTTGTAAAGTTGTTATTTAAGTTTTTGGAGATGGACCAGGAATTGCTGATTATTAGAAGCAGTGCTGTCATTAGGGGTAACCTTATAGCTGCAAATATGTTTGAAAATCTCTGAGAGTCTGAGTGCAAGGTATTTGAACCATAAACTTAGCACTTATGCCAAACCTTGTTGTGCTTATAGTAACACTTTAATTTAGGTCTATATTGTGTCCCTCTAACAGGGCAATGCTTGATCATAAGATAAACCAGAGAGCAAGGATAATAAATGATTTATCAAATATTTAAATAAGTTATCTTCCCTGCATCACGTTTGTTTGTTTTTTATTTTACATTTTATTTAAAGTTTTTTTTTTCTGCAAAAACAAATGTCTTATATTTCATTATGTTTATTTTCCAGTGGTTGCCAGCTTTCGGGGGACAGTTCCACATGGTTTAACCTTGGAGATTGGGGACACAGTTCAAATTCTAGAAAAATGCGATGGTAAGTACCCACACATGTCTCAAACTTCTATATGGAACAGCTAACTCCAAGGTAGAGAGAAAGATGTAGAGACAGATTATGCAGAGATAGATCAGGGTTGGGACTATTTTGGGAAATTTTAAGTGATTTGCTAAAAATTTATGCAACTGAAATTCAATTTAGAAAAAGAACAATGTATCTTATTTAGACAGGTTGGTTTCGAAACACGTTTATTGTAATCTAAAGACCTGTTACTTGGAGTATTCTTGGTGTGGAGGTCTGTTATATACTCAGACACACCAACGATATGGAGCTCATAGAAAATAAATCAGGGACATAGGGACTGCTCATCCTAAATAGGGACAGTGGGGAGGTATGCCACATACATAGCCATGTTCTGTAGATATCCACCTATAAATATAGGTTAAACGGTGCACTCTTACTATGATGCTCTTTTGCAGGCAGTGCGATTTGCACGCCATTGTCTCTGCATGCACAGAGTTAATGTCTGCCCTCTGGGTTTGTCATATGTAGCATTTGCCTGAAAAGATGAAAGGAGAGCTTTGCAGGTTTTTGGCAGCAAAGGGGCTTTACTTGACTGCTGTCTTTGTGGATAGTTAATTTGCTAGTCTTCTTTGCAGGCAGTAAAAAGATTGATCTGTGAAGTGGAAGCCTCCCAGGCTGTGGCAGGAATGGTAGCTGTAGTATATTCTGTATGACGATTGGAAGGGGGTGCAGGGTTTGTGTTGTACGTTAATGTGGACAAGCTGTGAAGCATGCAGTAGTTATTTTATATTGCCAAGAAAAAGATAAAACCAGACAAAAATGAACTGATGTTGAGCTAAGCAGTATGTGTTCTACAGGTCCTATGGGTTATGTTTTTGAAGGTAATCTTCAAGGCTCGCCCACTGTACCTGCAGGTCTTATGGATTTTCTTGGACATATTTTTTTGTGTCCATCGTTGTTTAGGTCAATCTAAAAAGCTCGTTTGTATTAATCCCTTGATGACAAACAATATAACATTGTTCTCTTTGAGATTTATATTCCAGAATGGAATTAAAGATTTGCATGGGTAAATAGTAAATAAACAGAACATTCCATGCTAGTGGTAAGGTCTTTTGGGACCAGATTTTCATGATTGCAAAGTTAAAAACATGTTTACCTATTGGGTAATAACAACAGAGTTCATCTTCCTGAGGCTTGCAAAGAGCAATGTGAATCCCTCGCTGCAGGAAGTTTAAATAAATGTGTATTGAAGGGTTAATCCAAACACCATGACCACTTCAGTGATTTTAAGTGGTCGTGGTTCCTGGAGTCTGTTTGCGTAGCGTTTTGCTATAAAATGCTGCACATACTTGCTGGCGTTGTAACTCCATTTCTGGCAGCATTCACAGGCTGATAGCAGTCAGCTGAAGCTCTCAGCCTCTGAAAGGTGACAGTCGAGGTTTCCTGCTTTGTATGTAGAAGCGTGTCACAGGGAGCATTGGAGGCCCATGGGGACCCAGTACACAAATCTGAAATATGTTAAAAATTGTAATGTGTATTTGGTAAAGAATGGATTTATTTATTGTTTTCATTATTTAAAAAAAAAAATAGGTACTGGTGAATGATTTGGAATCATGCTTAAGCCTTTTACAGCTAATTAATAACTACATTCTACTTTTTGTGCCCAAAAATTTACTTGCCATCCTTAACAACCCAAAAGTTCTTCTGCGGCTACACTAGGATTTCTAGTGTATGACCAGTTAGAAAAGAATTTCGGCACACAGAGTCCCACAAATTACTAAAGCAAACTGTATATTTTACTATAAAATACATTATTCTTTTTTTGTTTTTCTACAGGCTGGTACAGAGGTTTTGCCCTGAAAAACCCAAATCTGAAGGTACTGTATCCTTGTTTAGAAGTTACACTTGATATCAACATCTCAAAACTTTTTCTTTTTAATTTACTTTGCAATCTCTTATACACTTTGTGTACTCTGTTACATACTCCACATTCTCTATATATGTTTAGCAGAAAAGTGATAAAATATCCTGGTAAAATGGATTTCATAAGAAATGTCCAAGGTGGATGGTTCCATTATCTATTTTAACCCTGTGATTTCCATAGGCTTGACCTTGTAAGGTTTTTTTTTAGCCAGTTCAGTGAATGTTCTGCAATGTATTGGAACTGAAAACCTTTAAAGTGAGCCTATGAAATAATTTAATACACAAAATATGACAATATGGCCAATGATACATTTCATCGACAGTTTATTTTAATTGTATCGTTAATAATCATTAAAGGATACTAGAGAGAGAACTATCCATCTCTCCCTATTCTTTCAAACACATGATGTTGGCACTCTGCAAGGGGATAGGTGCAGGTATTGAGGTCACCCTCTAAATAAACCTCCACATATATAATCAAATAATTCAAGGAATATTGCACTCAAAGTACTGCAAAAAAAGTATATTTAAAATATGCGCAAAAAGTGAATTAAAACATATATTTCCATTACAAATGGAAGAGGGAAAAAAAACACTGAGTTACTATGTACACTCATAAAGCCCATAAATCACTAAATCTATACCTAAAGTTGCATTAGAATGGCTGTGTACAAATTCATCAGAAACAGCTTAAATCAATAAACAATCAACTGGTAAGACCCCATATTGAATATGCTGTGCAATTTTGGGAACCTGTTCTAAAGAAGGATATTATGGCACTAGAAAAAGTGCAGAGGCGGGCTACAAAACTAATAAAAGGAATGGAACATATCGGCTATGAAGAAAGGTTAACAAATTTAAACCTTTTTAGTTTAGAAAAACGTCGCCTGAGAGGGGATATGATAACTTTATACAAATATATTCGGGGCCAATACAAACCATTGTGTGGAAATCTATTCACAAACCGGACTTTACATAGGACACGAGGCCATGAGTTTAGACTGGAAGAAAGAAGATTTCGTCTAAGGCAAAGGAAAGGTTTTTTACTGTAAGAACAATCAGGATGTGGAATTCTCTGCCTGAAGAAGTGGTTTTATCAGAGTCCATACAGATATTCAAACGGCTACTAGATGCATACTTGCAAGAACAGAATATTCAAGGATATAATCTTTCAATGTAGGGTAATAACTGCTTGATCCAAGGATAAATCTGACTGCCATTCTGGGGTCAAGAAGGAATTTTTTTCCTAGCTTGTTGCAAAATTGTGCTTCAAACTGGGTTTTTTTTCCTTCTTTTGGATCAACAGCAAAAAACAAATGTGAGGTAGGCTGAACTTGATGGACGCAAGTCTCTTTTCAGCTATGTAACTATGTAACTATGTAACAAGTAATTGATACAAAGAAGATCATAATCACAGGCAATGACTTCATTGGATTCACCCACTAACTCATTAAAGTAGGAGTATGTGTACACACAGGCCAATGCAAAAATGCAAAAAAATAAAAATACTGAAAAAATAATAATAATAATAATAATAATACAATAAAATGAAAAAATAGAAATAGGCAAAAGTAAAGAAGAAACAAAGAAAAAAAATATGTATGTATCAAGTCCACTTGCTAGAATGGATATAGATGATCCATATGGATAATAATGGGAAAAAAAACTGTATAAAAAGGAAAAGATAAAATGAATGATACCAAAAAAGGGGGAAAGGCAAAAAGTTGCTGAAATGGTTGGATCTCAACCCTTTGTATAGATAATCAGTCCTGATCAATTGGGAAGTCCATGAATAATGAACACTGGGTACTATCACTTGATGATCCCTGGATGATTGCTGGAGTCCGGCAGTAGTCCTGGGCTCGGGCAGAGGTACAGGTGACTTGTCGGCTGTGGGCTATAGGCTGTGCGCTTGGGACTACGTTGTCCCTTTGATGGCCCTAGTCTCCCTATTCTTTGTACATTTTGCTCTATTGCAACATGTAATTATTACCAAAGATATTATTGTGAGCCATCTCTTGCCTTCCTTTACCACCTCTTCTAGTGCTGCCAAGTCCATCATGTGTTCTCTTGCCTTCCTTTACCACCTCTTCTAGTGCTGCCAAGTCCATCATGTGTTCTTAAATACATTTTGTTTCTTTGGACAGGGACTAAAAAAATTATCGTATCTAGACAAACAGGATGGGTTGGGCAACCTTAACTACACCCTTATGTAAACAAGATATTTCTCCAACTTTTCCTTATCTCTGGAACTCACTTTCACGTGACCTCTTAAGCCCCTTGGCGATTTGATATATTAAAGGTGCCTATGACTAAATCATCTAACGACAACTAAATTACTGATAATTCTCATCTTATTCAATAATCTTGTTGTGTTTTAAGGTCCTTCATTCCCTAAGGACCATAAGCTTTGGGGAGAGTATAGTCATTACTACCGTTTGTACTTATTTGTCTATAAAATTGAATTGGTATATTTTTTATTAAGTATTGCATAAAGCCATCTATACATTGTTGCCACGTCATCAATAAAACATTGTTTAAAAGCCATTAACCAGATTTTATGAAAATGAATGTATATCATGACATCCATATCACTGGTTATAAAGGAAGTAATAAAAATGCCTATATTTGGGGATTTACCCATATCTATTAAATAAGATGTGTACTGTCTGGTTTTATAATGACTTCCTCATTATTTTGCCATTTGTTATTTAATGAGATACGTAGTATGTCATGGGTTATTGAGGAGGTAATATATATATACTGGTATTATGGAAATTTCTGTATTTATTGAATAACAATTTTATTGTTTGATTATGTTATTGTTTCCTCATTCTTTGATCATAAAGACTTTCCCATAGGCCTGATATATTTATCTGTATCTACATGTATCGTTCTCACCATTTACATTTTTCTCCTCTGCAATAAGGTTTGTCATGTGTGATGCCAACGTTAAAATCTGTTCTATTGTGTGCAGAACTGATATGATCTGTTGTCTCTTCTTTATGGCGCAGGGAATTTTTCCTTCAAGTTACGTGCACCTCAAGAATGCTTGCGTGAAGAACAAAGGGTAGGTATATTCTATGTGAACACATAATCGTTTTCATTGGGATTATGATGGCTTTTGAGAGCCTTGACATGCATTTTATTCTTGTTCGTCATTGTCAAAGGTATTTTGTTTCACACTTGGAAAAAAAAAAAGTAAGTATGAGTCAAATTTGCCCACCAGCAGTTAGACTATGCAGCTCTATCTATGAATCACATGGTGTTTTTACTTGCACTGTTCATGACAGATGGGAAAATGAACTCTTTTGATGAATATATTACGAGCTGCTACTTGTGCATAACGATTGAATTTTTTTTTTATTTCACTACACCCATATGGTATTAAACATATGAAGTATGTGCATGCTGTTTATATAAATTGCACCTGGACTGAAAATTCTACAGGGAGTGTGAATCAATTGAAATATTTCAAAACAACAGTAAAGGTCGAGTAAACCAGAGAAAACTATTAAATGTGAGAATATTTTTTTCCTCTTTTCCTTGAAACTCTTTACTTGAGCAGACGTGCAGGACTAGTGGTTAAGAGCAGCAATGCTACTGAAACAAATAAACAAGTGTTAAATATAATACAAATAAAAAAATAACTATGAGTCCATATTCAAAATACTTGTCTTGAGGTAATTAGAGGGGCAATAAAGTAGTATTTTTTAATTGCATCATTACATAACGTGTTATTTTGACCAATACAGGGAGTGCAGAATTATTAGGCAAATGAGTATTTTGACCACATCATCCTCTTTATGCATGTTGTCTTACTCCAAGCTGTATAGGCTCGAAAGCCTACTACCAATTAAGCATATTAGGTGATGTGCATCTCTGTAATGAGAAGGGTGTGGTCTAATGACATCAACACCCTATATCAGGTGTGCATAATTATTAGGCAACTTCCTTTCCTTTGGCAAAATGGGTCAAAAGAAGGACTTGACAGGCTCAGAAAAGTCAAAAATAGTGAGATATCTTGCAGAGGGATGCAGCACTCTTAAAATTGCAAAGCTTCTGAAGCGTGATCATCGAACAATCAAGCGTTTCATTCAAAATAGTCAACAGGGTCGCAAGAAGCGTGTGGAAAAACCAAGGCGCAAAATAACTGCCCATGAACTGAGAAAAGTCAAGCGTGCAGCTGCCACGATGCCACTTGCCACCAGTTTGGCCATATTTCAGAGCTGCAACATCAATGGAGTGCCCAAAAGCACAAGGTGTGCAATACTCAGAGACATGGCCAAGGTAAGAAAGGCTGAAAGACGACCACCACTGAACAAGACACACAAGCTGAAACGTCAAGACTGGGCCAAGAAATATCTCAAGACTGATTTTTCTAAGGTTTTATGGACTGATGGAATGAGAGTGAGTCTTGATGGGCCAGATGGATGGGCCCGTGGCTGGATTGGTAAAGGGCAGAGAGCTCCAGTCCGACTCAGACGCCAGCAAGGTGGAGGTGGAGTACTGGTTTGGGCTGGTATCATCAAAGATGAGCTTGTGGGGCCTTTTCGGGTTGAGGATGGAGTCAAGCTCAACTCCCAGTCCTACTGCCAGTTCCTGGAAGACACCTTCTTCAAGCAGTGGTACAGGAAGAAGTCTGCATCCTTCAAGAAAACATGATTTTCATGCAGGACAATGCTCCATCACACGCGTCCAAGTACTCCACAGCGTGGCTGGCAAGAAAGGGTATAAAAGAAGAAAATCTAATGACATGGCCTCCTTGTTCACCTGATCTGAACCCCGTTGAGAACCTGTGGTCCATCATCAAATGTGAGATTTACAAGGAGGGAAAACAGTACACCTCTCTGAACAGTGTCTGGGAGGCTGTGGTTGCTGCTGCACGCAATGTTGATGGTGAACAGATCAAAACACTGACAGAATCCATGGATGGCAGGCTTTTGAGTGTCCTTGCAAAGAAAGGTGGCTATATTGGTCACTGATTTGTTTTTGTTTTGTTTTTGAATGTCAGAAATGTATATTTGTGAATGTTGAGATGTTATATTGGTTTCACTGGTAATAATAAATAATTGAAATGGGTATATATTTGTTTTTTGTTAAGTTGCCTAATAATTATGCACAGTAATAGTCACCTGCACACACAGATATCCCCCTAACATAGCTATAACTAAAAACAAACTAAAAACTACTTCCAAAAATATTCAGCTTTGATATTAATGAGTTTTTTGGGTTCATTGAGAACATGGTTGTTGTTCAATAATAAAATGAATCCTCAAAAATACAATTTGCCTAATAATTCTGCACTCCCTGTATGTTATATTTCTAAAGTGAAATAGACAACACTTACTACATAATGCCCTGGGCAAAATAGAAAATAAACAGATAAAAAGCAAAAGGAATCCGATTTGTTTCAGACTTTCAAGATGCCTATGGGTACTAAATGTCCAAAGCTTAATTTCAACATCAGTTTTGCACCAAATCCAAAAATGCTGGTGCACCACATATTTTTACTATAGCAATCTGATTATACATTAACTTTGTGTCAACACAAAGTAACAGTGTATCAACATAGACTGCCTACAGGTAAATACAATCTTACGTGTTAATGAATTATGACTTGTATAAAGCAAGTCTCTTCCAAAAAAATAAAAATAGTTTCTTTTTCATTTTATTTTATTTCTGTCGTTTACATAAACAATCAAACATGTACATTCCATAACATCTATACACAGAACATATTCTGCAATGAAGTGTTAGAACCAATACATTTGCAGTGGTTAAAATGTTTTCTAATGAGAACACCTATCTGTATCTCCATATTGATTGTCTGATTAAAATGTCTTGTCGTACAAGTGCTGAGTTATTGGAAATCTTAGTAACATACTTTGAATGGAGTCTATCTATGACTTCTCGTTCCCTTTCACAAAGTGATCTATCCCTGATGGATATTTAGCCTTTGATTGATTTTACATACTGTAGAGTAACTCACGACTAATGCTCTAGTTAGAAAACATGAGACATACATTTGCACAAACACAGATACACACATTTACAAATTCAATAGAGAGACACATACCTACTTCTGCACCCAAGCATACACAGATTTATACATTTGCATAAATACAGATACCTATACCCAGATACACACAGATACATAGACAACCATACAAGGTAGGTTAATAGATTCTCTGATTTCTCTGTGAGAGCATTTACCCTGATGGTCCCCTGAATTTGCCATTGTCCCGGAGCCTGTATAATACTGTAATTAGAAAGGTGCAAATCATTAGATTTTTTTTTTACCGTTAAAACACACAACTATTTAATACCAGAACTGTAGCACGTCTAGAATATATCATCTATCCTCCAAAAGGAGAATTTTGAAATACAGTTTTCATATCCCTCCACAGTTGCAAAAAGTTCTTCTAGATTATTTTGCTATATATTCTCATGTGCTAATTTACGGTAGAAAGACAAATTATAATCAGAAATAATTTATAAAAAGTGGATGACAAACTGTTAAAACAATGACAAGCTGTTGAAAGACATGACAAGCTGTTGAACAAAATATAGTGGCACATTCAAAATCATATCTTACCTCTGTCTTTTGACAACATTCTTCTTGTAAGACTCCTACAAGCAGTGGCGTACACATGACCCATGGGGCCCCGGTGCGAAAATTGATCCGTGGGCTCCCCCCCGGCGCGCGGGCCGGGCCGCAACACATGGCGGTGGGCACCTGGTCGCAGGGGTTACAGGGCTGCGACCCCTGCACGTACGCCAGTGCATGCAGATGCACACACACTTAAAGGACCACTCTAGGCACCCAGACCACTTCAGCTTAATGAAGTGGTCTGGGTGCCAGGTCCAGCTAGGGTTAACCCATTTTTTCATAAACATAGCAGTTTCAGCCTTCCCCTATTTCCTCTAGCGGCTGTATCATTGACAGCCGCAAGAGGCGCTTGCGTGCTTCTCACTGTGATTTTCACAGTGAGAGCACGCCATCGTCCATAGGAAAGCATTATGAATGCTTTCCTATGTGATCGGCTGAATGCGCGCGCAGCTCTTGCCGTGCGTGCGCATACAGCCGACGGGGAGGAGAAGAGGAGGATCGGAGGAGGAGAGCTCTCCGCCCAGCGCTGGAAAAAGTTTTACCCCTTTTCCCCTTTCCAGAGCCGGGCGGGAGGGGGTCCCTGAGGGTGGGGGCACCCTCAGGGCACTATAGTGCCAGGAAAACGAGTATGTTTTCCTGGCACTATATTGGTCCTTTAAAGGACCACGACAGACACCCAGATCACATCAGCTCAATGAAGTTGTCTGGGTGTCAGGTCCCTCTAGTTCTAACCCTGCAGCTGAAAACATAGCAGTTTCAGAGAAACTGCTATGTTTCACTGAGGGTTAATCCAGCCTCTAGTGGCTGTCTCACTGACAGCAGCTAGAGGAGCACACTGAACGTCCATAGGAAAGCATTGTGTAATGCTTTCCTATGGGCGGTTTGAATGCGTGCGCGGTCGCATTCGGAGCTGAGAGGCTGAGGGATCCCCAGCGCCAAGGGAGTCCGGCGCTGGAGAAAGGTAAGTGCTGAAGACACACATACTCTCACTTACAGACGCATACACACTAGCTAACAGACACACACATTTACTGACAGAGACACACTCAGCGACAGACATACATACACACACACACACACTCACTGACAAAACATACACTCTCATTGACAAACACACACTCACTAACAGACATCAAACAGACTCAGTAAGACACACACACTCACACTCACTCTAACACTCACACTAACACTCACACTCACTCTAACACTCACACTAACACTCACACTAACTCTAACACTCACACTAACACTCACTCAAACACTAACACGTTTTTTTTTGTTTTTTAAATGTAATCCCCCCAGCCTCCTTACCTTTCGGAGTGCTGGGGGATTCCCTGGTGTCCAGGGGTGCTGCTGACCCCAGCTGGCGGGTGGCCGGTCGGGCAGGCAGGCGGGCGCGCGAGGAAGCACTCAGTGCTTCCTCTTCAACTCCCTTGCGCGCCGCGTAGGGATGCCGGCGCCGGAAGATGACGTCATCTTCCGGCTCCGGTATCAGTGCGGTGCGCGAGGGAGCTGAAGAGGAAGCACTGAGTGCTCCCTCGCGCGCCCGCCTGCTCGGGTGACAGCAGGGCCAGCCTTGGGGGGCCCTGGGGTGGTCGGCTCCTGGGCCCCCCAGGGGAAGAGGCTGGCCCAATGGCGTACATACCGGGTCGCAGGGGCGGCCGGGCCCCCTGGTGGGCTGGCCCGGTCGCAGCTGCGACCCCTGCGACCCTGGTATGTACGCCACTGCCTACAAGTAGTTCCTCCATTGTCTTACAACATATTTATTTTTAATCTTTATTTAGATTGGGTGAATCAATAACACACAGAGAAAATGTATATCACACATCACAATGACTTATAAAAAGGTCAGACACAGGAGAAGGACACATTTTTAAAGTATTAGAATCTTGAGTGATATACCAAGAAACAGTTCTATAGAGCAAGAGAAAATTAAAATATATTGTTATACACAATACAGAAAAATATGGAGGTATAGTGATTGTATGGGCACTACAAGAGGAGAAAGCCCTTAAAAAGAAGGGGGCATGGTGTGGGGTGTTCTCTAATCGGTGCCTTTAAAAAATAGTTGCAACATACTATTTATGTCAATAAGCTCTGGTAAAACCAATTATCATGAGTAAGAATAGAAGATAAAAAAGTAAATAGGTGAAAAGTAGACATGCAGATCAATAAATATTCATACTTTAATCAGTGTCCTGTCTCTGTCTCTGGACAAATGGAACTACATTTGGTGGGTCTCAGGAACAGGTTGGACAATCGGAGGAAAGAGGTATGTATCCAGCGAGGAAAGAAATGTAGTCCCTTCTGCCAGGGTGTTAGCTTAGAAAGTGTCCCATCTTTGTGCACTAACAGTGCTGTCAGGGTGGACCAGCAGTAAGTCAAACCATCTTTGTGGAATGGCATTGTGACTAGACTCCACTGAAAGATTTTGTGAGGTAATTGTAGATTGTGAGTTGATGAGACTCCAAGATATCTATACTCGCAACTGCAGTGGGGTTCTGTGAGTACCGACACATCTTAGGTACATTGTACCAAGAAGGGTATAGCTAGCTATACACTCTGCTATAGAGGTTCTTATCGCACGTAGCTGCAGGCTGGCGGAGGCCTTTACACCCGGGTCTGTTGTCTGGCAGCAGTTTGATAGAAAAAAGGCATTATTCAATAACAGATAATAATTCACAGATTTTATTAGTAACATAAAGTAAAGTCATGATTTTATTAATGACACGGAGGCGAGCATTATGCTGCACTCTTTCTTTATAACATTAAATCAGTATAAACAGAAACCAGTAAATAACATGAGATGTATATCTTCCTAGCAACAGGAACAGCCAATCAGCATCCTCTTCATAGCATAATAGGCGGTAACCCGTATACTACTTCCTCTTTCTTGCAATACAGAAAAAGGACAACAAATCCAAATGAAAAGGGGGGCTCCACCAGGTCCGGACTGGGAATTAAAAGCAGCCCTGACATTTTTTTTTTTACCAGCCCCATAATGCGTCGCGCCAGCATAGTGTGCAGATACAGAGTTAAAACAGATAACTTAAAATTAAAAAGTACTTCAACGTAAAAAGCGCACTCATAGGCTTCAAAATAAACAAAAGGGCAGATTTATTTTAAGCAGACGTGCCTTTGCATGTAATCAATGTTTCAGTCCAACTACCTTGAC
The DNA here is from genome assembly GCA_933207985.1 of Pelobates cultripes. Lineage (NCBI taxonomy): Eukaryota > Metazoa > Chordata > Amphibia > Anura > Pelobatidae > Pelobates > Pelobates cultripes. The sequence goes on along the minus strand of OW240914.1, from coordinate 334,531,973 downwards.
ATATTAAGGAAAGCTTGTTAATGGGACTGAAATGGTGAATGTATGTAGGGCACAACTGTAAAAAATGTTTATTTTGAAGTCCTGTGGGTGTGCTCTTCACTTTAAATATGTTATTGTGCTGGAGTATGCACCTAGCAACAAGACTGGGCCAATATCTGCTCATTACATATGGTAGATATTAATGAAATTTCTCTGTGTATTATGCATTTATAAATGTACATTAATATGTGTAAATATAATAGGTGTGTGTGTGTGTGTGTGTGTATTTATTTATTTATATATATATATATATATATATATATATATATAAATCTAATACGTTGCCCCCCCCATCCACCAGTGATATATACTGCCCCTATGTGTGTCTCTTTATCTCCAGCCCCTCTGTGTGCCTTTTTGTCTCCCCCAGTCACTCTGTATGTTTCTTTCTCCCCCTCACTGCTCCTCTGTGTCAATGTCTCCCTCTCCTTCCCAGTCTCTCTCTTCCCCCTCTGCCTCTTTCTTCCCCTCCCCTTGTGTGTCTCTCTCTCATTTCTCCCTCTTTGTCTCTCTCTTCCCCCTCTGCCTCTTCCCCCCCTTTCCCTGTGTCTCTTCCTCCCCCCTTTCCCTGTGTCTCTCCCTCCTCCCCATCTCTCTCCCTCCCCCCTTTCCCTGTGTCTCTCCCCATCTCTCTCCCTCCCCCCTTTCCCTGTGTCTCTCCCCTCCTCCCCATCTCTCTCCCTCCCCCCTTTCCCTGTGTCTCTCTCTCCCCATCTCTCTCCCTCCCCCTTTCCCTGTGTCTCTCCCCTCTCCCTCCCCCCCCTGTGTCTCTCCCCCTCTCTCCCTCCCTCCTCCCCTCTCCCTGTATCTCTCCCCATCTCTCTCCCTCCCCCCTTTCCTGTGTCTCTCCCCATCTCCCTCCCCCCTTTCCCTGTGTCTCTCTCCCTCCTCCCTCTATTCCCCTCCCCCCCCCTTACCTGGAGAAGTCAGGGGGCTGGCTGCGTTCCTGGCTGGAGCCGCCGGGCCGGGTGTCAGCTTCCCCGGTCCGGCGGCCCTGCTCCTGTTACTGCTGTGGCTGATGGAGGAGGAGCCTGTCTCTGTACCATGCTCCCTCGCGGTTCCTGTGCCGGGAACCGCGAGGGAGCATGGTACAAAGACAGGCTCCTCCTCCATCAGCCACAGCAGTGAGTGGAGTACCGCCGGACCGGGGAAGCTGCTACCCGGCCCGGCGGCTCCAGCCAGGAACGCGGCCGGCCCCCAGGTGCCGCGGCCCACCGGGAAATATCCCGGTATCCCGGTGGGCCAGTCCGGCCCTGGGCTCCACTAAGAGGGTATGCGAGCCTTAACCTGGACTTCAAAGTCAAGCTGAAAGAGAGAGGAAAGCATGGTAATATCCAAGTATAAAACTGGATTAATGCATAAAATCGCATTACATGGAATATCAGATATATACACACAACATGAAATTCAGTTTAGTCAAACCTTAAGCTCTTGACAGTCATTAACAAGGATAAAACCCAGTATTTAATAAAGACTTACCGTGAAGTCAACTTACCAAGAGAAGACCAAACCTCCAGGAATGGGAGGGAGGGATAATACTCGCCTCCGTGTCATTATTAAAATCATGACTTTACGTCATGTTAATAGTAAAGTCTGTGTATTTTATTAAGACACTGAGGCTCCTATTATGCTAGTTTAAAGCTGTGAAATGATGTTTCCTGTGAAGTGTTGAATGGGTAGAAAAAAGTAGAAATCATGGAATGTAGACTCTTATAATATCCTCCAAGCGACAACCAATCGAAGAAGCCTTAGAAGCCATAACCCCATGAACCGAATGAGGCGCAACACATAGGTATCAATACCTGCTAGAGACATAACGTATTCGACCCACTGGGCTATGGTAGAGGTAGACACCGGAAGACATGACTTTTGGAAGGAGATGAAGAGTTCCTGTTTCAAAGGATTCCGTAACGTAGTGGGACGAAGTTCATACTTCCATAAGCATGCAACAGAGCAAAGAAAAAATCTATCATGGAAAGCTGGGTAAAAAAGAGTTTTAGAGTAGGTTTTTGTCCACCAAGAAATGTCAAAGAGGACACCTTCTGGAGTAAAGGGACGAGCAACCACATCAAGAGCTCGTACGTAAGAAACCCTCTTGCAAGAAAAAAGTTCAAGACAGTAGAGACATCCCACAAGATAGAGTATTGTGGTAAGGATGGATGAGCAAAATAAATTCCTCAGAGAAGTCAACATATGACAGGATGTCAACCGACAGGCATTCCATCAAAACTTTGATGACTAGCTAAAACAGACAATCGGTAAGGTTCACAGTGCAATAGGCTTTACCTTCATCATACAGAGAAGTCAGAAAATGAAGGACAGACTTAAAAGGAGCTGATATACGATCCAAATTTAATTTCATGTACCAACGATGCTATCTGCTCCAAGCAGATTTATAAGCCTATCTTATGTCGGGTACCCATGTGCCCTCGATAAGTCGGAGAGTTGATTGCAAAACTCCTTCGACCGATCAAGGTGCCCTGAAATCAACCACACCATGAGATGCAGGAGACTTTGGAGAACAAGGGGATGAGGCAGACTGTCCGTATCCTGAACAAGGCACTTGAGAGGTGGAAGTAGACGTGGAAGGTCTATAGCCATCTCCTGAAAAGGAGAGAACCATGGTTGGGACAGCGATAGAGGAGCTACGGTCACCAGGATGCGGGATTGGTGACATAGATGGAAAAGGCAATGGGGAATCAGTGCAAAGGGCGGAAAAGTGTAATTCCTTGAAGAAGACCAATTGTAGGAGAAAACATTTGTAGCCAGTGCTGTCGGATCTGGTCTCCAAATGAGGGAAGTTGAGCATACAAACGAGAAGCAAAAAGGTCTATTTCCAATAGGCCCCACAGGTTCCAGATGTCTTGGAAGACCGTGGAATCCAAATGCCAGTCTCTGAGGTGGCATGAATACCAATCCACCGTAGTGTTGGAGAGACCTTGAATGTATTCTGCCGTGACTGAAATGCTGTGCATCAGGCAAAATTGCCACAAATTACGAACCATGTAGGTCAGAATTTAGTATTTTGTGCCTCCAGGTGATTGATGTAGCGGACAGCTGACATGTGCTCCATCTTCAAAAGGATAGCACATTGGACTTGAGTTGGGGAGAAACTGCAGATTGCAAAGGATCCGGCCAGAAGGTCCAAACAATTGATGTATCGATTCCATATCTGATCATCTGCCCCTGGTGGATTTGATGATCAAATCTGGATCTGTATTGAATATGGTGTGTTCATTACAAGCTTCCATGTGAAAAAGCCACCATTGGAGTTCATTCTTCGCTTCTGAGTCCAGAGTTAACATATCCGTGTATGATGCGCTGCCCTTGAGATGAAGCTTGTAAACGTTGTAGGGCTCGATAGTCAAGAGGACCTGGAAAAATGGCCAGTATAGATGCCGCTAGAAGGCCTATAATTCTCAACAGTTGTTTGAGAGAGAGTATCTCCTTCTTGATATTGGCTAATTTTGCCATCGTAAGGTGTAGAGTTTTTAAAGTCCATGCAAGGTGTGTCCAGATTAATTGAATAGACTGAGTCAGAATACAAAGGCTGTCTAGGTCCGTAGCAGGGCGACCATAGGTTTCATGAGCTTGGTGAAGCACCATGGAGCCAAAGATAGTCCGAATGGGAGGCACCTGAACCTCCATTTCCTGCCCTGCTATGTGAACTGCAGAAAGTTCTTGATCTTGATGGAATCTCAATGTGGGACTGCAATTGGCACTGTGAGCTAAGCATCCTACAAATCCAATTTGGCTATCCAACCTGCTGGTTGGAGAAGATCCTTTAAGCAATGCACTCCTTCCATCTTGGAAGTGCTGATATGCCTCATAACCGTTGAGCTGTCTCAAATCTATCAATGGACGGACACCTTTGCTTTTTTTGGGTGGGAACCAAGAAAAGGTTGCTCACGTAACCCAGGGTATGAGCCGAAATCTCTACGATGGCTTGTTTGCGCATCAGTCAGGTCTGCATCTCGTTGGCAAAAAACAATTTCCCTCGATGGGGACCATTAAACAGGCAGAGAAAAGGAAGGCTATGCCATACCCTTTCACAGTGTGAAGAACCTAAGCATCTGATGAAATCCACTATCATTATGGAAGAATGGATTCTTACCATAAGGTCTTCATCCTGAAGGAGCACTTCTTAGGCCACTTACAACGCAAGGTCGACCACATTGGGGGAAGAAGGTCTGTATAGTGCATTGTTCAAAGAAATTGGCTCGGCCAGTATAAGAGCCTTGGTTCTGTCTAAAAGAACTTCTGTTTATTCAGCCGGACAGACGGCTCTTGGCTTTTCTGGCCCCAGTAAAAACTCTAGGATTAAATAGGTTGTGCATCTTGGATTGCGCTTTATCTAGAGCAGTCAATGTGTGGAGAAAGGAGCCCAATTCTTTTACAAAGTTGTCCCCAAAGAGAAAACCTTTTGCTTGTGTGTCCGGCTCCTTTAGAGCCATAGTTACACGTTTGGGCTCAATCTTGAGCAAGATCAATTTGCAGAATACTGTGGCAACCACAGTGTTGGCGTTGCCAATTTAACAGATCACTCTCTGGATCCAACCACTTAAGGTGGCACGATCTAATTCTAGATCATTATCTACTGCCTCAAAGATCTTGGCTGCTGGGCCCAAGATGTCCAGGATGTTATCCTGACAGTTTTGCAATGAAAAATCTAAGCCTTTAGTAGGCTTCCATCCTGTCTTACTCAGGAATTGAATGATCTTAGGATCGACTGATAGTGTTTTACCTGCGTCATCAGGGACTGTTCGGCGTGGACATTCAGCCCGCAATTTATTTCTCTTTGCCTTTTCAAAAGGCTTACGTACTTTGGATGCAATATACTTGGCTACGTGATCTGAGGAGACCACTGGGTGGCATTGGTCATCCGGTTCGAATAGGAGTTCACCTTGAGGGTCCAAGATCTTATTGTTGTCCGCTGAGGCAGCATGATTTATCTTAATCTTGGTATGTTTAATAGGACACGTATCCCATGCGGGATTAGCATCCTCTCCAGCAGTAATTTCAGAATCAGGATCAGAGAGATACTCTGAATCCTCCATAAAGAACTTAGGTAACTCCTCCTCAATATCAGTTGGGCTTTTGCCCTTTTCCAAAGTCTAGTCTATTTTGCCTGGCTAGTTGCTCTTTTGCATCATCCGTGACATGTATGGCACTGTCCATCTCTATTTTTTTGGAGACGTGTTTAGCTTTGTATGAGGCCTTGCAGCCAGGCTGAAACAGCGCAGGTGTGAGTATTGGTACTGCCACCTGAGTAGTCGACTGAGCCAATCTCTGTGCCTGTAACAGGGCCTGGGCAAATATCTGTCAAAGTGAATAGGACATAACCCCTATCACTGACACCATGTCATTTCTTTTGACATGTAAGTGTCAATTAAAGCCTGCATATAAGCAGGAGCAGTAAAATCAGCAGAAAAAAATCAGCCTCATCTCCAGAGATACCTGGAGAGACATTTAAAGCAATCTGCATGTTTGCTGTCATCCCAGAAGGCACAGAAAGATCCTGTCAGACTGCATCATAAATATACAAACAAGCCTAAGGGAATGAATAAAGTAAAATAATACCTAAAGGAAAGGACTGAGGGAATAAAGATCCTCAAAGACGTCCCTGAGCTCCAACTGATGGTAATCTTGGGGCCAGATAGGTCAGAGGGGAAAGAAATTATCACAGGATATACAATAAAGCATATAACTGAAGCAAATGTAGTAAATAAATCAAATTAAGTTAAAATTAAGTAACTAAATATATTTATAAATATGAATATTATAAAAATGTAATAACTATAATAATAATAAGAACTATATATTAACCACAGTAATGATATAAATAAAAGTAAAAGATCCCACAGTTAAGAAGTGTAGGACCCAGTGTCACTTAACTGAGGGAGCAGCAAAGAAAGAGGAAGTATTATACTGGACACCGCCTATTATGCTATGAAGATGAAGCTGTTCCTGTTGCTAGGAAGATATACCTCATGTTATTTACTGGTTTCCTTTTATACTGATTTAATGTTATTTTTCTTTGCTGCTGAGGTAAATAAAGAAAGAGGGCAGCATAATAGGAGCCTCCGTGTCTTAATAAAATCAATTCCTAATTAGTTGAGGCTTTTCTCTATACAGCCCTATTGGCTGTGTTTTAATGAGCAACAAGATCTCCATATCTTTGCCGCTTGTCCTCTGGCTAATGGGAGGCTTTATTTTCCGTCACAGCATCATTCTACAAAAGTCTTAAACATATTTATTGAGGTGGAATGTACTCTGCAATATCAGTTTATATATCAGCGTGTCAGTGGGCTGTGTATGTCATTGCATACATCATTAAATATATTCAGTTACCTTCATCCAAAGCCAAAGTTTTATCTTTCAATAAATTGCCATTCACAGGAAATTCAAAGTGCTGCTCTTATCTCAGAATGAGCTTGAATACCACATAATACAGGGCTTTAATCTAAAGAAACTTGCTGAACTAAGTGCAGTATTTAAAATACATTGCCGAATATTAATACCAACTTCCTTTAAAGATGCTCATGGGGTAAATATTTGAATATGCTACTAGTCAATAGCCAAGAGCATCCAAAGATGTTCTTTACTGCCTGAACTGTCTGGACCTTGATAAATATCTCAAGGATCATGTGCTTGTCCTTTGACTGTCAAATGGATTGACAAATGGATTAATATAGTGAATATCTACACAAGAGAACACATTATATTGTGCACCACTACTGATTTCCCATTGTTGTGTTGTAGACTTTTTAAAGGGATGATAATAGTTTGATTTCAATTGTTTAAAATAATTTTATGTGAAAATGCCACGTTCATAGAGAGATATGTAAACTCTAGTCATCTTATTAAAGCAGATCCCAATTACCATCTGAATTGTTGCCAGAAGCAGGACATGCTGGACATTTGTGAACGTTTGGCTGCTGAATGACAATGTGTACTTGCAACAAAAGAGATTCAAGGCACTAAACTTATATTACTTGAAATGAAAAATCAAAATCTCGACAGCCCTCATTTAATAATGGCATCGAGAAATTCGATCAACCTGCAGCAGCTTTAATAAAGTATGTGCTTATGGGTTAGTAGATTATCTTTGCACACACTGCGTGTCGAGAGCCAAAGTAACATTTTAGTTTTTAATTCCACTTGTGTATTATGTAAATAATATTATGTAAATATGTTAATATAGACTTAATTTTGGGAAATTAGGATTGTCGTCTGTAAGACAGGCAAGGACAGAGGCATTATTAATGTGAAGGCTTTATTCTACATTCTATTTAATGTTTTCACAGCTAATCTATGGTTTGGCACATTTCACAAAATTCTATAGCCCGCACATATACATGGCGGCCAGCAGATAAATGATATTTGGATACTATTATGCATTGTGTGACAAGAGCATTAAGAGTTTGCCATTCAAACTCCCTAAACCGAATGCCAGGTTTAGCAAAGTTATAGTGTTCTGTATAAATAATTTGTGAAAACATGCCATTGACCTGTTATAATCTGAATTCCCCTCAGGGAACAGAATAGGGTCAGCTACCACTCCTGGAGCACCATGGAAGGGTTTTGCAGTCCCTTAGGAGTATTTAAATTCAAATTCTGAAGGCTTCACAAAGTAGTGCAAATAAGATGGAGTATTATTCAGGATCAGGATAACAAAATTATATACAACATTTCGGCATCAAGCCTTAAACTTAATTCAATCCGAGAGCTATTTTGTTCTAAAATATTTTGTAGGTAACTTTACATACAAGTTAAATAGCATAATTCATTTGGTTCATAGCATCACTTGAATATATACACTGAAGCTTAAGTAATATAGTTGGTCTTTTGCATCTCCTAGTGGTGGAAAGTAAAGTATGATCTGCAGATCATTGTAGTTCATACATGGTGGACTACAGCAGGAGTTACATATCGAAAAGTTTTCAAAATCTTGAACAATCACGATTAGAACCTATGGGATTTTTTTGCTGATTAATTTGTATTCTGTGGTGATTGTGCCACTTTTAGAACTCTGACCCACTTTTCTGGAACTTTTTAAAATCACCTTCACTGTTCAGGTTCGTGTTGTAGCTCTGATTTTCTTGATTTCTTACATTGCTAGAAGTGTCATCTCACCCATTGTAGTAGTTTTGGTGGTGATAATTAATAACTATTGATGCACTATAGTAAATTATAGCATACTTATTACATTAAAATACATTTGTTTCCTCTCTGTCCATAGGCAATTCGAGATGGTGGTTCCTACAGAAGATGCTGTTATTACAGAGATGACTTCTACGCTGAGAGACTGGGGCACAATGTGGAAGCAGCTTTATGTGGTGAGAGAAATTGATCAAGTATCCTCCATAATCTTATTGTTGAGGCCAAAGTAACAAAATGATACTCAAAATGATATTCAATCTGGCTCAGTTTCCTTTTATTTGTTATCAAACATGTAGTGTTGGATTCTGGACTATTGCCTGTCTCAACATTACAAAACACCTGTGCCAAGGCTGCATATATCTATGTGTAAGTTTATTTTAAAATTAATGTGTCTGCCTTTAAAATTGGATCCACCTAAAAGTTCAGATACAATTGATTTGGGGTTTAGCAGACTAACATGTCCAATTCTGAGAATTACATGCATTCTACGAACATTTACATAAAACGCTGTGATCAAAAAAATTGGAAGTATATCGGGAACCAGGAAATGTGACATCACATTAATTATAGAAGAAGTGCACATGGACATCAGTTTGGCCCTGTGTATATGAATGTGAATGAATATATAAAGCATCTGACAGTTAACATAATACATGTTTAATGTTTATAGATTTACATGTTCCAAAGACTGCAGTGAAATATTTAGACAAGTAATAATGTTCTGTGGTATTGCGTTTATTACATAGTTGTGTATGAAACATGTTGATAAGATAGCACAATCTTTTTTAGAATTCTCTGTTAAACTTTTGTTGATGGGTTTAGAACATGGATCTGCAGTAGAAGCATTATCAATTATAAATAAGTGAACAAGACTGTTTGATATTATATAGGAGTATTGTTATAGTTTTCCACCATACTCCCAGCAGTGCTCTGGTGTAGCAGTTATCATCATGGATGAAGGCTCCTGATGAAAAAGAGCTGGTCATGTCTAAACAGAATGGACGTCTAAAACTGTCACTGTAAGGAAACCTTGAAAAATATGGATTATGACAATCCCATTTGCTTAGGATATTTAGAGCTACTCTTACTGATAGTGCAATAAGACACACCCATGAGTGGTTTTATGACACAATTTGAGTCCATTTTCAAGTTCAGGTAGAACATTAACTTCTAGTTGAAAAAGATTTCAGGGAACTATCCCTCTCTCATGTAATTCTGCTACCAATCTGTTGGAATGGCCAATGCTGTTGGTTGTATCCTATCTCTGGATTTTAGGACTATGAATGTCCAGCATGGATGTTGTCTATAATGCACTTGAAACTAAGTTAGATACTCATCTTACTTTAAAAAACAAGCCTCTTTCTGGAAACCTTAAATTTATATTTTGCACACCACCTGTGCACCTAATTTCTCATTGGGCTTTGGCGACATGACATGGGATATGTAGACAATCTAGCATGTTGTACCTGACAACTTAGAAATATTCAGCATCATTGGAAAGCACATGTGACTGGCCACGGAATTTCATTATTGTATTTTAGATTTCAATTTTGTAACTTCTGTATGTCCATTATTGCAACTCTCAATTGCTATTTGTCTACGTCTAGCTCATTTAGGGTTTAATTGACTCAATGTTTTGGAGAAAGGAGTAAAACCATGTGCGCCAGTGTCTCTTGGCAGCAAAAGTATTGTTCTTTGATCTTGGTACTCATATACCTCTGATGTTCCCATTAGGTTATATTCTTGCCATTTAATCTGACCTTATATGATTGAAACATGTGTTGGTTAATGATTCTTTCCGTTGAAACGGAAAATGCGTTGAAAATGCTTTGCTTGTGGTAGGATATGTGTTTTGAGTCTATGGATTTTTCACTACATTTTCACTTATTTTTTTAACCATTAGAGAAAAGTAAATGATGAAAATATTTTGTTGCTAGGACACATTATTTTCAACTCTCTTATCGATGCACTTATTGGGCAACAGACTAAATACTGTGAAGCTTAAGCTAGTTTATATTTGAATGATGCAATTTCTGACTGCCATGTTTCCTGTTTCTGTATTTATTCTAGAAAAATGAAGGGGACCTTTTCCACCGCCTGGGGCATATCATGAATGAGATATTGGACCTACGAAGGCAGGTTCTTGTTGGACATCTGACTCATGATCGAATGAAGGATGTCAAGCGGCACATCACTGCTCGCCTGGACTGGGGAAACGAGTGGGTAACATATAATATCCATTTGTATCAGGCACTTTAACTGAGCTCTGGTCTTTCAGTACCTGTCACCAATGTGGATGCTTTATTGAAAGATGAAAATTCAGCAAGACCATAGATAACGAATGCAAAGGTTTTTAACACCATTGGTTAATGCACATAGGAAAATAATTGCTCAGGCTGAAATGTTCTTACCATTAGCCAAAGCCGACAGCTGAGCTATTACATTATAAGTGCAATTCATATTCCTCTTCAGCAACACTTAAAGATAATCTGTCTGCAACAGTTCATATACTAATGTTTGTAATGTATACTTTGTTTAGTTGTACAAGATTCTGTTTCCTGTATCTTCCAGTTCCTTTTGGCATTTTTCCTTAATGTTGTGTGTGTGTATATCACCCCTTGCCTTTCATTTCTTTCCCACATTTCTACACATTTACTAACTGCAATGGTTTGCTAAAGTCTGTCATGATAGACTGGAGGTGGTATGTAGACATTCAGCCAAGAGCATACATGTGACTTTAATGAGGCAGTGCTGTCTTGTAGTTAGCTTGTTTTACTTTCAGCCACTGACATTACTCTTCTGTGGAGTCATATGCTTTATTAAGTGGGTCAGGTTATAGTCTGGGGCTTCACTGTGAGAGATCTACGTACAAGGGAACATGTTCAAAATCTGTCTGTCACACCTACTGAGCAACCAATATTGTTTCACAGCATGAGTTGTAAATATTGTTGTTTTTTTTCCCTTCTTTCCTTACTCCGAGTGTCAGGAAGTGATTAATAATGCCAAGTCCGCTATGCAGTCCATACCTCCCAACTATCCCTATTTTTGGCCCAAATCTCTCTGCCCCTCTTATCTCCATCCTAAAGTGTCTTTAAACGACAATAAAAGTGCTTAGAAATCAGTCTGTGTAAATAGGAAACCTTGTTCTTGTTCTAAATTATATTTTAGTTTGACAAATTGTTATTAGTAAGTCACCTAAAATTTCTCAGAATTCTTAAATTGTAGAAAATTGAGCAGTGAGACTGCAGGGACATGATATATATATATGCCACAACAGCTTCATTAAGCTAAAAAATGTTGGTGCCTATAGTGTCCTTTACAAGAACACTATATTGTTATCAATACAAGTCTGGACAAATCTGTCCTTTCTGGGCTCCCCTTACCCCCATTTCCAATAGAAATGTAATAAATGAAAGATTTACCAACCTATTTAGAGCCCTGAGGCTCCCTCTTCTTTGTTGACATGCCCAATGCTGTTGGTTGCATCCTATCCATGAATTTTAGTACTATGAATGCGTAGCATGGATGTTGTCTATAATTACCCTTGAAACTAAGTTAGAGACTCATCTTACTGTCTCTACGTCACGTCATGAAGGAAGCACGGTTTCCTCGGTGATGATCCGATCTAACGCTCCTCATAGAGAAGCATTGGGGATCTAATGCACATGAGCAGCAAGCTCCACACACCAATTCAGAATTCCCTGTCGGAAAGCTTTAAATCAATGTACGATATTTCTATGAAACCTCTGCATATGGTGACTGAGCTTTAATCGGTCAGTGCAGTGGAAGCGCCTCTAGTGGCTGCCATACTGATATCTATCTCCAATATCTTTTTTTAATGAAATGTTCTGTTTTCTTTTAAGTTTATATTAAAGATTTAGCAACTACATCATAATCCACTTTAGTCGAAGCAAAGTCAGGACAAACATTACAAATAAAGGATAAATAGAAATACGGTTTCATTTCTCCTCTTTGCTGTATGTTTTCTTTATGCGGACTGCTAAGTGCAAAGGACAGGGCTCGTAACAATGACTTACAGGTCGCTAAGATGGAGACACTCAATTGCAAGATAAAGAGGTGTGAATTTCTACATTTCATTTTATTTTTCACACTGCACAAATACATACTCGACAAATATAGGGGTAAGTAAACATAATATTAAAAATTTATAGTTCCCCTTTAAAGGACCACTATAGTGCCAGGAAAACATACTCGTTTTCCTGGCACTATAGTGCCCTGAGGGTGCCCCCACCCTCAGGGACCCCCTCCCGCCCGGCTCTGGAAGGGGGAAAGGGTTAAAAACTTACCTTTTTCCAGCGCTGGGCGGGGAGCTCTCCTCCTTCTCTCCTCCTCCGTTCCTCCTTCTGGGCTGAATGCGCACGCGCGGCAAGAGCTGCGCGCGCATTCAGCCCGTCGCATAGGAAAGCATTTACAATGCTTTCCTATGGACGCTTGCGTGCTCTCACTGTGAAAATCACAGTGAGAAGCACGCAAGCGCCTCTAGTGGCTGTCAATGAGACAGCCACTAGAGGATTAGGGGGAAGGCTTAACCCATTCATAAACATAGCAGTTTCTCTGAAACTGCTATGTTTATAAAAAATGGGTTAACCCTAGAAGGACCAGGCACCCAGACCACTTCATTAAGCTGAAGTGGTCTGGGTGCCTAGAGTGATCCTTTAATTTGTGAGTACAGCATACAGCGATCCATCAAATACCTTGTGACTGCAACAGAATACTATTGTAGCTTCTTGTGCACCTTTTCTGGTGAACTCATTAATTTGTTTATTCTTTATTTAAGGACAAATAGAAAATATATGCACATTGCAGGTTAACTGTGGTTACATAAGAGTCGATTCATCCCACCTTTTATATAATTATAGTACAAAATAAAAAGAGTAAATGAAACGATAAAATACAATGAAATTAAACATTCTTCCAAGAATCTTACGTAATAGTGTCAGGTGGTCTTTACTGCATAGAAGCCATACCTATGTTAAAATGTCACTGGTCAAGTGAATGAATTGCGTATCTAAACCTGTTTTAACAGTTATATTTCTAGAGTCAATTTAAATTGAATTAATTCGTTTTTAATCCAAAGCCCTACTTTTTACAGTAGTAACAAACAATCTGTGATAAATTAGTTTTAAGATGTTACAATAAGGATCAGTTAATGCATCGCTAAAGGCAAAATTAATCAATATATTTCTACGTTTCAGAATTATAAAACATTTATATACCATCTCTAATAATGTATATATGCCATTTGTATTTCGTATGACAAAGGTTCATATGTAATAACCATAAATCATTAATTTACACAATATATATATGAAATATTCTGTTCATAACCATAAATATTTAATATGCAGAAGACACGTATACAGTATAATATCTAGACTTGTGCAAAATGAGTTTCCGCTGGTCCATCTGCATCAAAATCCTGAATAAATCTATCCACTTGAGATTTTACCTGTGGAGTCGTATAAATTTAATTATGACTCCACAGTTAAATCCTGAATGAATAGAATCGTATTATTATTATTATTATTTTTTTATTATTGCAGTTTTTTTTTATGTGTTTTGTATTTCATAGTTGTTTCGGGCATTTTGTTTGATATTCATAGACATGGTAAAACATGCAGCTTATATTATACAATCCCATTTTTTTTAACTGAACAAATTAAAATTAAACAAATTAAAAATATAAATAAAAACTACATTAGTGAAGGAGTGTGAGGTTTCCTAATGGTCTGGACATTGTGACTCAGGATACTGGTGGAAGGTTTTCTTTAACAGTCATAATCGATCTGTATCACACGCTCAGGAATCTGAACTGTTGGCTTCCATTATTACAATATAAAAGGTAACAGTTTAAACATGTATAAAACAAACAATGGACATGTCTCAATCTCTCTATTGTGTACAACATAGTAAGATTTGGGGTATGGAAGATGTTAGATTGCCTCTACCTGTCAGATGATGAAATGGGTAAGGGGTTACGACCAGGTACTAGTTCAGCTAAATACCAATCTGAGTACTCCAATGTATTTTTTACAGTATTTTTGAAAGTATTTCAATATCCAGATTGACTCTTGAACCATTTATTCTTTATTCTTCAATATGTTGATCCTAACCATCTTAGAAAGATGGTGGAGTTTAGTTAAGAAAAATAAAAGGGGGGGTGGGGAGGGGTGCAGTGTTTGGTTGGTTACAGTACTGTAGAATGGTCATGAGTTCTACATTGATGGGAATAGTCCAAAAGGAGCCAAACTGAGAAAAATGGTAGATTATGTGTTTTGAAAAACCACGTAACTGTACTCCGGAACATTATATGGACGATCCCAGAAACCATATCTGTGGCATCTGAAGGGCATTTAAAACAAGTTGCTGACTCTTTATTTCCCATTTAAAATAATTTGAGGGGTGTATAATAAACATGGTGTAGTATGTTTAGGGTGATTTTTATAGTATGTGATGAATGGGAGGAATGTTACTAGATATGCATATTGTTTGAGAAGGTCCTTGATGTTCAAATCAGGGAAGTGTTGTAGTCACTGTGATGGGCTAGTTTTTATGCTATGATGAATAGATTCTTTCACGTGAGGATTATCAAGTCTGATAATAGGTCCTTCTCCAGGTGTGCAAAAGTATATGTTTTTTCTTTTGTTTAACTAATGTATCTAATTATTTTCCTTCTTAAGTGTATATTTATAATAACACAGTTAAATAAAGGCTCAAGTGTAAAGTGCTATGATGTGAAAATGTCTGCAAATGCATTTATTTTTATGTGGAAGCAGCAGAAATTATTGGATTAATGGGGCGTTCATTTAGCAGATGGTATATTCCTGTTCTGCGCCAAAGCAATATGGCTAATCGGATACGCAGCTATTTTAGTTTTACCACTGGGTTCATGTCTGTTTAAATTCACTGTTATTGTAAATGGAGGTCGCCTCATCCCCAAGTTTCACATATAACAAAGAATGAAGGAAATCACAAATTTCTTCACAGATTTAGCCATTTTAAATATGTTGCAGTGCCACTTTGTCCACTTGTATGTAAAACACAGAATAATATGTGCTTACCAACAGTAATTATATGTTCAATAAAATCAAATGTTTGTTTCTAGGTCCAGGTGACTTTTCCACTTGCATAAATAGTTATAAATAGCTCACAAAATTATCAGTTTTACCCCGTCCTGTAATCGGAGTTCCACACATTGACCCTGTTACAGTTTGTCCCTTTGTAGCAATTTGAATATTTAGCATTTATGCATAGTGTTTTTATACTGTATGAAGACCAGTGAGATAATTCACAGACTACTGCTTCAGTAGCTCGAGCAACTGTTCAAACATCGGACCAGCAAGGCTATATTAGCCTTTCTTCCCTAAAGAGGTTATTTACCTACAATCCAGTGTTCAGACCATCTCCTAACCGCAGCTGTATGTCACCCCAATCCAATGCTTCTAATAAAGAAGTCTTGGCATCCTGAGGCACATTGCTTACATTGATTCTCTATGAGAACCCCTCACTAAACTTGTGCAACCACTTTGTTCAAAAATAATATATATAAATTTTGTTTTTTGTTGGGCCGAAATTTGTCCAAATGGCAGTTCAGCTATGCCGAATTTTGTCATAGAAAAAAGATTTAGCAAAACAAATCAGGTGAAACAAAAGGGCATGGAAATTGACCAATTCGTGTACTGCAAAAATATATAGATAATATAAATATAATGGATATATTTTGTAGCTTTCTGATAGGTGCATTTTCTGCCATTCGGTTCACAGGTCAAGTAAGGAAAAATTAACCAATAGAGGGAGAAAGAAGAGGAGAAGTAAATAATACATATTTATATGTTTATATTATGAATATAGATTTATTTTATTTTTTACTGCTCCTAATTTTTTTCTCTTAATTGGTCACTTCTCGCTTCATCTGTGGTTAAATCAATATTTCAGGGTTATTCAATAAAGTGAGAATTCAAAGTGAATTAAAAGTGAATTTCAAATTTAGGGCCAAAGGAGCCAATCCGGATTCCAGTTCAGATGTTTGACCTTAAAATTTAAAATTCACTTTGAATTTACTTTAAATCCCACTTTAGTGAATAACCCTGTTAGTGGCTGTCCCCTACCCATCAATCATCTTTGTATGGAATTCGGAATCACAAATAAACACCAACATGCGTGATGCGGCTACATTTCTGAGTTTGGGAATTTGTATGATCTCCTGAATTAGCCCAAATAAGGCCAAACTGCAGTTTGTAACAAAACAAATCTTCAAGTAAAGCCCTCAATTCTACTATGAGCAAATGCTCAAAGTGAGTGAGGAGGGCCACGCTCTCTTGATTGACAACCGAGCTGATACAACTTAAAAAAAATGAATAGAAAAGACAATTTCTCTTATTTTTTTATAAAATAAGATAAAGGGGACTCACATTTCTATATAACAAGCTTTTATACGGTATGTGTTTCGAGTGTTCCTTTAATCATTTATAGATTAATACATTTTTTGTGTTTTTTTTAAGGTTATATAACATATAATTTAATATAAATAAAAAATACTAAGCATTTTAACATTGTGCTACAATATACTTATTTGAATACATTGTTTGTATTTTCTATTGTTTGCTTTAATTTACAAGCAATAAGACCAAACAAATCCTTTTCCCGACAAGTCAGGTTTTTTTTTCTCTCCCCCCCCCACTGAAAAAGAGTCATATTGTTTACCGACTGGCCGATTTGTTTCATGGTAAAGAAATCTATTGTAATCTTAAAGTCTTCTTTCCAGTGTTAATGACAGACGAACAGATGGGAAATGTTAGTCATTATTTTTATACGCCAATAGTATAGATATAGTTTCACAGGCTCGTGCTGGGCTTGAGCTAGCTTTGGTACAGCTCCCCCTAGGATGCAAAATGCATTATTAATGTGACTGTTACAAAATTGAATGTCAGTTTAGAGGGTCCTTGTATTCATCTTGATATTAAATGTCATTTTTTAATTTTTTTTTACACAGCGTTAAATGCTTACCTTTGTTTTTTATTCTTTGATTCAATATTTTGTTTAATTGCAGCCAATTACAGACTAGCACACAACGCAGAAATGACAATTAGCATTGTATTTGTGTTATATATATATTTTTATATTTCTTTTCATTTTACAATTGGACGTCACCTTGCTTATACTTGTCAAATTTTAAATTGGGAAATACATTTGCAGCATGTCATACTTATTGTAGTATTTACCAATAAATAACTTGCAGTATTTTTCAAGCTTAAATATATTTTTATGAATATGATTACTCAAGGATTACTCAATAACAGTGACTCTGTAACAGTATTAAAAGAGAACTGTCACGGTAAGAGAAATGACCGTTCCTCATTCCTTTACTCCGGTAAGTGCTTTTTCAGCATTTACTGGAGCAATTAAAGCATCTGATGTTAGTAAAATGCTACTTAAAGGAATACTGTAAACACCAAAATAACTGTAGATTAATTAAGTTGTTTTGGTGTTTAGGTCTTGTCCCTGAAGTCTTAATACTCAATTCTCTGCTGTTTAGGAGTTAAGTCACTTTGATTAAACAGCCCTAGCCACACCTTCCCTGGCTGTTATTCACACGGCTCTCTACACACTTCCTGGAAAATAACTTTTAAAGAATTTTTAAATGTCTGTTATTGCACAGTGAGTTTAATTCAACAATCTGCATAGTAGAGCCTACAGCACAGCAGCATTCTGTGTGCGATTGAAGTTCAGTAAACAGACAGCCTTGGTTAAGAGCCGTCTCCCTGCTTCGGACTCCTTTTTGATCTTTCTTTATTTTTGTTGGACCAGCAGATGGGACTTTTCCTTATCACACCCCCTTTCTTTTTTCCCTTTCTACCTCAATTTCTTTTCCTTATATCTCTCCCTATGTTTTTTTCTTTTTCTTTATTAAAGGAAATCTATGGTGTTAGGAATACAAAGCATAATTCCTAACACTGTAGGAACCCTCTGTCAAAGGTCCCTTGAGGTGCCCCAGCCATGCTTTGTCAATGTAAAGGGTTAAAAAAACCTTTCTTCATTTACCTGACTCCAACGCTAATGTCCCTTGGCACTGGGTCAGGCTCCTCATTCGCGAAACCTAACATACATGCGCTGCGAGTGCCACGTGTGCATTAGGCTTTTCGATAAGAAAGCATTGAATCAATGCTTTCCTATGGGTTTTTTAAACATTCCTGGTGTCCTCATGCAGTGCTTGAGGACATCCCGTATCTTAATACAAGAATTTCTCTAAAAGGGGTGCTTCTTTCTCCCTAACAGAGTTTTACTCCATAAAATTACATTGCATGTCCTCACTGTTTGCATTGGGGACGTCTAATGTCTTCTAATTACTCATAGCAATGCATTGATTTAATGCACGTGTGGCGCGCATGGGTATTAAGTTTCCCCATCGCCATGAAGTTAAGGGAGAAGGTAAAGAGGTAAGTGTAAAATGTGTTAATTACTCTTTCAAACTCGTGGGAGGGCTATTAAATTAGATAAACAGGTTTATATTCCTAACGCTATATTCCAAACAAATAGAGGTTTATATTCCTAACACTATAGCGTTAATTATAGGGTTCTTTTAATTAGAGACAGTTATAAGTTGTAGTACAATACATCTATTTAAAGGTACACTATAGTCACCAGAACAACTACAGCTTAATGTAGTTGTTCTGGTGAGTATAATCATTATATGCAGGCATTGTCATGCAAACATTGCTCCTTAGGCCACTGGAGGTGCTTCCTGACTCAGTGCTGCAAATTATGTGGGTTATCTGTAGCAGCTTCCAGTCTATCAATCCCAGGACTATAATGCCACTTTGGTGCAAACGTGACCTAACTCTAGTTCACGTCACTGTAAACTTAATTAAACATAATAGTAAACAAAACAATTTAATGCCCTGGTTTTTCCCTAGATTATAAAATAAGTTAATTTATGCAGCACTGCCGTTCAGCGTCTATACGCTCTGCATGAGGATGCTGAATTTTCCTCATAGAGATGCATTGACTCAATGTATCTCTATGAGTAGGTGCTGATTTGCCAAAACAGCATTTGGCCCCAAGGGAAAGCATTGGATAGGCTAAAAATCGTCAATTCTGATGATGTCACCAAGGGACCCGCGCGGCGCTGGAAATAAGGTGAATTTTAATTCCTTTTAAGGGTGGGTTTAGCACTATAGGGTCAGAATACATGTTTGTGTTCCTGACCCTATAGTGTTCCTTTAATAGAAAACCTGTACAGTCATATATAAGTGTTTTAAGCTTCAAGATCTAATTGTGAATAATAGAAAAAAGATTTGGAAATAGTCTTGTCATCTAAATTTGCAGTTGCAATTCTGGTGCATGCTTCACTTTGTGGCTGATAATAAACTCTGTAATTGGCCTCACTTAGGGAGATTTTATAATATATCCCTGTTGGTTAAGGTTTTAAAGCCATAGACATTTTTAGTGCGCCACCTATGTTTGATATAATTTTAACATTAAGCCTGTCTCGCACATTTTTAAATATACCTTTTTTGGTTTATTTTACAGACAACTGGGTCTAGATTTAGTTCCAAGAAAAGAATTTGCAATGGTTGATCCAGAGGAAATAAGTGTTACGGAGTTATATCGACTGGTAAGTTGGTTTTTAATTTTCTTGGTCTATAGTTATATATAATTTCCATGGCAACTTGATTACTGTGTAGGCTTGGGCATTTATTCCGAAAGTAATTTGATTTTATTAAATATACTGTTTGTCACAAATGGTTAAAGGATCAGAGTATAGATGGATAAGCTGTATATGTTGGCACCAGACTTTAATACGGGGTATTTAAGTACCAAAAAACATAATTCCAGTATACAAAATCATTGCTTATACGTGGACTTTGTGTATCACAAATGAAAACTGTGCCCACAGGGACATAACTACAAGTACAGCTGAATTTGACTTTTACTTTAATGTATGGCATAAAATAAATCAAATATAGGTCACATGTAGCGCTTAAAAAACGTCTGTAAGTGATAGAAAACCCTTGAATCCCTAACATTCTATCAGAAATGGTCACTGTATTAATGCAGAGTTGAATGAGCAAATAAACTGCAGTTAGTACCCTTTAGCAGGGCTGGATAAATAAATAAAATGTGTTTATTTAACGTGAAAACCCTTAGTTCAGTTGGTTTCCTCTTTTATGGCAAACGTACTCTGTTCTAAAATATATTTTTGTAACTTTTTGCAAGTAAAACATAAATGTGGTTACACTGTGCTTGACTTTAGTCGTAGTGACATGAATAAGTGCTGTGTAGCCAAACCACGGCATTCATGCTCATAAATAGATCAGTTGAGGTAGGAATGGTAACATCTCTTAGACCACAAAGGCCCTACTTTGGTTCCCCTTTTGTGAAACAGAATTCTAATGCTATGTGCATCCTGTTCACATGCATTCCACCTGGAAGCTCTTGCACCATGAACAGTGGAGTCTGAAGCTTCCTTTCATACAGAGATGTGCATCCACATTTCTTTTTTGCAAATAAGTCTTTATAGAGATTTTCAAAGGCTCCAAGAGGAACAGATGAACAATTGCACAAATAAAGGCATAAGGAAACATTGTACAACACATAAGTCAATAGACGTAAAGAGAAACCAAATGTTCACAAAGAACAAAGTACAATAAGAAATTGAAAAATCATGACAGAGAGCTGCCAGGAGTAAGAGGAGAAAGAGGGGAAAACAATTGAGAATGGGAAGATGAAATCGGGGTGAAGGATAAGGTTCTGCTGCAGAAGGGGTTACGTCAAAAGGTTTCCAATGACACAAGCCAAAAGCCACCCAACAGTGTCTAACAATCATCAGAGGTCATCACCACTAGCCTACATAAGTGGGCCGTATACATCTGTATACGACCCACGGTGCCAGATATTAACTCATCCATACATCCACGTTTCTAACACTTTAGTAAGGACAGTCTTCCTTTTATTGCATAACATAACTTTTAGTACAATTTTAGTGTTCCCCTAAGTCTTTTGCACATATTTTTTCAACTTAGGATGAAAAGGCAAGTTACATTTTTGAGCCCTTGACTATTGTGCTACTTAGCAGGGAATCAGCTTGGAAATAACCTGTTTTGCTGACCTGGGACACATGCACTATAAAATAAGTTGTCATTTAAAAAAATGATGATGACATTAATCATCTGTCTGCATGTGTGTGACTGCTTTGCCTCTGTCTCCATTCATTTTATTGCCATTTTTAGCATAAATAAAGTTTTCAAATGTGTATAAAAGACAGTGCCTTTTTTTTTGTTTTCTTTTGTCAGCTCAGGACTGAAATCCATTAGCCACAGTATTATCAACTTAACTTTGTACTACAGTACTACAGTATTATTGACTATCTCCCAATCTAGACAGATTCTGAAATAACAGCATAAAACAAACTCCGAGAGATCTAGTAAAATAAAAAAACAAACAAACAAAAAAAAACCATTTTATACCCCTTCTTTAATGTACGTGCATGGTACAAAGACGCACTGTCTACTCCTGACGTTTAAGTTTGTATCATGCACCTGCAAAAATCAGCTGTAAACATGCAAAATCTACATAATTGAATATAGAATAAACATATTCTGCAGTGCTTTAGAATTCTAGGAGGGGGCCAAAGAGAAAAAAAGTATCTTCACCTCTGTGCCTCATGACCCCTCTTTTGAATTTCTTACCCCATTTAGTGTTACATATCCCCTCTTGAATGTGTTATCCCTGTGTGTGTTACACCCCCTTTAGTGAATTATATTCCCCTTGAGTATAGTAAGGAACACACACACACACACACACACCAGCCTGTCCAGTGGGCTGCTGCAGTGCTCCTCTGAGTAAGTTCCGATCCAGATCCGCATTTCCTGTATAGCTCCCTCACGCGCCCTGTAGAGGTCTTGGGAGCTGGAATATGACATCATATATAGGAAATGCGGATCTGGATCAGAGCTCACTCGCTCGCCCTCTCCTCCTTCGCCACGGTGTGGAGGTACTGGCGCTCGCCATACTACAGTAAATGACCATTAGGAGAGGACTGCTGTGCACTTCTCTCCTGCCGGTCAACTGGATATTTGCGCTCCCAGGACCAGAGTGCCCTAAGGCGGCCGCCTGTGCCGCCTTATGGTAGCTCCGACCCTGCTTACAATCTATGACTATTTGAGGTAGGCAGATATATATCGTTAGGAGTCTTGCCCAGGAACACTTTTAAGGCAATGACAATACTACTGCTTTAACCAGCCGATACTTATAATGATATTGAATGATAGATACAACTACATACAATTTCATACAGAATGACTTTACTTCTACAGTTGTTCAAGTTTAAATGGAGTGTGTGTGTGTGTTAAACTAGTAATTTCTCTTTCCATACTGTATTGACTGTTTTGGCCATTCACAGCTGTACTTTGGGTCTGTTAGAACACTATGTTGCTTCTTCAGTTAACAGTGATCACTACCCTAGTGTGTCTGGAATTTGTATGCACTATCTCTGTTTCACATACCATTCTTTTGAACCCTGGTGTATTTGCACAGATGGAACACAGACATCGAAAAAAGGATACACCGGTACCAGCAAGCAGCCACCATCTCTTTGTTCAGATGAAGAGTTTAATGTGTTCTAACCTGGGAGAGGAACTGGAAGTAATTTTTTCACTATATGACAGCAAAGAAAATCGACCAATAAGGTAAACTACTTTATATGAATAGATTGTCCTTGGTGAAAGGAGTGAACTGCGGCGCCAAAGTACTGTTTTGGAATTCATTGCATGACCCATGGGTGCTTCTCATTAAATTCACAGGTGTCATATAAGCAG
The DNA here is from genome assembly GCA_933207985.1 of Pelobates cultripes. Taxonomy (NCBI): domain Eukaryota; kingdom Metazoa; phylum Chordata; class Amphibia; order Anura; family Pelobatidae; genus Pelobates; species Pelobates cultripes. Next base: position 334,508,934 of record OW240914.1, on the reverse strand, counting down.
ACCCTCAAGCACGTAAAATATCAAAACATTCTGTTCTTTCACTAAACCTGTTTTCTGAAGATGCCCTTGTTTACTAACATGTGTGAGTTGGTAGTTTATGTAATATTTATTATCACTGATTTAATTTAATGGGAGGTAGGAATATCCATCAAAGCTAACCTTTCATGATTCAGTGATGGTGTTAGTTAACATCCCAGCAACAGAGAGAGAGACTAATAACATGTACCATAGGGATTTCCTAGATCGGTTCCTTACTGTCCATATGAAGATGCTATTCAGATTAGGAGTCTGTACATGGAGCTGAATTGCTAAAGAAAATTAAAAATGATAGAAGTTTGGAGTTTGATTTTGTAACAGAGGCATGACTAACACTGACTCAAACTCTGAAAGCCTATGCATAATACATTTGAAACATAAAATATCAAAGCTCTGAGAAATCTGCACATGAAAGAGTAAAGTTATTCTGCTTAGCAAATGTCAAAATGCCTGGTCAAATTTCCTTTATTTTCACCTGAGAATTTCTAAACATATATTTTTTTAAATTACCAGAACATGTAGAGAATCATTCATTGAATTGTTGAAAGAGTGACTGTTGCTTGCTTCTTTAGAAGGACATCTGTTACTTGTCATGATCTTTCAGTTGCTTGTTTGTTCAGTCTCTCACCATCAAAGCGGCCTAGCCGTAATCACAGCCATGCTGTTCAAGAATATTGAGTCGTTTCGTCTAAGGAGATGTAGCAGGAACCTGTTTTATCTTAGCCGTATTGCCCAAGAACATTTATCTGCATCTTGCCTTATGTTAGCTACACGGTCAAAGAAGATTAGCTGGAGCACGTCAGACATTAACCATGTTACCCAAGAACATTTAGCTGGAGAACGTCCTATTGTCCATGTTGTCTATGAAGCAGTGGAGTCTCGTCAATAGGGGCACTTGGGGCAGCCACTGACCATGCGTGGAAAACAATCATTATTATTATTATTATTATATTATTTATATAGCGCAATCAAATTTCGCAGCGCTTTACAATGGGTGGACGAACAGACATGTAGTAACCAGACAAGTTGGACACACAGGAACAGAGGGGTTGAGGCATTAGTTTAGAAACACTAAGGTTCCTTTTCTGTAAGTGAAAAAATAGTGTCTCTTTAATTCTATAATAGGTTTCAGTTCTGTGGGGTCCCGCCCTCCACATTGGTAGCTCTTTGGAGAAGCTTGCTTGCAAGCATCTTGGCATTAAAAAAAAAAGGGTCTGTTTTAAAACTTGACTTGTTTCAGCAGGTTTTTGCACATGCTTAGTGTCTTTTAAGAAGGAATTTCTGGAATTTTCATTGAGTTGCCATTAGGGCAGCAGAGCAAGCTGCCCATGAAGTGTAGGCATGGTATTGGCCTCTCTATTTAGGGGACTTCATTGGCTGATAGCACTAGGGGTGGTGTTACAGTGCCCACAGGCAGAGGAGCAAGAAGCCATCTTTGAAGAAACATAGTGTGATAGCCCATCAGCAGCTCCTGGCACCTGCCACATGTAAGTTTATTATCTTATTTCTCTCTCCCAATAGTCCTAGTTACTGCCTTTAAATATAATAATATATAATTAATATATATAAAGCCAGGGTATGACATTGGCATGCTTACCATTTGATAAATATCTTAAAAATGGCAGTAAGAATATAATGTTAGTAATAATTAATGGATCCTAAATGCAAAGACAAAAATAAATGGTTCAGAATAAATAACCGCTAGCAAAATGAAAGAAAGCGTATACTGGCATAAAATATGTTGTAAATACAAAAAGTACAAAAAGTGTAAATATGTTATTGAAAACAGTAAACATCGAGGCTGAATTTGAGATCTTTCCAATATTAATGTTTAGGCCTGATTTTCTTCCGCTTGAATGGCATTTCTTTGTGTGGATGTGAATTAGAGAACTGTGTCATTCTCCCTCTGAGATATTGTTATACAGCATTCCCATATTTCACTTCCAGCCTTCGGCTTACAATGTATTTCAGTGCTCTATATCGGTATATGAGAATTTTTCTAATGTCTTTAACAGAAGCAATGATTATTTGTTGATTTTTCTGTCCCTTCAAAATCCATAAATTACCTGTAGTAATTCTCACATTTTACTATGGGTCACATTCATCCTGTGCCTTCTTCTCATACGTGTGAAACTTCCTGGTTTTGTTTATTGATGCTACATGAGTATTATATAATAAATCATAAAAACATCATCATAGGATAGTAGAATGTGCAAAGGTCAGCTTTGTGGATGCTTGCTGTATAACCGCTATTACAATGTATATATTTTATTAGCATGGTCATTGGGGACAGACTGATAACTCACACACGCAGCTCATGCGGTTGACACGTTATGTGGGTACATTTTGTTAGCTTCCTCCTGTTCATGATTGCGTGTACATATTAACCTCATTCGTTTTGACTTGTTTATTACTGGAAATGTCATGCTGCTTCACTTTCTGAAGTCACACCCCCGACATTATGTCCCTTATGAATGTATAAATTGTACTGTTATACTAAAATGCTTGACATTACAAAAACAAACAAACAAACAAGAACAATCTGAAAAAGCATTACAATTTCTTTTTAATTAAAGATTAAAATATTAAAAGTCAAGCTCACGCTACCCACTGATTTGAGAAAAACAAAAAAAAAATCTAAATTGTTACTGACTGCTGTTTTAATTGGCTTTTTTGTTCCTGTCTCATTTGCTTATTTTTGCTGTCACTGCTTGTGGAGGAGGTTTTGTTATATTTAAATGTCTTTTTATGAGACAGAAGACCCTCAACTGTGAGCATTTAGTCAATGCGTGTGATCGCTGGTATGGTGGTCAGAATGAGAGCAGGCAATTCCCTTGCACAATTTATTTGATCAGAAACGGCAGTTAAATTGTATTTGAGCAGAGATATGTGGTGATTGCATTGAGTGGGTTCAGAACATAAATTTGTTGTTCTGTGTTGTTGAGAACATAAGTGCTTAAACACAATGCAAGCTTCAGAGCTTTCAAAATTAAGTGATGTTTATTTTCTAGTAGCAATGCAACCAACAGACCTCACTTCATAACAAGATTATTTTTAAAGTAATACTGTGATTTATGCCCTGAATGTTCTTTGATTAATTGCAGTTTTTAATCAGATTTTGTAACGTATTGAAATCAAGGCAGACAACTTTAGAGGCTGTCACGCACTAGCTTCCTATTGCAATCATGCAATATTTGCAGGACTGATGCTTGGAGTCTCTTACATTCTGCACGAAGACTTTGATCGCTGCCATAGAGATGCATTGATCTAATGTACCTCTATGAGGAGATGATGATGTCGCACATGCGCAATAGCCCCTAATGCTTCTTTATCGGGAAGCATTGTTTTGGTTGAGATCACTGTTGCTGATGAACTTGGCAGGAAATGAGCATTGACCATGGAGAGACCAGCACAGAGACTGCAAAAGAATAAGTCATCTTCTTCATTTTATGCTTACAGGGAAGCCAGGGAATCTAAGCTTTCAGGAGAACACTCTAATATTAGAAATAAAACCATGTATGGAAACAACCAAGACTGGTCATACCAGCTACATATTTAATATAGCCATAGGTGGGCAGGGAGCCAAATATCCTATGGTCCACTAGCATACATGGTTGTGTCCTGCAGCCTCATACAATTCTTCTGTGGATTAAACGAGTGGGCAGTTGTTCCCATACATGTTTATATTTCTAATATTAGAGTGCTCTCCTGAAAGTTTAGATTCCTTGGCTTCCCTGTAAGTATAAAATGAAGAAGATTACTTGACAGTCTCTCAGAAGTGAAGCGGGAGGTGGGATTTGTGCAGGATCTTCAGTACTATATCGGTTTGTAGGCTGGTAGCCCACCATCTCAGTGTTTTCCAGGCAAAAGAGTGACCTACCTGTATATTTAATTGTTAACTGTAGTATCTGGGGCTCAATCAGGTGCCAGAAAATGATGAGTATGTGTGATGACCCTGGAAATGTTTACAGGTGGCCATCGGGTGAGATGAGCTTCATAAACCAAGCCTGTAGTCATTGATGGCAAGAGAGTTGCACAAAAAAGTGTCTGTGCCTTTTAGCCATCCATAGATCTCTGGGAATGTTTCCTTATCCAGCACAGGTCATATTGATGGAGGTTGCAGGGATATAAGCGAAGAAAATCACATAAATGTTGATAAGTTGGTGACCTACAAATAGGAGCCTAACAGAGTGGGATGAATGGCCCCAACCTAATCCTCCTTAGCCCACACAGCATTGGAAAAGTCAAGTTCTCGAGGGCCCACTTGGGTTAGGGCCCCGTTAGCTCTTCAGGATAAAGCCCTAGGAAGCCTCATGCAGCTAGTTCCTGGAACAGCCTACAGCCTCTGCCCTCCTGTCCATCCAATTCGGACTTCTCATGTTGACTTTCCCAGTCCACGGAAAGTTTGTTCAGTTTCCAGTATCATTTAGTTGTAGATTTTTATGTTCCCCACACTTTCTCTATTTGATGTCTCGTGCAGTATTTGTTTAAAGGGACACTATAGTCGCCAGCACAACTATACACATGCAATAGACTCCCAATGCTTTCCTATAGGAGAGCATTGGATTGGCTGGGATCGTCAATTCTAATGATCTCAGCCAAGAAGGTGGAGCAGGGGCGGAGCCAGTGGCAAACCTGTAAATAAGGTAAGTTTTAACTCTATTTAAGAGATGGGACACACCCACACGTAAAGGGGGGGGGGGGAGGGAGACACCTAAAATGTTTCTTTTAACACTATACAGTCAGAAAGACAGGTTTGTATTCCTGACCCTTTAATGTTCCTTTAAATGTACTTTATCACTGCTGCTTATCATGGTGGGCATGCCTTCTTTCAAGTATTTGAATAAATCTGCACTAGAAGGAAGTTTGTTCTTCAGAAAATCTTTTTTACTCATGTTCTCCTGTGTACGATATGGCTACTTAGTTTGAATTTTTAAGACTGGAGGAACCATGCTGCCGGCACTGAGAATGTTGGGTACATCCATTGTTATATTGCAGTGAATAATTCATTCATTTCCATAATTGGAATATTGGTACATCCATTTTAGTATTTTTTTCGACATGTTTTCTTTTCCCTTAATAGGGGTAGCAGCACATATTGTGATAGTTTGTTTCAGTCCAATCCAGACTTTAGGTGCTCAGATTTTGATTGGAAATACTCTATTTTTCCATGTATAAGACCCCCCCATGTATAAGAAGACCCCTATTTTTTTTAGCCCAAAATTAAAAATTACTATTTTTAACATCAAATAGAACAACCTTGATATATTAGAGGTGACTTCTGAGGAGAACAACACACTTCTGATTATCATGCTTCCCCTGTGCTAAGATACTCTGTAAGGTTAATGGCTCCATAGTGCATGCTGGGAAACTACAGCTCCCACAACACACCTGGTGGTGTGAGGGCATGCTGGGACATCACAGCATCACAGCAGTATTCCCTCTGCTCCATGATCTCCATTTCCTCGACCATAAATATAAATAGAAAGCCAAGAAAGACAATACTGAGGTGGAGCAAACCTTAATATGGCTGCTCCTTTTCTGGAGCTTCATTGTTGGTAAGGGCTGAAGTCTGCTGCAGCTTCAATGCATATAGGGACCTCTTCCTCCTTGCAACAGCATTCAGAAGTGGATCAGTAGGAGGGAAGCCAGGTATATGTGTGGGCTGTGGCACACTGAAACGCAACAGGTGCCATCTTGGCTTAGGCCCCACGCACTTGTGGGGTTTTTATAACCCGTGCAGTGACATTCCGTGTATAAGATGACCCCCAATTTTAGACTACAAAAAATTAGAAAAAAAAATAGTCTTATACACGGAAAAACATTGTTCAGACTATGGAGCACTAGACAATCCACAATAGCAATTGTGAAAAATTTAAATGCAACCATTACCATAGATCAGAGGTAGGCAACCTTCGGCACTCCAGATGTTTTGGACTACATCCCCCATAATGCTCTTACACCCATAATGTTGGCAAAGCATCATGGGAAGTGTAGTCCAAAACATCTGCAGTGCGGAAGGTTGCCTATGCCTGCCATAGATCATCTAAATGACACCCATGAGTTCCTTCACAATATTTAGAACCTGTGAACACTTACTAGCTGCACATTCATTTTATGATCACTAACCACAGACAATAATAGAATGTCGCAAGAGTACAGCAGGTTACAGTAGTTTAGTGTCTACGTCCACTATTTGTGACTATGATGAGTTTTAGAGTTTCCTGAACTTTACCTTGATACATGCTAAAGCCCTTGGCAATCATTAAAAATACAGATTTACTTTTCCAGCATTTTGAAATATTTCCAAATCACTGTTGCGAATGTCTTTAGAGACTGCAAGCAACTTATTCAAGTCAAAACCCAGAAAGGACACATTTTCTACACAAGAGAAACCTGTCAGATTGTGAGAACAAAATCCCTCAGGACATCTTTGGAAAATCCATTTCAGATTTTAAAAAATGACACTGTACTTGAACTAGTAGACACTTTGATTTAGAATTTGGTTTATGAAAAAGCTGTGTGTCTGTGTGTGTGTGTGTGTATGTAAATAAATATATATATATGTATACATATATACACACACAATCCTGTGTATGTATATATATAAATATATACACGCCTCAAATTAGACATAACATTGGGGAAAATGTGATTTAAGTGACTTTGTGACAAGTTGGTGATTTACAAAAATTGATGAGGGAGTTTCAGAGTCAACAGTCTCTAAAGTTTAAAGAATGGGGTGACAAATGGGGTGAAAAGTGTATAAAATGTAATGGTAGATTTTCTCTCATTTTCAAATATTTTTTGAGGTACAGATGACATTGTTTTTTAAATCTCAGAAAAATAAAAAAGTGAGTTGGTTCTCTTAGAGTAGAACATACATAGTCATGCAATTTATGTAACAATATGGAATTGGAATTACATGCTATCTGTTTCAATAAACATATAGATAAACCAATAATATCCTTTTGTTTCCTTTTAAGTATTATTCTGACAGAATGTAACATTTTCAGTTGAAAATACCCGCTTTCAATACTTCAAGACGATTTTCTGTTAAAAAAATATATATACCCCCCATTATATTTGTTGAATACTTATACATAAATGTATTTCATTCAGGTAACTATTTACCATATAAATTCCAAGTAACTTTAACACAGAACCGACTTTACACGAGAGGGAAAAAAATACAAACCGATGAACTGCTTCATATTGATTGGATAAACCACGTGACATGAAAATTCTCCCAAGTGCTGGGAACTTAATTGATTATTAATCACCAGTAGCAGAGAACATTTTCTATAAAGCTTACAAGTAAACCAGACACAGATAAATTGGACACTAGGGAAAGCAGGTTTTAAGGATGCCTTAAGTGACCACAATTAAAACAGTGGTTGAGCAAATATATATTACAGTAGTGTGGTTGTAGACCTTAAAGGACCACTATAGTGCCAGGAAAACATACTCATTTTCCTGGCTCTATAGGGTCCTTGGGTCCCCCTCACCCTCTGGGTCCCCCTCCCGCCAGGCTCTATGTGAGGAAGGGGTTAAATTCCTGCATTTTTCCAGCGCCAGGCTCCCTCGGCGCTGGGGAATCTTTTCCTCCTCCTGCCGTCATCGGCTGAATGCGCATGTGCGGCAAGAGCCTCGCGTGCATTCAGCCAGTCACATAGGAAAGCATTCTCAATGAGACATTGAGAATTCTCAATTTAAGAGGCAGAGCTATACACCAGAAATCAGCACTGCTAGGGAGTAAAGGTAATTAAAATGATCTTTTTAAAATCTGGCAGCAGTGCCCGGTCACCTAAATGGTAATTAAACCACTATAGAATTAGGAATGCACATTTGTACTCTATAGATTTCTTTTAAATACATTTTTAAACTGCCTTCTTTCACTGAGAACATCGGTACAGATGATCTCAGGCAATACAATGATTCCAATACAGCATTGGAAGGCTAGTAGGCATGTGTGGCAATCGCCTTCTCCTCATTAAGAAGCATTGACTCAGTGTATCTCTGTGGGGAATGTTTGGCAGAATGTGGGGATGCCAAACATCAGACCTGCAATCTCCATAAAGTCTCACTCATCCTCATTTGTACTCTAGGAAAGATTATCATCTAGAAGAGGAACACATTTCTCTGCCATAAGCCACTCGTGACTGATATAAGACCTGCAAGTTTGCTAAAAATGTAAGCTCACTCCTTGCTTCCAAACAGTAAAGGAAGTTTTAATGAGTCTTGTCTTCACTAAAGTCAGGAAGTTGGAAGGAGGAAATGGACTCTACCATTTCACTGTTAGCATTGTATTAGCCTTCCAGAGATTGATAAGTATCACTATAGCCATCTTAAATACATTTCTTAAGAAATAATTGATTTGACTGTTTTACTGTATGTTGGCATTATGCTCAAATGCATACCCACAACATCAGCATCCTGATAAGGGCATCAATAGCTCTGCCAAAAGGGGGGGAGGGGCCAGCTATCAAATGGGTGGGTCAGCCCAAAGAATAGGCAGGTCAGCCTTGCATGAATACATACCAAGCTGTCTGCTTATCGCAGACCATGCAGGAATCACTGTTTCAGCACTCTCTGCAGGGATCTATTGCACTCGTACTATGAATTTTAGGGACAAAGTGAATAGTGATTAAAGTTTAGAAGGCAGGGCAGGACTCTAAAATAGGGAATGTCCTGATTTAATCGGGACTCTTGGTGGGTGTACATTCTTTTTATATTCTGTTGCCATTTTTAGTAAGCTGTACCACTAGTAATGCTTGTAGGATCTTTACAAATACCTATAAGCAGGCATTTGACCATTTTTATTTATCTTTTTTTTCTAACATCTACTGTATGTGAAAAAAATTAATTATTTTGCTTTTTTACTAACATTTCAGACCCTGTGGTCAATATTTAAAGATAAAGGACACTATATACTGTGTAAAGCATTCCATATGAATTTGAATGCCCATGTGATGTGTATAGGATTTTATTGAACTGAGAATATGTGTATGTGCCTCTATTTGTCCTAGCAAAGGAAAGCAGTAAATTCTATCTGAATTCCAAGTCCATTTAACGTCCTACATGCATATAACAAAATGTAAAAACCCTGAATTAACCCTTAAATTAAAAGTGCCCTGGTTTTAATAATTATCTGACGTGGCATTTTGCCCATTATTTTAATATACTGTGTCGGCTATGTAAGCATCTTTAATATTTTTGTATTAGTACTTTGCAGTACTATCCCTTTAATTACATTTCAAATGGAGAATTCTTAAAACACTTCTAGTTTTAAGCCCATCAAGAACTGCTTTTGACATGATTTCTTTACACTCTCATTTGCTTTTGAAGCATAAAAAAACGAGTTGGCTGAAGAGGTTTGAGGTCGGACGTAGCTAAGCTTGCTCGAGAGCATGACTGACTCTACCTCTTAGTCTTGTCATTCCTGCCACGTTTTAGTGGACAGGTTATTTGTATGTTTGTGAAGCATGACTAACCAGTGTTAAAGATTATGCCAAATGTTTCCAACTGTATATCAAATGCATTTTCCGGACGTACTAAAAGACACGACATCTAACGTGACTATAAATATGCAAAGAATTCTTTTGGGAGACGAGGCCCAATATGCCTTTTTTTCCCTGTAGCTGGATACTTATAACCATTTGAACGCCATTGTGTTGCACAGTTGTAACGTACGCCGAGAACACATTTTTGGAAATACGCAGCCTGTGAATCTATAGCCCCACTGAATGGAATAGAAATAGGCAAAGCAGAGTATGTTGACAATATATTAATAGTAGAAAAAATCCTAACACAATAGTTTTGACACTAATCCAAGAGTAAGAACAAGCATAAGTTATAGAACATACCTCCCAACATTGGGAGGTGTGAATGCGAAATGTTAGGTCGCAAGTGGGTATGTCGTTTAAGGTGCCAAGGGACAGGTCTACGAAAAATAAATTCAAACTGTCATCTACTTTTACCAGCCACAATTGGAACATACCAGTCCCAAAGCACAATTGACGTGCTTACGTATACACTAAATGCTCAGAGTTTTAGTTTGCGAAGGCTCACATGTCTAATGCGATGGTTTAGTAACCTGGAATAGCAGAACAGCAGCCTAAATTCAGAATTGTCCTGCCGAATCTGGGACGTGTGCGAGACATGACTATAAAAGTGAATACCTAAAGGGACACTAAAGGCACCCAGACCACTTCTTCTCAATGAATTGTTGTGTTTACACTTCTCCTGTCATTTTAACCCCCAAGGTTAAACAAACCTCTACCTGATAGCAACTAAAGATGCTTCAGCTGCAATAGCAGAGTCAGGCTCGCTTATTCAATTAAATGCTTCTCGTATAAAGTGTTGAATTGCCACGCATGCGCACTAGATTGCCCATGCTTTCCAATGCATGATTGATGATTTCATTCAGGGAGGCATGCTGCAGGTGGGAGACTGGCTCTGCAAGGATACAAATGTGATTTAAAAAGCATTTTTATTGCACATTCTGGTGATGGGGATGCAGTAACCTAAACAGTTAGGAGGATACTATAGCATGAATACATATGCATATTTATATTCTTAACACTGTAGTGTTCCTTTAATGAATATTCTCTGCTTGTCCTAGTTTATTAATTTATTTTTGAAGAATGGTTATTTACTTTTTTATATTGACAAGCAGTCAAATATGTTTCCATTCAACTGCCTGAATCTTGACATGGAGCCTGTCACAGTAAACATCTCATTGATTTTTGTTTTTGTAACGTTTTAATAATTCATGCAATTCAATCTGGATTCTGCTGAATGTATCTATTAGTGAAATGATATGTGATAATATACAGAGCTGTTTCTGCCAAGCACTTTTTATTTTGTTTCAAACAACACTAGTGTATGATTTATTTGAAAGGTGAAACAAACAACTTGAACATAATTGAATAATAAAACACAAATTCTGTATACAGGTTGCAGTCTGGACGTATAATTTTTTAAAAAAAATTTGAGTAAATTTGGGTAGGATATATATTTTAAAATTTTATGATAATTTTTTCTTTCACTATTTTGGACCGGTCATGAAATATTTGCATACAAGCAGAAATACAGGTTTTGTCACATACAGTAAATGTCGCAAAACTAGAATTCGATCCAAGTACCCTACTTTTTGGTATAAGTAAGAAACCAGTTGGCATTTTTAGTATTGCAGTTTTATCAAAATGCCAGCAGACTGCATTGATTGACAATGAGCTCTATTCTCTCAACTCTCTAGTTGTTAGAATGAATGAATTTAATTTATAATGCTAACTTGTTTACTGTATCAAAGAAGTGATACAGTTCTTTTGAAAATATTTAAAAGGAAACTACAGTGCAGTGTAGTTCTTATGGTGTATGGTCCTAAATCTGTTTAATAACAAACTATTTATGAATGGTTTCACATCTGCTGACTGACACTATCGTGGCTGTATTGATAATTCTGAATTTAGTACTTTATTTTTTTAAACATTTGTCCAAAATTGATGATTTGGTGGTTATTGGTTGAAAGTGCTGGGTTGGGCAAAAGGGATTGTTTAAGGAAACAAAATGAAACTTGGGTACGGTCATTTGTTTCTATAGACTCTGTGCTGCTGTTCCTGAATTGAGTCTTTATTGGTTAAATTAGCATTTTCCTCGAAATAAAAATGTAAAAACTTGTATATGTGATTTTGGTAGTGACGGGGTTATGAGTTATCACCATATCACACTGATAAACCAAAGTGGTACAATAAGAGCCGTCTTTGACATATACCAGGAATGGATTGTATATTCCCCCGGCCTGGTCTGCAGCGTTTCTCCTTCCCTGATTAAATACATATATGTGTAAGCTCAAAAAAAAAAATACCTATTGTTAAGTAAACAATGTCTTTGTTTTTCTTATAAAGGAGCAAACATAATGCCGAAGCATGGGTGAATCTCCTGGGCCCCATTGCCTACTACTTTCATATAAAAAAATATTTATTTATTTTAAAAAAAGAGCCTATTTAACCTCTAAACCAGCAGTGCGAGTGTCTCTTTGCTGGCGCTTTCCTCTGCCCTGTAGGATGCGATCAGTAATGATGATTACTTGGCCAGTAGAATGTCTCTCATAGCGTAGTCAGATTGACAGCTGAGAGGGTTCTATTTAGCACATTCATAAAAGTGCAGATTTTGCTTGAAATTGTCAGGTTTATAAAGTGTGAAAGCGAGGACATCTTGTCAACCCCCAAAGCACTTCAGCTAATAGGAATGCTTTAAGGAAGGAGTGACAGTACTGCAACTTTTATGATGCTTTACTGATTGAAATGGTGTGAGGCAACATGGAAGTTGTTGTACAAGATTTGGGGGTCTACCATTTCTCCAGACCTGCTTTAGGGGTTTTGAATTGTTCCTTTAATAAAGTATGCCCAATTATCTGTTTATTTATTGCCTGGTTTTAATTTACATGACCTTAGCTTGACACTTATGTTAAGAAAGCAGAGAAATAATCTATCAATTGCAAAAGAATAAGGTCCAATATCATCCCAACCCACCGGTGAAGAAGAAACATTGGATGCTTTTTATACAACTCAAATTCATCCAACACAGGACCTACTTCATCACCATCAACTGCAAGAGTTTAAATCTGTTCGTTTAAATCCATTATAGAGCAGTGCTTAAATATTCTTTACATGCTCCGCATACAATATCTATAGTTTCTTTGCTAGATATCTTATTTATTAAAGGACCACTCTAGGCACCCAGACCACTTCAGCTTAATGAAGTGGTCTGGGTGCCTGGTCCAGCTAGGGTTAACCCATTTTTGAATAAACATAGCAGCTTCAGAGAAACTGCTATGTTAATGAATGGGTTAAGCCTTCCCCCATTCCCTCTAGCGGCTGTCTCATTGACAGCCGCTAGAGGCGCTTGCATGCTTCTCACTGTGATTTTCACAGTGAGAGCACGCCAGCGTCCATAGGAAAGCATTGATAATTGATAATGCTTTCCTATGTGACCGGCTGAATGCGCGCGCAGCTCTTGCCGCTCGTGCGCATTCAGCTGACTGGGAGGAACGGAGGAGGATCGGAGGAGGAGAGCTCCCCGCCCAGCGCTGGAAAAAGGTAAGTTTTTACCCCTTTGCCCCTTCCAGAGCCGGGCGGTGGGGGCACCCTCAGGGCACTATAGTGCCAGGAAAATGAGTATGTTTTCCTGGCACTATAGTGGTCCTTTAAACCTCTTCTGGACTAATGATTCGTGAGGGCTGTATTAATAACACAGGATTTTCCCCTAAGCTTGGCTGTGAAGGAGTTAATAAATTAGGAAATGAATCTGTTATTTTACATAATGACATTTATGTTTACATAAGAAAAGTATGCAATGTTTTGAGGTAGAATGTTGGCATCTGTAATATTTTACTTTGTGATGTAAACTGTGTTCCCATACTTTTAAAGAAACACTATAGCATTAATGTAATTGGGCCCTGTTGGGTGTCATGGTGACTGGCCCACATCTAAAAAGTAGGAGAACTAATATTTTAATTAACTTTTCTCCGTGGGGAAGTTCTGCCTCCTCAAAATCAATGATCTTAGCCAATCCAGTGTTTTCCCATAGAAAAGCATTGGAAGACTAGTGTGCATGCGCAGCAAAATGCATTTGACTCTTAGACCTTCTGAAATAGCAGAGTTTTACTCTGAAGCGCCTGTAGTAGCCGACATTAGCCACTAGAGGCATTTAACCCTGCGATAAAAACATTGCCTTTCCTGTGCATTGGCAATGTGCATAGCAGCAGGATTGAAACATAGGGTACATGGCACCCAGACTACTTCATTGAGATAGTTTCCCATTATTTAGCAAAGACATGGGTTAACTCCAGTTTGGAAGACACTTCTCATTTGTTATTATGAAAGAATCTTTAGTGCTAAAATCCCTTGCTGACCTGCTTAGGTTAATCTCTTCAGCATTAGTTATTTTCCTATCGTTTTATTTTTTTATTTTTTCTTCTCAACAGCTCAATATGCAGCACATTTTACAACACAAACATATTACGTTATGCAGATATATGCAGTCTGAAATGCCAAAATCACTCTGCTGAATGCATGCGGCTATAGGTGGCCCTGTTGCGCTTCCTGTTTTGTGTGAGAGTGTCTATTTAATAAGCAGCGCTTATGATCTCACACTTGGTCTTGTAATCCGTCTGAAATGCCATCTTGAGCTTAATACTGTTGGCAGTTAGACACTTCTCAATAAATTAAATGGCTAAAGAGAGACATGCTTGTTTTAAGATGGTATATTTGGGGATTTAGCTTTATAGAGAATTACACATAATATTCGGGTGCATTTGTGTCCTATTGATAACTATTTATGTGTTTCACTACGCTATTGAGAAACCTAGACATTCTTAGTATTGAAACAAACTAATCTGTAAACCCAACTATGGCAATTTAATACGATTGTGTTTTATTGCTGTGATACTCTGTGATACTGTTATATAAACTAAAGTTATCTGGGGGGGGATCTGTGATGCACTTATGCACACTGCAAACTGCAAATAGCTGTAGTCTTGTGCATCTCCCTGATACACTCACATTGGACATTGAACATTTTTTTGTCTGTTCATCCTTAAAGTTAGTGTCAGTTTTTTTAGGTTACCCTAGAAAACATTTAGGGCTTCCTTTCTGCTTTAAAACCAAGCCACTTATTAGAAATTAAGGCTAATAATAATATTAGAGTCCCCAAACATGATTGGGGACTTGATTAGGAAAATTAGGTCCCTCCATTTATTAATTTAATTTTCCCCAAATGCTGGCTATAAGTGAGGGCTGGGGCACGGGATGGGGGTAGGGTTTAAGAGGTCCCCCTCCAGTGTAACTTTCATTATAAATTTTGGCCCAACCTGCTAACCATGGGTTAATTAGAGCCCCCTTGTACACTTTTGTCATGATACTTACCTGTTCAACGCCTTAGAAGTGCCCCTCTTCACAGGTCACACGGAATGCACCACGTTTTTATTACCGTGGCTGCTTGCTATTTGTGGACATGCAGCATAGTGAGTGGGGGAATGGGTTAGGTGTATAGCCTCCCTTGTTCTAATATTGGGGTCATATTGACCCCCTAGGCTTTTTTAAAACTATTTGGCCACTGCCTGCTAGCCAGCCATCAGGCTGAGGTGGTTTTGATACCAGGAGCACCCTGTCCTGGTCCCTGCAGGAGACCCACTCCAGCTTCTTCTGAAACCTGAAGCCGGTCTAATCACCATTCATTGGCTGGGAATGTCAACTGACCTCTTTCAGCCAGTTAATGGCAAAAAGTACAATACAAATTTGTGCAGAATTGACATTAGTCAGCCCAAAACTCTAGCTGATGACACCCCAATTAAACTTGGTATGTGCAGCATTTCACAGCGAACTGCTGCACATACAGACTCAATCAAATCACTGAAGTGGTCATGGTGTTTAGAGTAACCCTTTAATATCCCCTTGCACTTGTTTTTCGTAAAAAATGTCATATGTTGGAATCTTTCCATTACAACTTTTTCTTTCACGTTTCCTCTCCCAATACCTTTATATTCTCTATGAGTGAATTCATATTTCAGTTTACTCAACAATAATTTTAGAGCATGGATTTCACCTATCCCTTATTATTGTATATGCTATCCTTGATCACGCCTTCTCTACAAATTCTATGCGTTTGTGAGCTAGTTGTGGAAAGAGTCAGATAATTGATTGACAGCTGTCTTTATGGCCTAGATCAAAGATGATCAAACTCTAGCTGCATACAATTATCCATGATATTATTCCATGCTTTGTGTGGACATTTAACCCCTTAAGGATGGCGGGCGTACTATGCCGTCCTTGGGGACAGAGCTCTAAACGCCGGCGGGCGGCATAATATGTTCACGCTGTCCAGTGAACTTACCTGCTTGCGGTGATCCCACGCCGGCGATCACAATGGGCATCCCAGGGAGTCCCCCTGTGGCCGATCTGGCCCTCCTGGGCCATGTGATCATGAGGTCTACAATTTACAAAGTATATATGCAATATTACAGTTCCACTACTTTACTGCTTTTATGCAATAATAGTTTTGTTGATAGAACAGTCCTACTTATTTTATGTCTCATTCATGTGATAGTTGTCAAATACCTGATTGTAAGCATTTTTTTTCAGAATAGGCTACGAAAAATCACTTTATATCTGTGTATAACTCAATGAATAGTAGCATGAGAAAACATACATTTATTTAAAGATATTCAATTCTAACCAGTTGTGTATCTTTGCCATAGGGCTGTACTTACCCTCATAAATATGACAACTCTAAATGTGAATTGTATATCACTGCCTATCTTTCGGTTCCATAATCATATTTTGAGGAAGCTCATTGCTTGCAAATCGTAATGCATGTATTGTACAAACTGAAATAAACAATATACATTTCATTCCAGGTCATACACTATGGGAATAGATGTACAAGTCTTTTGATAAATATTTTATTTCTGTGTACATTTCCCAAATATTCATTAAAAGTGAACTAAACAGTCAAAATACACACAAAAAAAAAAACTGGTAAATCAACAGTATATTAATTATTTCTTTAATCCTTCCTGTGCTCTAAAAAAAGTAATTTTTAAAAAATGTTAAAATCTGCAATGTGAAATATGAGCTGAAATGGACTTTGCGCATAAGGTATATTAATTATATTTCGCATTATATTTTCATTTTCTTTCCAGCGAAAGATTCTTTGTCAGACTGAATAGAAACGGCCTGCCAAAATCTCCAGAGAAGACCGAGAGATACACTTCTCTGTTCAATGTAAGTACGCTGCTTTGGCATGTGTTAATATTTTCCCCAATTTTATACTAAAATATTTCTGTTAAGCAAGCATTAAGTTGTAGAACATTTTAGTTAATTAAAGGATATCCGTACGCATTATGACAATCACTATTGTTACTGCCTTTGCGAAGACTGAATTATATACCTTTCAAATCAGCAGTCGACACCAATATAATTCATTCTTCTTTCCCGTTCTGGATTTTATGACTAATAGATTGAGAATATGTCCTGAGTGGCTTTCATCCACAGAATGAAGACACCTTCTAATATAAATCTTTAAATTGGCTGAATTGCAGTTAGACATGTTTGACGTGATTGACAGATATTGCATAGTTTTTGGTTTTCAAAGTATGTTCCTGGAGGACTTTCTGTTGTTCCAGGAGAAGACTGTAAAGACTGAGAAAATTAAACTTTTTCCACTTTGACTTTTGACGAATTGAAAACTTGATTTATATTTTCCCCAAGGAATAATGATTTCTTTTGAAATTAATTCCATGTTTACACTTTAAGTATATGTTTTAGAATTAAAAAGGATGACATTTGTCAAGGTAACATTGCAGCAATTCTGCTACAAATTGTTAAATGTCACAATCCACAGAAATAAATCTATTGGTTACTATGGTGATTGGTCAACGCATTGCCTTGTTATACTTTGATCATACTTGTCTTTATTAGTTATTCCGGGACTAGAGAATGCTAGTCATTTTCTCTCTCTCATAATCTGCCTATTTTTCTAAAGGCACATCTAGTTTTTGAATTCTGTACTTCATGGATGGGGATGTTATCTGTGCAATTTACCCCGTATCCCCTCATTATGAACAGGGAATAATGCACGGTTCATTTTGGGGGTCTAATGTTTGGCACAACTGGAACATGCATGTCTTAGTCTGCAAGAGATTAGCTGGAGTTACATTCCAGATCTAAATTCATGACGGCAGTGGAAATAGCTGATGACTGGGACTCCAAATTCCATTGATCTTGGGTAGTAGTAAGATATGTATGTCCACGTGCTGCATTAACTGTATCAGGCTCGTTCATCCTTTAAGATGTGGATAAGAGCGTCAGCTTCAAGTAAGTACATCTGTTGGTGGACGTATCACCACATTGCGCTGAATAAGTCCTCCAACAAATGTAAAGTTTAAACATTAGACTTGCCTGAACCGCATATGCCTAATCTATGTTGACTCTTTGAGAGCTGTAAACCTTTATTTGGTTAAATAAATCAATAACACACAATACAACACACTATATATTTATATCATGCTGAATATATTACTGATACCAACAGAAGCATTTATAATTTAAAGGGAAACTCCAGTGCCAGGAAAACAATCTGTTTTCCTGCACTGCAGGTCCCCTCTCCCTCCCACCCTCCAATCCCCGGTTGCTGAAGGGGTGAAAACTTACCAGAGGCAGCGATGATGTCCCTTGTCGCTGCTTCTTCCTCCGCCGCCGCTCCTCCCAGTGATTGCGTCGGCCGGTGGGCAAAACTGATCCCACCCACCGGCCGGGGAGACCTATTGCGCATGAACGGCAATGCCGCGCTTGCGCATTAGAGCTCCCCATAGGGAAATGAGCAACGCAGGAGGTCCTCACACAACGTGAGGACGTCCAGCGACACTCTAGCACAGGTTTTCTTTGCTATGAAGGAGGAAGTGCCCTCTATTGGCTTTCTAGTAAACAGCCACTAGAGGAGGAGTTAACCCTTCAAGGTAATTATTGCAGTTTATAAAAAGACTGCAATAATTACACTTGCAGGGTTAAGAGTAGTGGGAGATGGCACCCAGATCACTCCAATGGGCAGAAGTGGTCTGGGTGCCTGGAGTGTCCCTTTAACGGATTTTACATATATGTATTCCTGACACTATAGTGTTAAAATTACTATTTAGGAGTCTGCACCTCCATCCCCTGTGTAGTAAAAAGATATATAAACTCACCTTTTCTGCCCCAATCAACATTGCATCTTAGAGATGACAGTCTGTAGACATTAGAACAATTACATTAAGCTGTAGGGGTTCTAGTGACTATAGTGTCCCTTTAAAATGGACGTTATTGTAATGATTACCATTCAGCAGGCACAACCATATGTTTTTAGTTGACCTTCATGTAATAGTTTCAAAACTACCACTACTGATTTCTCATTTAATGATAAGGGACTCCCCAAGCTAGATTTTTACCTATTCTTTAATGAAAGATATAGTTCATGCATTACCAATATCTGCAAAAAAATGCATTACAATATAATAATAAAAAATAAACTCAAAGATTTGTATATCCTACATTTGCTGTAATGCTCCAGACTTTGTAGCCTCTGCAGTGAGCTCTACCAATTGCTTTGTCTATTGCTTTGTCAATGTTTTCAATTGTAGAATGCTTTGTGTATAAACTACAGTAATGAATCAACAACTTAATTTGCCATTGTACAATTTAATTAATATATTCAGAACTCATAAATGCTCTGCTAAATATTTAATGACAAGCCAACGCATCTATGTTTTCGTTTTCAGAGCCATTTAAAAACTGCAAATATATATACATTCTCCAAAATATTTGTAGATACAGAATTATTAAACATAATCTGAAAAGAAGCTGTATTTTGGTTGATAACTCTGGAAGTGCTAATCGTGTAGCTATGGTAACTTATATATGAAATAGTGTTAATATGATAAGCTGCATGATTCATCACCCATTTTAATTTCAAATATGTATTTTTATTTGAAAGCTCCGTATGTATGAAAAGACCAAAGTATTTATAATTTGTATTTTTTTTTTTTTCAGGACTTGAGCTCAAGTGACCTTCGTAAAGATATTTTCATCACTATACACATAATCAGAATCGGTAAGCAGTAACAAAAAATGTTGTAATTAATCTGATTATATTCACATATACACCAATTAGCAGTGATTATGCCATTAATTCTCTACATTTGTAAGTGTAAATTTTCCTGGGACTATTTTGTAAAATTTCTGCATGAAGGTAAATTTAGCTGGTGTAAAGTTAAAGGAGCACTAGAGTGACAGGAATGGAAATATGTGTCCCAGGCCCCTCTGTTACGAAGGTAAAAGGTGAGTTTACTCATCTTTCCTCCAGCGCCACATGGGTCCATGATGACTGGCTCCACCCACACTCCACTCCCTTGGCTGAGATCATTAAAACTGACAATCTCACCCAATGGGAAAGCATTGGGAGGCTATTGCGTATGTGGGACAAAACACAACACTGCACCAATCAGCATCTCCTCATAGAGATGCATTGGATCAGTGCTCCTCCATGGGGAACGTTCAGCGCCTCCATGCAGAGTTTATCTGAAAAAGCATTGTTTACATTAAAATGGAATCATTTTGACTTTGAGTTAAAATTTATTTTTTTATTTTTAATTGAGACTTCTTTTGTTCTTTTTCCCTTTTCTCTTTTGTTCTTGTTCTTTTGCCCTAATGTTGTTCGTGCCGGATATGTATAATTTTTGCTGAAGGTCGAATGGGTGCAGGAGAAAAGAAGAATTCATGTAATGTGCAGTATCGACGGCCGTTCGGGTGTGCAGCTCTCAGTATTGCTGATCTCCTCACTGGGGAGTCAAAAGATGACCTCATCTTAAAAGTGTATATGTAAGACCATCTTCATTTAATATTGTTTTATAATCCTTGGGTATAATATTAATGTAATCCTATGGCTTATCAGCTTGGTTATAGCGCAAATATGATTAAAATTATTATCTTGAGGTCATTTTAAAGTCTGTTCTTGGATAGCTCTGACACTTTATAGATTAACTTTTTTTATTGCAATTTATTTAGTTTAATGTGCAAAACAGTTAATAAAGCTGATAAATGACAGAATTGGGTAGATTATTCCCTAGATGTATTGTTACATGAAATAGCACAGTTAAACATGTAGTACTTTAAATTTCATGTTCTAGGTGTAACACTGAAAGTGACTGGTATCAGATTCATGAGAATATCATCAAGAAATTAAATGCCCGCTACAATCTCACTGGTTCTAATACAGGTGAGTGAGTGTCAGTTTGATCTATACTCAGAAACATGTTCTACACTATGATCTTACCATAATTACATGGTTCTATTTAGACATCCTCATAAAAGATGGAAAAATAACGAATTATTACCCGGAATATAACTAAAACAGTTTAAAAAAATCCAATATTGAAGTAAGTAGATATTGAAATGTTGGGTTTGATTACTTAGGTTTTAATGGATCTAATTACTGCTACAAACATTTCTGGAGCAAAATGGTTTATTGTATTAGCCGTGTTTTTAATTACAACTTTTATTGCACTTTAAACAGAACGAATCATTGCCAGTAGAAAGCTCATTAGCGAGCATGAATTATCAATATTGCTGGGTGGCTTAATATGCAAGCATATCTATTATATGGAAATGAAATAATTCTTACAGTGCTGCATCGCACATTGTAGTCATAAGTAGCTCATGAACTAAGGCATCCCAATGTATTAGATTTTAGAGGTGTTTCATGACCAAAAACACAGGTGTATACCCGCTGAACTCTGATCTGCAGTATATCGAAATCCAAATGGCAAAATTTTGGATTATAAATCCAAACTGTTACAAAAGAGTAGCCGGAGATTTTAATTCAAAGCAGTTATTTTTGTTTTTTTGTCATTCAGATTTCCAATGGCTTCAATTAGGAGTTTAGTGGATAAGTCCCTACAAAATAACTAAGGCAGGAATCCTGTGCTAAATAATGCAGAATCAAATGTTACCCCTTGTGTTAGGAGAGTTTCAAAAGGTTTTATGCAATGAAAGGTTGTACCCCTCTGCTGCAGAGGGCCTAGAATCAGAAGAGATGAGAAGAGATGATATGAAAGTTGACTATTGGGGTGTATGTGAGAAACTGCTACATTACAGAAAGGCTGATAACTTTAAAAGCCTTCCATCCGAGATTTCAAGAACATAACAGTAAAAGAATTATGTACGTCTGGATTTACGACTATCGGAAATAATATATAAACAGTAGTAGAGCCTTTTTTGTCTTCTGCTACCCCTTTTTCATAGCTTTTCCAATTATACATTCCTAATACCATAGAAATGAATGGTAAAGTACCCCTTTGTATACGTGCCCAATGTGTCTGTTTACACAAAGGGGGAGATTTATCAATGTATTTTGTCATAAAACTGAATTTTTAAAAAGTAGAGCATTCATCATGGCTGTTAGTTTAACCAACAAGCACTTCCCATTGGTGTTTACTCCACTTTTACAACTTTCCATAATTTTCCAAATCTCAAAAGTCTGATAAATCTTCCCCAGAGTATCTTTATAATGTGGAAGAAAACTTCCAAATTATGCGAATTGTAAACAATAGTGATACACTGATGTAACTTCCAACATTTCAAATTGGCAAAAAGGGACTCTTTACTGTGAGTGGGGGTGTGGCCAGGGGCAGGGCTGTTCTGAGAAGTTATAAGTGACTTACTAATAACAATTTATACAACTAAAATGTAATGAAACCAAGAAGAGCAGAGGGATTTGTGCCCAAAATAGGGACTTTTCCTCCTAAATAGGGACTGTTGGTTAGTATGCCCTGGGGATTAACTAGAAAGAGAGAATTTGGAGGAATGTACCGAATGTGGAGCAAGTGGCATGAGGACCGATTGATGCTGACATTTAGAATTCTGTGCCAGAATTTCTCTGTGTACCTACCCACACAAGGTGGAGGTGGGTTAAGGCAATCACCGCATCCCTGTAGTTAATTTTATACACCCTCGCAAATGCTCTTTGGGAGGACCCTGGCTCGCAACACCTGGCTAAGTTTTATTATTATCATTTTACTTTTTTTGTTATCACTATTCTTATTACACCAAGTGTGCAGTGGCAGTTCAATATAATTAATGCTAACCTTAACATCAAAATGATTCACAACTACATTTCCCAGAATGCTTATTATGGGAAATTTAGGACCGTGCGGGATGACTAAGGTAACCTTCATTGTGTTAAAATATAGTGGGCACTGCAAAGAATTGCTGTGTTGTTGCCAGGCTGCGTGACTGGTGAGAATACAAACAGCGGTGAGTAATGGATTGTTTGGTAAATGGCCTTTTTTCCCTTGCCTTGAAAAGTGTTAGCAGGAGAAATGTTAAGACTTCTGTATGATCACGCTGAGATGTCTCTAGCACTATTTTCTCCCAGGGTAAGTTGTAAAGTGAACGTTTATGATCCAATATTCTTGTTTTATTGTCAGACTGTGAAGACGGGCAGAAGAACTACACACTGAAGGTTATTGCTTGTAGAGTCTTTAGAGGTCGTAGAAAATTGCAAAAATAATATGCCTTCCCTGGCCAGACGCTTGACCATCTTCTCAATCATTCCAACATTCTTCACCTGCTTGTTTTACCTACATTAAAGGCCTATAATGATACAATTATCCTTCTGGCATGGACAGAAGAGTCGTAAACCAGCTTTAATGCACATTCACTCTTGTTTTGAGCATAATTGGATAAAACACAAAAGCTGAAATTCTTCTTTCCCCTTGTTGTGAATATAAGCAAGGTTTGGCTCTGCAACCACACAGATCTACAATTCCTGTTACATTCAGACACACTGCCAGATGAGTTAGAGGTTGGGTGTACTCAAAGCAATGTGTCCTTTTTAATTATATTTTTTATTGTAACATGAGATAAGGGGAAAAATAAATGCATTTTTGATAACTGCACGTTTTCTCACTTGGCAGAATTAATCCAATTTTGTTTGTGTCGCACAAAGCAGGTGAAAAGCGATTTGACATGTTTAATGGTACCTTGTCCAAAGCTCTTCCATAAAACACTTTATAAGAAGCAAAGATTGGTGACGATTTGCTTAATTTTGTCTTGACACTAATTGCCCAGAAATATGCCCCAAATAATCCTAATGAGTGGATTTTTTATGAAAGCCATCGCTGACAGATTTGTAACATCATGCAAACACTTTTGGAATCTCTGACACTTTTTGACAGTTCTATGGTCCATATGGCAAAATTGATTGGCTGGCATTAGATTGGCACTGCTCCAATATG
This sequence comes from Pelobates cultripes, assembly GCA_933207985.1. Taxonomy (NCBI): domain Eukaryota; kingdom Metazoa; phylum Chordata; class Amphibia; order Anura; family Pelobatidae; genus Pelobates; species Pelobates cultripes. The sequence goes on along the minus strand of OW240914.1, from coordinate 334,485,068 downwards.
CTCCAATACTAAATTTCAGCCTCGATAAAGCTGCCCAATATACCGTAGGTGTTGTCATTGTTATGTGGAAGTCTTTAGATGCACCAACAGCTCAGCCTTGAAATGGTTGGCCCGCACCCACTAAGAACAATAATTGTAAGAATTCTCTGTCCTTGGTTGGAGCCTTCACTGATGATTTCAGAGCTGCTCTGGAAGGCCAGTGGACACGATGCTAAGCTTTGGATGGAGGGGGGTAAAGCCCACTTCCACTGAACTACAAAGCAGTGGAAATGTATTTTTGGAGAGATCACCCCTCACTGCACCACATATGAGTCTGCCAGGTTTGGTGGATGCCAGTAGAATGCTATCTGCAAAGTTCTGATTGTGAAACATTGTGAATATGGAGACATGGCCCATGTTTCCATATTGTCTTTGTCAGATCTCCAACTGGAGACTGTATTTTTAATTCATGTACCAGTCTTCCAATAATTACCCCCGCCTTTGTCTTTTCCCAAAATGTGGATCAGTTCACATATAAAGTAACTGTTATACAGTGATGGGTGATGCAGAAATGAACAGACTGTTTATCATTTAACCAGTGATAGAATTATTGCTTCCAGTGCCATTCTGCATTTACACAAGGGATGATAACATTGATTTCAGCAGCAGGATTATTGTTAAGACGTATTCATCGATTTTTATCTAGAGAGAATGGTAAGGTTTAACAGCAGACTAATAGGCATTGCACTTTAAAATTAATTGGAACTAAGGTGTCTGATAATCATTAACATGCTAGATAGTGTTGGGCTTTTGTCATCAGTGCTGCTGTTTATACTACCGTTGTTTTGCTCTCTAACAGTATTTTAAATTATTAGTTTCCAAATGATCTATTTGGTAATAGTGTATACTGGAGAGGTTAATACAAGCAGATTATTTTTGTTCTTTAAATAGACTGGATTATTTATTTTATTTTTCTTGTTTTGTTATAATGTTATATGTGCTTTGTTGTTTCCTAAGGATCTTTTTATATAACTGTATAGCATTTCTGTATCTTGCCGTGTGCAAAGGCTAGCTGGTTTAACATTTTAGATTTTGATCTTAGAGATATTCCATGATTTTCCATTGATAGTTTGCAAGCATAAACCAGAGAGGAGTAAGTGAAAAAAAGATAGAAAGTCATGGACGGAGGGGGCGGACAATCTTTTCACTTGGCTTTTGATGAGCTGTTGTTTTGAAGGTCACATTGACCTCATTGTGTAACTTATCTGTTTTGTGCTTTTCATATAGGTTTTATTTTGGAAAGAATGCTTTCACTTTCATAATTTATATATAAACTTATTTATTTATCTTTTCATGATACAGTTTGACTTTTAGGGTTCATCGGGGCTTAATATTATATATTAAACCTCGTCCAGGGGAAAAGCATTTTATACACCCCATTTAACATCTATCATATCACCCACTAAGTCATATGGGAGATAGCTACTTTTCCAATTTCGTAATTCAACACTCTTTACAAGCTGCAAGAATGAAATGTGTTGTTGTCATGGAGCTGATTTAATTTATACTACATTAGGGGTAACCGCTGAGGGAATATAGACTGCCTTGAAGGATATCCACGTTTCTAGTTCTTCAGTAATGCATGTTGCTGGTCTCGTCTACGATTTACAGCTAATGAAGAGAACATAAAATAACAATACTGATTAAAATCATACAGTTTAAGAGCTGGATTTATATACTTCATGGTGATCTGCCTTCTATGAAGCTGCCCTCATATAGACTATCAATCAGGTATGCTAACATAGGTTAAGCAGCATGAGAAATAATAGTTCAGGTGATTGCCTCCACAATTTGTCCCAGTGAAGAGTCCTTGTGGAACTCCATGTGGAAACCAATTCTGGAGAAACATCCATAGAAGTGTGGCAACGATCACTGATACCGGTGGAATTTCCCTGTTTATACCTCATTTTGAGAACCTTTCCTATGCTTTCCTATGAGACTGGCTGAATGCGTGCGCAGGTCCTGCCACGCATGCGCATTCAGACGAAGAGGAGGATCGGAGGCGGAGAGGAGGAGGAGAGCTCCCCGCCCGGCGCTGAAAAAAAGGTAAGTTTAACACCTTTCCTTGCCATCCAGCCTGGCGGGAGTTGGACCCTGAGGGTGGGGGCACCCTCAGGGCACTATAGTGTCAGGAAAACAAGTATGTTTTCCTGGCACTATAGTGGTCCTTTAATACACATTTGAGTATTTCCAGGTTTCATTTCTGTGGGACCTCTGTCACTGTCTATTGGACAGTATTACATCAAGTACAAATTAGCTCCATTGTAACCTTCTTACAGACTATGTGCCTGACTCTGAACACCAGTGTGAAATCAGAGAGACTATCAAACAAACATAGGATGTTTCTAACATTAGCCCTTTTATATTCTATGAATGTTCTAGTGTAAGGCGCAGAAGGCTCTAGCATGGAACTATTGCTATTTAAGCCGACTGTGTGATTTTTCTTTGACTATACATTAAGCTTATATGTAGGTGCAATTTTTATTTCTCAAGGTGCTCGTTATGTCTTATTTCCACCTACTGTGTGGTTTCATTATTTTTCAGAGCTGGTTTATTGAAAGCCACATTTCAGCTATTTTGATATCTTTACTTTTCTCACAAGAGTCACTCCGTAATTAACTTGTATACAGCTTCATAGTCTGCTTATCAACTTGAAAACCATTCAGAAAAGGCTTTACCTGCCTGTCATGCCAGCTGGAATTACCATAGGGGTTGTCTGTATAATCCACCGTGTGGGTTGACAGCCCTTTACTAATTCCTTTTATTTGGCAAGCTGTAGGCTGCTTATAGAGTAAGTATCAATGATGCAAATAGCCTTTAAAAGTATTGCGAATGTTCAGCTTCTGAGCCTGTCTTCTGCTCTTTGATTCTAGGTCTGGCTGTTTCCCTTCAGCTGTTGCATGGAGACATTGAACAAATTAGGAGAGATTATTCCTCTGTGTTTACCCGTGGGGTCTCGATAACAAGAAAGCTTGGCTTCTCTGATGTTATTATGCCTGGTAAGTAAAAAAAAAAAAACGAAACGGAAAAAAACATGAATTTCAATTTATGCCACTGCTTCTCAGAAATTGTTATCAGAACTCCTAAGTAGTGTGCTTGAGTATGTTTTTTTTTTTTTTTAATTTGTATTATTATTATTTTTTTATCCTATATGACAAGAATGGACAAGTACCCACAGTTATTATGTTACATTAGTGTGACAAAGCATTATGGGAGTTGTAGTACTACATTGCAGGGGAATGGGAAAACGTTTCTTAAAATATATTGTTTCACTATTGTTCTCAAATATTTACTTTCAACAGGCCTTTTGTATCATGATTTATAATTGTTATAAATGCTTTGCATGAATTTCAAAAGTAGCAGATTTAATTAGTTATACTGAGTTAATTAAAGCTTATGCTAGCTTTAGTGTACTAATAATCTTAATTTTAATAATGACAGGAGGCGAGTATTTTGCATAATCTTCATTTACTACTCCATAGCAGCAAAGACATATAAAGAAAAAAAAGGAACCAATCAGAGACAGGCAGAGAGTATAAGATACGCCTTCCACTGAGTCACTTCCTCTTGATAACGGCGACATCACAAGTCACACAATCAACCGAAGAACCATACGGAATAACGAAGACCGTTCAAATTCCAATAACGATGAAGAACCGTTGGATTCATTCAAAACTGGGAACAACGAATTTACTTGTACGCTTGATGTAGAAGATCTCTATGTCTTTTAAGCTGAAAGAGACGCAGAACGTTTTAGTGATCTAAAATGTAAACCTAAGAATAACCCTCACATAAAAGATGCACAATAATTTGGTACTATCACAATCTATCGTGATCTATAAAATGTAACCTATGTGCCATAATATAGCTACATAATATAGAATATCTATACATATATCAACTATATATGAAAAACAAGCCCAACTTTCCATCTAGAGTGAAAACAGTCAATTACATAGTCACAAGAAAACAACCAGTACCATATTTATAACATACATCACCTACCTGGAGATGCGAACCCACATGAATGGGAGGAAAATTCAATGGGGGCGGGGGAAGAAATACTCGCCTCCTGTCATTATTAAAATTAAGATTATTAAAGTTAGCATCATCTTTCATTTTATCAGATGCCTCATCCGTTAGGGTCAGAACCTGGGCGGGTGGCCCAACATGGGCTCCCTTGAACCCTTTCTCGACCCCTTTCATTGGGTCTCTACCCCCTAGTGCCAGGAAGGCCAGCGTCATCTGGTCAAAATTTGGGGTATAGGCAACTCTAGTGCACTCTGATCTCAGCCGCTTGTGGACCTTCTTGTACAGTGCCTTCGCAGCCAGAAGTGCATGTGTCCAATCTCCCGAGCATGAGTGATGAATGTTTCTCGGGTCAGACAGCGCCATCCGACTGCGCCAAAACCAGCTCTTTCTCCACATCACTCACATGCTGGGCTCACCCAGAAAGGTCTCATTCACAAAGGAGTTGGGAGTGCTTGCCATTCTTCGAGAAACGATAGTGATGGTGGGAGCTCCTCGTCCGAGGAAGTGTCATAAGTTGGAGGGTTTACAGGCCGTTTACGTTTTCCCTTCTTTTTTTGACCCTTCACCTATCCAGTGGCGCTCATTGGAAGAGGAGTCGGACTCCTCCGAGATGTCTCTCTGTTGGGAGTCTTGAGTGGCAGGAACGCCTTGGCTGAGGCCTTCTCCACAGAAGTGGCAACTGCCACATGGATTACTTCCTGAAGGTCTGAGGGCATCTGAGTCTTCCATTATTAACACCCAGTATACTTGGGGCTCAGCAAATAGATTTGTGAGTAAATAGGCAAATTGGTAGCAGGGACTGCTAGAGGTTATGGTGGTCAAGAATGCGACCCATAGTAATGTATGTAGAGGCAACGCTGGGGGTCAACCAGGTAAAAAGGAGACTTCAAGCACAGCTCCACTCGGCAGCGGTATATGGGGGCTCACCCCAAGCCGGATTACTAGATATGAACCTGACTGGCTGACCCATCCCTAGGTTAATACTAACCTTGACAGGTCCCTGTAGCAGACAAGGTGAACAGTAGCCAATTTCTGCACCAATTCCACTATATATATCTGTAATAACTTGGCTCACCTAGTAATAATAAAACCTCGAGGAGTACATCCTGTAGGGAGGTATGGTGGCAAAGACAGGCCAATCATATGAGCTGTTACAGTGACAGACAGATCAAATAGACAATATTTTCCGGCAAGGTAAGGTACCAGGGTATGTGACAATATGATGGGGGGCTCACCCCCAGTAATATTAGTATAGACGTATTCCAGTAAAAGCAGCAGCTAGCATAAGCTTGGATACATTTATAAATCAGGGACTCACCCTTTTTTAATTGTTAGCAACCGGCAAGGGTTAAATGGCCTCCTAGGATCTCGCAAGGCGCGATCCAAGGTGGTGCGGGAAATCTGTCAAACGGTCACTTGAAATAAAGCGAACAGCGACAGAACAATAATACAGGAAAAAACTGAACAGAGGAAAAAATGAACAACCCAAAGGGAAACCACCGAACACTGAGGATGTGCGTTTTGGAAGTAGAATGGCCCAAAGGGTCGACCAGGAAGGAATACAAACCACCGAACGTGCATTGGTTTTACACGTTCGGTAGATTGAAGGACAAAAAACAGGCGTACACGAACGCACAAACCCGTGCAAGTGCCTGATAGAAAATACAAACTGCCGAGCGAACATAAATATACACATTCGATTGAAAAGGAGAGAATAGATAAACGCGGGCGTACGTCCTCACTATCAGATAAAACTCTAAACAAATACTGTACATATACAGTAAGAAAATAAATCAATCAATCAAGTAAATAAGTAAAATTAAGTAAATATAAAGACAAGCCAACAAAGTGTAGACTCACAATATTCTGACCTGACTTGTGATGGAGCAGCGATCCTCCCAAGAGCCTCCGTTCCCCACCCTGTGGTTTTCCCAGTCCACACTGATCTGGCTCACAAGCTGCTACAAGCCCCTGCAGCCTCCTGCAGCCCACATCTCACCTGCACTAGGCACGTCAAAATTGCGTCCGACGACCATATTTTCAGGCTCACGCCTCCTCAGCCTTTACATGAGTGACTGGACGCCATACTCCAACGCTTCTGGGAGAAACTGGAACAGCGCGCTCCCCAACTACCCCCTACTCATGGGAGGGATGCAAAGAAGAACGGGGCTATGGGGCGGAACAATCTCATCATGGGTGCAGCAACACGCCAAGCACCCACCACACGTGCCACGTACCCATCAAGATGTCATGAGGAAATTCCCTCTCGTGCTGTCCCATGGTTCACTGCTAAAATGTTTTCAAATGGTTTAACACCACCCAAATGCCACCCGCCGCTGGCAGCGGACGACCACCAGGACTCTCCGCAGCACCCAAAAAGGGAGAGACCTGGTCTCACTGAGCACCTGAGTCTGTAGCCCAAGGATGCCGACCTTATACAAGGCATGGAGCAGGGAAGAGGCCTCCCGCCACCTATGACCACTCTCCACTCACCGATACTCCCAGGTACCCGCTCCCATGAAGCCCAGCAGAGGAATTGGCTGCCACGAGAAGTCCTGAGCTCCTCCAACCAAGCCAAATAACTCACTAAAGCTGACTCAAACCCTTTGACTATTCATTCTGCCGTTATCTGCCACTGAGTTAAGGCATTGATTGGAGAGGGACTTATCATATCGGATCCACGGTTGGAAGTTGTTTAACATCCTTGCTTGACTGGCCCCTGCATGATAGTTAATAATTGGCCATATTGAAGGGCTTAGAAACAGCACAGTCCGCAATGTCCCTGTCCCTCACTTTGTTGGGCCTTGCTATGCCCTTACCTGATTTTGTGCTGAGATAGAGCAGGGCGTCAGTAATAATGCCAACCTGCATACTTAGCCTGTTTTAATGCCAGTTCTGTTATTTCCACAAAGCCTAGTACCTGACTTACAAGCAGCATGTTAATTTACATTCCTTTTCCTCTGTAGACATGAATGCCTTATACGACATTGTAGGGTTCAAAGAGCGCAGTTTAGCATACTGTACAAGGCTACAGTTACAAGCATGCTTTATCATATCACCCTTATCTAACACACCTCTTGAGTTTATCCGCTTAGTCTTAGTCAATGTCATAGGCGTAGCTTGTAATTACTAACTAAAAATTGTGCTGTTATTGCATGTCATGACACTGTTTATTTTGTATTTTCTCACTAGCTTTCGCCTGGTGTTGTGGCAACACAAGCTTGTTTGTACTTCTAAGCACTGCAAAAATAAAGATTGAGAAAAAAAAAAGATTTGAAAATATTTTTCTTGTTCACAATGGATGTAAAAAGACTTCTTTGTGTGCTGGAAACAAGAATATGTTAAACAGAAAATTAAAACATAAAGATAATGAAGCCACAGTAATTGAAAGCAACTATAGTGGTGGTGGACGTAGACTCAATTTTATTACCCACAGTCTGAGAAATGTGTCACTATCTTGCAGTGGGGCACAAGGTTTCATCATTTCTGAGAATCAATACTTCTTCCATTGTAAAGTAAACTGTGATTCATGTATTACCTGTAAATAAAATGTTTTCCATTTTGCTGAGAATAAACCAGCTTATTGTTTAGTATACATTTTACAGAGTTTAAAGCTAAGTTTTTAGCTGAAATGTTAAATCTCTGTAGCTATACCTAATATTCTCTTAAAGCCACACTCTAGGCATTATAGCAACATCATCAAATGGAAGTGCTCATGGTGCATGGAGCCTTCTCGTGCTGTCCCATGGTTCACTGCTAAAATGTTTTCAAATGGTTTAACACTGAATGAGGGTCCGTGGGCAACCGCAGTCTGTCCCTATGTGTTGAAATGCATCCACATTATCTCAAGCAACAATGGAAGGCAGTCCTAGGCTAACACTTAGTTGCCCTTTGTATGGGGAACCTCACTCATTTAAAAAGGATTTAAGGTGGCGGCGCTACAAGACTCCCAGCAAATCCCTCTGATCTCTCTCCTCTGACTAATGTCAGCAGGGGGCTTGCATGATCCAATCACAGACTTCTCATAGATTGTGATTGGACTGCATGCACATAAATCTGAGCCTGTGAAGTGGAGGGGGGGAGGTCAGGAATTCTAATAAATTAAAACACCATCAAACCAAAATACAAGCAAAGGAGGGAGGGGAGGTATCGCACAGGGGTAAGGAGGGAGGAAGTTAAAAGCAGCCTCCCTTTTCAGACACTCTGCTTGCAAGTGAGAAAATTATTACGTCAGTTACCTGCGCGCTGTGCTCGTTGACAACAGACATAACATATGTACAGAATTGACATACAGGAAACCTGGAACAGAGTCATACGTGGCCGGTGGTGTAAGTAGCCCTCGGCACGCAAGTCCAAATAAGTCTGGATGTGCAGTCTCTCAAGCAGAAACACTGCACATCAAGACTCCTACCACCATGAACACTTCAAATCACTGTAGTGGTCATGGTGGTTGAAGTAACCCTTTAATATCAAACTAATGCAGAATATGTTTGCCCAATATAAATGCTAACAATAATTATAATGCCTGTGAACCTTAAACAGAATAAACTCTGTCCATGTACATACTGAATTTAGCAAAACACTGAATTGTAGTAAACTGAAACCCAAATTGCAACATTTAGGCAAAAAAAGACAAGTAATGGCTACAGCTGAGTTCTACAGTTTGTCCAAAACAGTACTTTTTCGCTAAATTGTGCAATTTGGCATCCAGTTCATTCCTAGTCAGCATTAAGTCAATACACTTTTCTTGTGTGAAGCGAGGGTAGAATGTGAATAAGTATGTGATAAGTGTATACAGTGAGCCTATATCACAGTGGCATGTTCTTATTTATAACATGTTTGCAGTTATTTCCAACCTTTCTGTGTGGCAGTTTTAGACCCGATTTATATTTCTTTCAGGTGAAATGAGGAATGACCTTTATATCACCATAGAAAAGGGAGAGTATGAAAAAGGAGGTAAAAGTGTGGCTAGGAACGTACAAGTAACAATGGTCATTGTCGGCAATGATGGTCAAATCCTAAAGGTAACTAACATTAATTGGCTATTTGTTTAATGTCATCATATAGATATTTTAAATCTGGCCCATTGATTTCTAGAAAGGCAATGTGATATTTTAGCACGGATGACACTTTAATCATTAAAGGGATTTTAAACTGAGCAATTTTCTGTGCAATAATGAGCCAGCTGCAGTCATATGAAGCTAGTAAGTCTTTTCTAAATATACAATTACCTGAACAAGAATCCAGTCTGTATCCAGTCACTATTGTAACAATTCTAGAAGGTTCAATACCAGAGCTCGAAGGTGAATATCATATAGCTCTTTCATTAAACTAATAAGTGAAAGCCTCCATAAATATTGGTTTTTAAAGTCACATCCAAGCAATTCTCAGTTGAGATTTACAAAATTATTTATATAGGCACATACATCTGAATCCTCTACACACACACACACGATCTCCTATACATAATCTGTGTCCTTTACACACACACTGCACCACCTACACACATTCCTGACATACAAACTCTGGATCCCCTATGCACACACCACATTCCTTGTAAGCAAACACATACTACATTCTCTAAACACACACTATCTACAACCCCTACACACACTACATCACCTATACACACACACTACAGCCCGTATGTGCACACTCGTTACATCCCCTAGACACACAATGCTCCCTATACACACACTCTCTACAGCCCCTAGCCACACATATTACACCACAAACACAAATCAAATCAACTTATTTACACAATACCACACCACAATCAGCTCACTCTACACACACGCAATCCCACAAGCAGGCTCCAAACACATGCACAATACACTTTCCTGGCCCTTTTGTCCTCTGGTATCCCACTTATGGAGACACCAGAGACAAGTTACAAGCAAACACAGTGCAAGCATGTTATTAAATGCACTGCGCAGAACAAATGAAGGGCCTTTTTCTCATGCTAGAGCTCTTCAGCGGGGCTCTGCACATTGAACCAACATGCTCACTTTGAGAGGGGGCGTGCTTGTCATTAGTGATGACAAAACACACCCTCTCTGGCCCCGCCCCCTTCTCAGGGGCACGCTGTGATTAAAAAATGCCCGGGCTGAATTTTTTTCCCAGTCCGGCTTGTATGGTACATATGCATTCCTTGCTTCAAATAAACATAATGCTAATATTTTACAATTTAAAAGTGCTCTGTAACGAAGGGGTTAAGTATCTGTTTTTTTGTTTTGATTTTTAATCTGTGATTCTCAGACCAATCATCAAATACCGCCAATAGCATACCGTGAAAACATTCAAATGGATAAAAATGAGGGTGTGAATGGAGTGGAGGTCAAAGGACGGGTTCTATACCTGGTTTAATAATTCCTATGTACATTTAATATATAGTTTAGATAAATGCTTGTGACGCTTCGGTATAAATTTAAATGCACCAATCAAGCTGGGCTCCTAGAAAAGAGGGTCAAAAAGGTGTTTACATTCCAAAGAGAGACTTTTCCTTAGCTAACTCACTTGAATTCTCTTTCATTGAGGATATCATTTAAACTTTTTTTGTTGGTGATAAAATCATTATTCAAAATGGTTTATCTCAAAGTGTAGTTTAGGGCACCAGTTGTCTCCAGGGCCTTTTAGATTTCACAAATGAGTAGTGTGATTTTGTGTGAAACAGAGAAACATATACACAAGTAGTGATGTCCCGAACTGTTTGCCGAACGGTTCGTGAACGGTTCGCCACGAACGGTTCGTTGCGGACTCATCATTGAGTAAACTTTGACCCCGTACCTCACAGTCAGCAGACACATTCCAGCCAATCAGCAGCAGACCCTCCCTCCCAGACCCTACCTCCTGGACAGCTCACTAAGAATGCAGACGGAGGGCCTGGGAGGGAGGGTCTGCTGCTGATTGGCTGGAATGTGTCTGCTGACTGTGAGGTACAGTCAAAGTTTACTCAATTATGAGACGTGGCCTGTTCGCGAACCGTTCGGCGAACAGTTCGGGACACACATTGTGATCTAAATATAACACAGTCTCTTGCATAGAAATGTCTCCTATTTCAAGAACAAAAGGTCTTTATCATGGCACTAAATATTAGCTTGTTTTATATTCTAATAAAAATGTATCTTTAAATAAATCCCAGCTCTTTATACGTACATATCTTGATTAAGAAATGTCCTTCCATTAAATTCATTTCAGAAATGTTTTAATAAAATAGAACACTGACAGACAGCAGGCATAATCTACCTCTGTGTGTGTCACGTTAATGGATATGTCTCAATAACAGGAAAATTATGTTTCTCAATACTGGTTACTTTAGCCATTGTAGACCTAATTTATTTTTCATCCTTTTCTATAAAACAGCACATATTAATGATACCTTGCTGCTAAAACTTTAATGTAACTCTTATTTACCTTTCCTATTTCTTTGTCTGACTTTCTATGTCTTAATTGTTTTCTTCTCTTTTTTCCAGGATTACATTTCCGTTGGTTCTGGAGAACCGACCGCCAACGAGTATCATTCATTTGTGTTGTATCACAATAACAGTCCCAGGTGGGCTGAGCTGCTAAAGCTACCTGTCCCTGTTGATAAATTTAGAGGCGCACACATACGATTTGAGTTCCGGCATTGTTCCAGTAAGACTTGCTCTTAATTTTTAACATTTGGTTTATTTTGTGCATTGCCAGTTAAGGTTACTTTAGGTAACTTTTTAAATAATTAGGAAAAGTCACTGTGTATTACAATTATGGCAGCTTAACAATTCTTTTTGCAAGTTTGTTTCATGTGAATTCTATATTTTCAGAAACCCTATTGTCAATAGAACCAACCTCACATACCATGCAGGTTCTACCAATGTGATTCTATAGAAATGAGAGCTCCACTAAGAATTATTAGTTACATCACATTCTTGGAGATCCTTTGTGATAAATACTAGTTTGTAAATAGTAGTTTACAAATAGAAGTATTGGTTTCTTTTTTTCATTGGGGTTTGCTGACATGATATGTTTTGACTTGAATGTCCATTATCTTGGTAAAAAAATGTGCCTGACTGCAACCCAAGATCACTTAGTGAAATCATTAATATCCAACAAGCTAAGGTTTCTGTAGACATATTCAAAAGATCACTTTTAGTATTTTGGTAGCAGAGTTTCCTCTGAGTTTAGCAACTTGGGCAACAGATATGAAAAGTCCATTTGAAAATTCAACCCAGACTTTCCCTAAGTATGGTTTTGTAAATCCCCACCTCTTAACTTAAAGAGAATGGACAATTTAGAGACTAGGTGGGGGAAAGTTAAAGGGACTCTCCAGTGCCAGGAAAACATATCAGTTTTCCTGGCACTGCAGGACCCTACAGTGCCCCTCTCCCTCCCGCCCCTCCCCCCAAGTTGCTGAAGGGGTTAAAAACCCATTCAGTGACTTACGGGGGGGGGGGGACCTAATAGGCATGCGTGGCAAGGCTGCGCATGCGCATTAGACCTCCCCATAGGAAAGCATTATTCAGTGCTTTCCTATGGGGATTTCAGACGCTTTTTGTGTTTTAAGAAGCCGGAAGTCCCTCTAGTGGCTGTCTGTTAGACAGCCACTAGAGGAGCACATAACCCTGCAAGGTAATTATTGCAGTTTATGAAAACTGCAATAATTACACTTGCAGGGTTAAGGGTGGTGGGAGTTGGCACCCAGACCACTCCAATGGGCAGAAGTGGTCTGGGTGCCTGGAGTGTCCCTTTAATTAACAATGTTGTTATATCATTTTATTTATATTAGAGTGCAAGCTTTTCATACTAGCTATTTATTTTATCTAGACATCTTGTTTTGTATAAGTAGAGCTGAAAGTTTTTCGTTTCCACTTTTATTGTGAACTGAATATCTAGGAATGAAAATTGGCAGAAGGAAAAGTAAGGTAGAAAAAAACAAAACAAAACACTTCCCCACTTCCAGTTAACTAGACTAAGAATATACTGTAATTATAAATGTTTTATTTTGTATCATCCTGCTATATTTATCTGTGGTTTTGTATTGTGGAGAAGATTTTAGAAATAAGGACAAAACACTGACTCCCAAGTTTTCTTTTCTTTATTCCAGTAAATGAGAAGTTAAAGTAACAATGAAATATTGTTTCTTTCCTAAATACTTATTCGCTTGTATTCGTTTGTATTGACAAGAAAGCTTATGAATCAACCAATTCATATAGGCATTTAGCTCAGTGTTCTAGCAGGATTAGTGAAGTGCTTTATTGAAGTATTAATCTCTTGTTCTATTAAAGGGAACTCCAGTCCTCTAAAGAACTTGACACTGTCTTAATTTATAAAAATAATTTAATTGCATACTCGAAATAACCAATCAGAAAGCAGGGAGGGTTTCCTTTCCCACTCACTTTCAATGCTTGTTCAAAAAGGAAGGACAATGCTTCTCTTAGAAAATCATTAGATTCAATGCTTCTCTATATAAGAGAAGCAGATCGAGTGCTTGTCGTACATATGCAATGTGTCTCAATGCATCTGGCTGACAGAAATAAAAAATGGAAAAAGGTGAGGCTGTGTCAAAGAGCCTGTCTTGGCTCTGGAGTGAAATTGTGTTTATTTTATTAATGAAAGGGGGAACCTTAACACTCCACTTGTAATAATAAATATAGGACAGAAAATTTGCAAAAAGTTAATATGTTTATATAGTGTCACCAAAAATAAAGTTTACACAACACCGGTGCCCAAATTCTTTGAGTAGGGAGTTCTATGGTCTCTAAAGTGCACTTCAGTTGATGTGGTATTCACTGCTTAGACATACTCGTTAACGATCATAATGATCATCCATAAGTGGGATGATTTTTTTGTATTTATTGTCATTTTGAAAATTAAACTAAAATCAGCATTACAATCTTAAAGGAAAATGTTTTGAGCTAGCCAATAACTTTTTTCTGACCTTATTGTACTTCACTGATGAATCTATAGAATATTTATATAAAAATTAAATAAAATGTAAAATGGTCACGAAGGCATGCATGGGATTAAATAAGTAATGTCCACCAGCATTGCTAATTATTTACACAATTGTATTTTAACCTATTTCTATATGCTGCTTTTTCAAACATCTGTTGCCGCCATGCAAACTTTTTTTATCTGTAACATTAACGGATTCCTTTTAACGTTCTATACTAGATAAAAAATATATCCCAGTCTTTCAGAAGGCAGGCTTTGCAGAAGGAGCACTGAGAGCCATTTATAGTAAACTTTTACATTTGCTTGTTAATATTTTAGATACTAGCCATTACCTATAAGAACTGCCTTTGTGAGTTTTTAAACATTTCAGACAAAGAGAATGTTATCTGCTATTAACTGAATGAAATGCAAAGATTTTTATTTATCCACCATGGATGTGAAAGACTATCCTGTGCAGCAGGAACCTTTCGAAAAAACAAACAAAACAAAAAACCCCAGCAATTTTTAAACTGCTCTTTATTCAATGCAAGGCCATTTTGAATACATTATATTGATGTTTCCAAGTAATACTCGTGTTTATATTATTTCAGCAAAAGAGAAGGGTGAGAAGAAGTTATTTGGCTTTTCTTTCATGCCTCTCATGCAAGAAGATGGCAGAACATTTCCTGATGGAACCCATGAGCTTATCGTACATAAGGTAACATCCAAGCAATGATTCATTTTGGTTTTTGGTTTTGATGGATTTGGTGGCTTTTTCTGTGTATGTTTAGGGACCTTTGACCCTTTTCAATGTCTTTTTATAATAAAGACACTTAGCAGTAATGCATTAAAGGAACACTATAGGGTCAGGAACACAAACTTGTATTCCTGACCCTATAGTATTAAAACCACCATCTAGCCTCCAGGGTCACCCCCCTGCCTCCCTAAATATAGTAACATTATACTTGTATTCAAGTATGCAGGTGCTGCTTCCCGAGCTGCCTGCTTGGCTGACATCATCAGAAGTGATTCTGTGAGCCAATCACAATGCTTTCACATATCATTGGCTGAGACTGTCAAAGATGCAGATCAGGGGCAGAGCCAGCACAAGTCAAACACAGCCCTGGCCAATCAGCATCTCCTCATAGAGATGTATTGAATCAATGTATCTCTATGAAGAAAGTTCAGTGTCTTTATACAGAGGGTGGAAAAACTGAATGGCAGTGCTGCACACTAGGAAGCAACTCTAGGAGCCATCTGAAGAGTGGCCAGTGGAGTTATCCCTAGGCTGTAATGTAAACACTGCATTTTCTCTGAAAAGACAGTGTTTACTGCAAAAAGCCTGAAGGGAATGATTCTACTCACCAGAACAAATACAATAAGCTGTAGTTGTTCTGGTAACTATAGTGTCCCCTTAATAATAAAGTTAAATAGATATTTATCGGTAGACTACAAAATATTTAAACTTTTGTAAGGACTACTTGTACGTTACCTACAGTCAAACACACTAGATCATAATGAGTTTTAACACAGGCTTACATTTTCCATCATATGAAATGTTTACTTGTGTAGAAATGAAAGCTCCCAGAGCCAAAAAATGTGTCTGGAGCTTGTCTATGTATTTGTGGCTGTTTTTCCACAATGAAATACTAATGCCTGCATATGCAGCCTGTTTATTATTCTATATGCAGAAATTCAAGGGAGAAAGTTGCCGATATGACATAGCAAAATTATTGCTATGTAAGTAGTTACTCCTGGACGCTCAGTGTTTTTGGCTGAGCAGCACATACAAAGTAATCACCTGCAGAATTTTCAGGAAGCCTTGTATTTTTTGAATACAGGAGAAAATTAAAGTATAAAACTGCTTGTTCATAAGAGGGTACTAAGACTAAAATGTGGTAAACTCTTGGATGTTGCACATTGACATCCACCATCATTGGGAATACCTGTTAATGGATTTTATCATGAGTCTCAATAAAAATATGGTGTCTGCTATATTTTATAAGCATAGTTTACTGATAAATTCTTCCATTTGTGCAGACCTGCTTGGCCATCTTGCCATGTTGCCTACCAACCTGGCCCACATAGCTAAAGGGA
Organism: Pelobates cultripes; assembly: GCA_933207985.1. Taxonomy (NCBI): domain Eukaryota; kingdom Metazoa; phylum Chordata; class Amphibia; order Anura; family Pelobatidae; genus Pelobates; species Pelobates cultripes. Next base: position 334,468,988 of record OW240914.1, on the reverse strand, counting down.
CACTATAGTCACCCGAAAAACTTTAGCTTAATGAATGGTGTATATAACATGCCCCTGCAGCACTGCTCAATCCTCTGCCATTTAGAAGTTAAATCCCTTTGTTTATGAACCCTAGTCACACCTCCCTGCATGTGACTTGCACAGCCTTCCATAAACACTTCCTGTAAAGAGAGCCCTATTTAGGCTTTCTTTATTGCAAGTTCTGTTTAATTAAGATTTTCTTATCCCCTGCTATGTTAATAGCTTGCTAGACCCTGCAAGAGCCTCCTGTATGTGATTAAAGTTCAATTAAGAGATTGAGATACAATTATTTAAGGTAAATTACATCTGTTTGAAAGTGAAACCAGTTTTTTTTTTCATGCAGGCTCTGTCAATCATAGCCAGGGGAGGTGTGGCTAGGGATGCATAAACAGAAACAAAGTGATTTAACTCCTAAATGACAGTGACTTGAGCAGTGAGATTGCAGGGGAATTATCTATACAATAAAACTGCTTTATTTAACTAAAGTAATTTAGGTGACTATAGTGTTCCTCAATCCTAATGACCTTTTTGTTATTTGGGACTCATGTAATGTTTCCACATGAGTCCCAACTCAACTCACCTCACCCCCCATATTACCTCTCATACTTCTCAAACTTGATGGCAATCCAGGTGGGGAACTGTTCAAGAGCCATTATAATGGCTATAATGACTAAATAAAATATGAAACAAAAATGCATTATGTAAGGGATTATTTACAGTATCTGCTCTTTTCTAGTCATTTTTGCTGTTCATATTTGTATTTTTCCTTTACAGTGTGAAGAAAATACCACCTTCCAAGATCCATGTCGCTACCTCAAACTACCCTTTTTGAAAGGAAATCAACATGGAAATAATAACCAGGCCATTAAAAATACAAAAGAGTCTTTTTGGATAAGCTCATTTCTTTGTTCTACTAAACTGACACAAAATGGTATGGAGTCAAAACGGAATAATCTTGAAATATTAATTCCGTTCTTGTCGGAATGCCATCTTTGCACACCTTTGTACTGCCTTGATCAAAGCCTTTTGTGTGACTAGACTGACAGTATAAACATTTAGAACTTTTATTTTGTGACATTTTTATCCCTGTTACCTTAGAAACAAAGGCACATTAGATTGTGCAGCATACCTAATTAACAGAGTATTATTAAACAATAAAAATGTGGTTGTACATACATTCACCCACACACACACCACCAGAAAGTATATACAGGCATACTCCGCTTTACATACACTCACTTTAAGTACACTCACGAGTACAGACATTCCCGCGCCTCTTCTGTCTGTGAGTGAACAGGAAATGGAAGGTTCTATTCTCGCCCGGAGCAGCTCAGTTCAGTGTCATTTCACACCTTCTGACATGGCACAGGTTAATCATCTCAAATTTATAATGTCTACTCCTAGCTGAACATTTCTATATTTTTTCTGCCCCTTCATTGTCCATATTCTGCAATCGGCACCATCCAGTGAAAGGGTTTACCCTGCCATGTACTTTAACTATGACTCAGCAGCTTAGCTGCATTAGCCACAATTCTTAGTTAAACCATAGATGCTTAACCCCTAAAGGACCAAACTTCTGGAATAAAAGGGAATCATGACATGTCACACATGTCGTGTGTCCTTAAGGGGTTAAAGTGATGAAGAGGTGTTTCTAAACAAAGTGTGCAACTAAGCTGCTAGCAAATACAAAATTGGCACTGTATTGACAGAAAATGGCCCAGTGGGCAGGTTTATTTTACTTTTCCTCCCAGTTTAAGGTTGTCGGATGAGTAAAACATTAAAGATAAATGGTACAATCTGGAATTAGATTTTTCTTTTTACTGTTTGTTTAAACTGAATAAAAGCTCACTGAATATCACTAAATAAATCACTGGAAAAAAAATACACTGGAAATCTGCAGTTGCAGTATCAGTTATGCCTGTAATTTACTATTGCAATGCAGTACATGCATTGGGAAGGGAAAAAAGGTATTGCTTCACTTTAAGTACATTTTCATACATACTCTGGTCCCATTGTGAACTTAAAAGTGGGGTTTGCCTGTATGCTACATTATATCATGTAATGAATGTACATACCACAATTATGGGATATCACTAGTGAGGATCACTGCATCATTTCTAAAATAAACTTGGTTATTCGGTGTGAATTTGGGGAATTTTTATTTTATTTTTTTTTGTTTGTGAAAATTTATAAACTAGAACAATTCACCAAGTTGTGTGTTTTCTGTTTGGTTGTTGATGAATAAACCTTAAATTCCTGATAGTGACAGTTTAGTTAGTAAACATGCAGTAGATAATGGGATAAAGATTATTTTAATTGAAATTATGCCTTTGAACTTTCAGCTTTTTTTTTTTTTTTTTAATAGGAAATATACTTGTATGTAGGCTGTCTGTCACTACCCTAGGATTAAATCAAATAACTGATAATTTATGAAAACAAAAATAAATGACTGTTATTTGTAGGCAAAAGATTAAAACCGCAAAGTGATAGATTATTAAAAAAAAATCCAGAAATTTAATATTTTTAGATTGCATTACTCTAACCATAACCATAACCTGTTTAAACTGAAAGACGATGTATAATGCCAGTTTATGACTGCAGGGTTGTATCATTCACTCTATCATGCACGTCGTATAATGAATGATGCATTATGTACTGCAGTGTTAATACAGTAATCATCATTGTGATATGCTAAGTGATCTAATTAGTTTATTTATATTTTTAGCATGCCACTATGATGATTATTGGGATTCTGTTGCACACACTTCACATTCCGTGCCTACTTCATAACCACTTGTCATGTAAGCACCTGCCCTGTCCATTCAGATAAACTAGCACTTTATTCTCTATTCCTAATTACAAAGAAATCTTTGAAAATATCTGCTATCTCTAATTAAATGTTAAGTTCAATGTTTGCGAACGTTGATTTTATTTACAGGATATTTACACATGTTTTTTGTGATGAAGTGTCTGTTTTCCACCCTCTATATTTTATGTGTCTTTCATACCCTAGGGGATATGCTCGACCTCTTAAAGTGGAGAATGCACCCAGAAAAAATCCCAGGCTGTCTGTCCAAGGTAAAAGAGATTGATGGGTCAGAGATAGTCAAGGTGAGTAGCATTTTAAGATTTTTAGATTGTTCCTGCTTCTCGATTGAACCTATCTTTATGAACCTATCTCACTTACTCTCTCTCTCTCTGCAGTTTCTACAAGATACACTGGACACCTTGTTTGGAATTTTAGATGAAAGTTCTCAAAAATATGCCTCTAAAGTGTTTGATTGCCTGGTAAGTGACTTGTCTTAGTTCTGGTTTTAGTTTAACCCCTTAAGGACACAATTTCAGAAATAAAAGGGAATCATGACGGAATATTTCCATCATGTGTCCTTAAGGGGTTAATTGTTCTTGAGTTATTGCTTTTAAACAGTAGAGTTTGTGCAAGAACTTTTATTTTTTTATTTTTTATTCTTTATTTTTGCAATGACATCAGGTAAAACATTTTGTGCAGGTTGGCTCGTGCACGAGCCTAGTGGCATTTTAAGATAACAATAAGAGATTATAAGGATGGTAAGGTATACAACTTAGGCTCAAGCGTTGGTCTCATCAGTTTACATTTCATCCAGCGTCATTGTTTTTATACAAACATTGAGTATAAACAGTTTACCTTTTCTTATAAAACAGTGGGCCGGAGTACCGGTTATCTTGGGCAAGAACTTTTTTAACTTAGGTATATTGGTCCTTAAAAGTGCAATGAATATAACTAAATATATCTACATGGTTTTATGTGAATTAGCACACAGAGAGATGGGTCAAAGTTATGAGACTGAACAACATGTCATTTAAGTAGAGCAAGAAACACCTACAACAGAAAGTTGATGGAATGAATTCAAAATTGTAACTGTGTTCTGATTAGCTGCTTGTCAGACAGAATTCAAATGGTGTTCATTGATTAGAAAATGAACAGTTGATGAGTAACTAATGCCAGCTGTAAAATATATACTCCTTCATAATTTACAAAACAAATAAGAAAGACAAGTCTCAGAACTTTGTTTATCTAATGGCAAGACATTAATTCCCTTTTTAACCAGTTGCAATAAACACTTCTCTAAACAAGGACTAAGGAATTTGGCACGCAAAGTTTCTGTAGTATTGTGGGGGTTCTCAGCTTTTATTAAATTACATGTCATATAGGTCTACCTTACGTGATAATTACATAGCTATATCTGTAGACCTGTCATGTCATTATCAACCCAAATCTACAAGCCCACTCTGTTTTTTTTTTACATATGTAGGTGCATATAATTAACTTACTTCAGGACAGCAAATTTCAGCATTTTAAACCAGTTATGGACACGTATATAGAAGGACATTTTGCCGGTGCACTTGCTTACAGGTAAAGTATGGCTTGTCAAATCTCCAGTTTGTTAATAATAGACTGCATAATGAAATGCCATGTTTAAAATATGTCATAAGAAATTGCATGGTTTAGAATGATGGCCAATTTAGTTCCTTTTTTTACTGCAGTAATATATTATGGATTTGTCTAGCTTAATCCTCATGATTAGAAAGTGATGTAAAAAAAATATGGAAAAAAATAAGCTTCTAAAATACAAGGGTTTATTCAGTAAACACCAAATTTAATGGAATCGAACACCGAATGGCAACATTTTGACTACAGCAAGCTGTGACTATAGTGACTATAAATGAGTTGGCAATTTTTTTGAAAACTGATATATTTTTCTATATTTTACAATTAACAATTTGTTTTTTTTAAATCACAATAATTTTAGGCTTAGCGAGTAAACCCCCTTTATACATAAGTATAAAGTACAATAAATGCACAGAGTAATAGAAAGACTACCCATAAAACAGTTAGCTTTGATGTTATTTTTAGAATTACAAATACATCTGTAAGGAGGCATTTTATTAGAATGATTGCCAATGGCAATAGGTGTCTCCTGTAAAAAGTTTGACAAATACACCTTGATGTATGGATTTTCAAAGTGGTGCTAAGTAATGGATCATATTTTCAGATCTTTATTTAAGATTTTTACCTCCGCACTGATCTTACCCATTGGCAACAGGGGGACTCTAAATAATAAAGGGGGGGGTTACCTATTGTCCACCTCAGCCCCCATTGGCAGTGGTGGAGGCTAGTAATATTAAAAATGAATTGCATGCCCTCCCGGTGGCTAGTGGCTAGTGGCCTCCATTCCCCCTAGTCGCACACCCCCTCCCCAAAAAGTACCTACCTTCTCCCCACCCCTACCTTCTCCCCTTAACCCAATAATAGTGAGGGGGAGCAATAAACTAAATACATGTAAAATAAAAATGTCTTACTTACCACTGACTTTTTTTCTTCAGCCCACCAAAAAGTCCAAATAAAAATCCATAGTGCAACTATTAAAATAAAGAGAGAACCACTCCAAAAAAATAAAAAATCCTGATGAAAAAATAATTAATCTTCACCCTGTGGGAAGACTGAGCTTGCAGGGCAGCAAAAGCACACTGTGCAATTTGAGTCAGATCACTCTGATTGGTTACCTTCTGAGACAACCAATCAGATTGCTCTGGCAGGTAAATTTCAAAGATGACGCTATGTCTCCCTATTATTATTTGTAGATGAGATGACAATCTTAGGGAATATAAATCCACTTGCTCAGATTAAGGTTCATATAATCTAAATGCACAAAATATGGAACATTAAATGTAAGAAAAAAATAATAATAACTTATTACCTGTTTTTATTTGACTAATTCAAATGCTACTTATTTCACAACTGTGTATATAACTGATAGAGATCTAACCAGGTAATTCCTTAGATTGTATATTTGAATCTCTAAAATAAGAAAGAAACCTGTTTTTCCATTCATGTTTAATTTTACCAATTTAAGGGTCATTTCAGAGCTCAAATTCAGAATTTTGAGTTAGTTATTTTTCATCTTTACAAAATTGCACAAACAGATACATACACTAACAAACACAGTTACAGTGACAAATACCTACATCTGCACAGATTCTTACATATGGCAAAATGTAAATATATACACCTACTCACTTTTGTTGCCAACGGTTTAGACATTAATGGCTGTGTGTTGAGTTATTTTGAGGGGACAGCAAATTTACACTGTTATACAGGCTGTACACTTACTACTTTACATTGTAGCCAAGTGTCATTTCTTCAGTGTTGTCACATGAAAAGATATAATAAAATATTTACAAAAATGTGAGGGGTGTACTCACGTTTGTGAGATACTGTACATAGATATAACTGTATAGACATATACAACCAAACACGTATAAATACACATATTACTGAATACAACATTACTACAGTCATTTGGTGGAGGTGGTCATTTATTTAGTCCCTTCTACTAGACAGACAAAAAGGCTCCTGACATCTCGGGGCAGAATTTATTTGTCATGGTGATCCACTAATGGTGTAATTGAACTTTTCCTCCCATTAAGTACAGAAGTACACTAGAGATCATGCAAACATTCTTTGGTTACAACATCAATATCTAAAATCAATATACAGATACGTTGTTTTCTACCTGGCTTTTCCATTATATATTTGAGTATTATTTTGTTAACCTGTATACTGTGTACATTAACTTTTTACTTTGTTGCTGGCATGTCTTATAGTCCTGTGTTGTGTGACAGCAGTTTGAACAGGTGGTGTTGGTGTCTGCCTCTTCAAATTGCAACTTCATATTTCTTTTATTTAATATCCACCAAGTCTCCAGAAAGCACAGTAGGAAGTAGGAAACAGCTGTAGGTAATTAAGAGCATACGTTGAGGTCTATTGTTCATTATCTCATGCTGGCTTAATAGCACATAATAATGATTAAAAAAAGAAAAAGAAAATCTTTTGAGATAACCACAATTGCTCAGTGTGTATGGTGTTATATGTATATTACGTTATAGCATTTAGTACGTAATTTTTATACATCTGATTTAGCACGCTGGTTAATGATCTTCTGTATATGGACACATTCTAATTTATGTTCTTAAGTATATTTTTTACAAAAAAAGAACATAGAGACTTTCCAGACTTGGTAAATGCTACAAAATGTCTTTATTAAAAAATTAAATATTAAGATAATCAATGTCCAACACTCCAACACAATACAATACTGAAATCTGCTTTGATGATTAAACATCTTTAGTTGGTTTACCTCTTAGTACAATGTTCTTGCCAAGGACTTGAGCTTTTATCCTTTCAATGTCAACAGAATAACTAATATTGACCTTGGTTATCATAATATTCTTTTTACCCTTTGTTGATTGGTTTAAGAGGACCAACACTTACCCAGCACTGAGAAAGGTTTCCATGCATTCAAGCAACTTGTCTTCTCCGTGAGAATATGTTGGCCCATTTATCTCGGTATAGGTAGGGGCAAGAGGTTAACATGAGGTGGTAGGAAAGCACATCATGAGACCAGCTAATTTCACAAAATGTGTAACCATATACTCAGCGATAAAAACTAAATTGCTATTTTCTGGTTTATCATTGCTTAGTGAGTATTTTTTCCCAAAACCTGAATACATCCATGTTTTACTATATTATCTGAATGTGGAATATAAATTCCGGCAATGTGTTGCCTTCCCCATCAAATAATTAAATATCCCTGCAATTGTAGCATATAATATATGTGTTTTGTTGAATTCTCTAGTGAGTTATACATTTTTGTTGTTTTGTTTGTTGTTCTGTTTCTTCTTTTTCAGTGATAATAAACACTTTTAAAATTAAAATTTCCTGACATTTGGCAACAGGGAGAATACCATAAACCCGGCAGCCAATTCACAGGGCTCTCTATTTACATGATATCATAACTTATCCATCTCCCTTGACATTTCAGGGACCTCATAAAAGTGCTGAAATGGTATATTGATAGAATAATTGAAGCTGAACGACAGGAGCATATCCAGGAGGTACTGAAGGTAATAAAGATAACACTCTGGGATTAATTGTATCCTCAAGTTCATTTTTATACCTGCAAAACATTAATATTCTGATTCATGTTGTAACGCTTTGATGTGATGCTAATAGGATATAGTGCTATTTAGGTGTACTAAGAATTACAGGTGGTTGCATAACTGAGTCATCTAGGTCTAAAACTTAGTCAAGTAGTTTGTGACTTGAAATTAGGATATAAGCACTTAAATTAAATTCTCTTTAACCTATTGAGAAAATACACAATGGCCATAAGTTGTAGTGGAGAACCAAAAGTGACAAAATCTCTTGGAAATGTTTGGAGTACTAGGGAAGAAATAACCAGGAGAAAGTGAAAATAATAAGTGTGTCGCTAATGGAGTGGAAGCCTAAGGCTGGACTACCAGTATGTCGGTAGGGGAGAAAAAAGTCAAAACGAATTGAAGCGTAGCACCTTTGAGAACATGTTGATTATATTACACTCCCTAAATGCAAACCAAAAGTATGCAAATGAAAGCATTTGGTAATACAATTTCACATTTCTATGTGTTAATTTCAATATCGCTTTAATGTACATATTTTGGTTTAAAATATTGTTATGAAACTACGTGGACCTTTCTACCAGCAGACAGTAAGGTCTTGATTTCCTATTTGGATAACCTTTTTAAGTAACTTAATTTTTTAGATAAACATTTACACAACTTTTTTTTTCCAAACTAGTATTATATCAAAAAAATAGATCATGTGTAAATAATATATATTAATAGATGGAAAAAAAATGAAAACATATTTAAAAATATTAAATAATTTTAAAAGTTTATCCAAAAATATTAAATCATTTACAAAACGTATCCAAAATACTAAATTGAAGCCTGTTTCATAAAATCTTAAGATTTTGCTCTGTTGATTAAAGTAAATAATGACATTTTTACATTGTATGTGTAGGCCCAGGAATACATATTTAAGTACATCGTACAGTCCCGCAAGCTGTTTTCTCTTGCCACTGGGGGACAGAACGAGGAAGAATTCCGATGCTGTATCCAAGAACTTCTTATGTCCATCCGATTCTTTCTGTCTCAGCAAAGCAAAGGGGCCAATGCTTTATCGCAGTCTCAGGTAAGTAGGGACACTTTAAAGATGTACTGGTTTTATTCTATTATTATTATTATTATTATTTATTTTTTATTTTTTTTACTTAACCCCTTAAGGACACAGCTTCAGAAGCTGGACATACCCTTAAGGACACCAGCAATTTTTGCATTTTTTGCTGTTTGTGTTCAACTGCAATTTGCATCTCTCTCATTTATTGTATCAACACATATTATATACAGTTTTTTAGAAAACAAAAAGGGCTTTAATTTGATGTGACATATACATATATAAATTCTAATTTATTACAAAAAAAATGAAAAATAATGTGGAAAAAAAACAAGTTTTGGCAATAATAATGTGTGCATAATATGTCCAGCTTAGGAAAAGTAATTCAAAATCAATTCATTTATGTGTCTTTAATTTACAAAGTACATAATATGTGTAGGATTTCAGTTTATTTTGAAAGTTACAGGTCACAAACTACAAGGTCTAAAATAAAATTTCAATGTGAAACAATTTTAGAAGTTGGTATGTTTGTCTTGGAGATTTAATAACCATTACAGGAAACAAAATTGCCACACAAAAGTATATATTTATATAACGTAGACATCACAGGCTATTTACCTAAGGTTAGTTTGACACTTTTTGCGTAGCCATTTCTGCTAAATATTGGAGTAAAATTGTGTTTTTTCTTTATTTTGGCATATACACATATAACAAGGTTTTTGTAATGTGTATTTCGTAAACCTAGTGTGTCCTATCCCTGTACAGAACCCCATATTGTGTTCAGCTACATCTGCTGAGTACAATGATACCCCCATTGTATGACTTTGCCCGTATTCTGTGAAGCTACAATGCCATATAACAGACCATGCTATTTCAGTTTCTATAGTTGGAATTTTCATAGATGCTCATATGTCTGATTTTGTGGCATTATAGCCATTTGACTGTTCAAAGGCCTTCCATTTGAGAAAGCAGACACTCCAGGGCATGTTATTAGGCATATATTATACCTTAACTTGCCACCATTTTCTCACCAATTTATTTAAAATTTTGTGGTGAGAAAATGTTGCATTTTCGCTGGGTATTTCTTACATTTGATAAGTGCCACTGTCATAAATTCCCCCTAAGTATGCTCAGTTAACTCTTCTGAGTAAAACAATATGCCAAATGTATGACCCAGACACTATTTTGTGAAGTTACAGTGCTGTGAAAGAGACGTGATAAGTTCAGGTTTTTAAGTGTGAACTTACATGGAGAGTTTTAATGGGTCCGTATTCTATTTTTAAATATGTTAGCAGGCTGCTTTTTCCAACTACCCCAAAAAGGCATACTATTTCTTAAAGAAGACGCCCAAGGGTATTTCAAAGGCAAATTTTGTGTGCTATGGCTTTATAAAACTTCATATGTTGCTCAGCTATGTTGTTTGAGTACAGCAATACCCCCATATGTACCTTTGCCAGGTATATGTGGACGTTGAAGGGGCACATTTCAGACACAGCCATTGCAGGTTTTTTCAAACTTTGAATTTTTACGCTGTGTTGTTACCCCACTTTGGAGTTTTTTAGCAGGCTATGTATTCCAACTATCCCATAAAAGCATACTATTTCTTAAAGAAGACATGCCTGGGTATTTCAAAAGGCATATTTTGAACCTTAGCGGGGGATCATTTGAAAGTGAAACTGCCAATGGTAGTGTGCCTCCGATATGGAGACACACTACAGGAAGATTAGACAATCAGGGGTTAATTTTCATTTTGGACGGACATTTTCCATCCAGTGTCCTTAAGGGGAGTGCTGCAATGACGGAAAATTTTCGGCCAGCGGCCTTAAGGGGTTAAATATAATTGTTTAATGATCACAAGAGATTGCGTAAATTCTAAATCTTGAATTAATGGAAAATATTGTCAAAATGGTTCTAGAGGTATCACAAACCATGACATTAAAGGTGCAACCATTTTGAATTCTTGCCATTACGTGATACGATGATTTTTTTAAAAATACAGTACATGTTTAAGAAAAAGTGTTCAAGATGCACATTCATTTTCACAGCAATGCTTAAAGATACCTCACAAATCATACATTAATATATCACAGTAACTCTCCCATTCTCTGCAACTTCACATGGTTAAAGTGGTTAACAGGTTGCTTGCCGAAGGATTTGAACGGAGATATTCTTTTTTGCACTTCGTATTCCAGAAATCTTCACCAGGAGCAATTCATGAATGTTATTTGGTAAAGGGGTGCCTTGTTGCTTTAATTCGAAACAAAGAGTTAGTCCAAACACCATGACCACTTAAGTGATTTGAAGTGGTCATGGTGCCCGGAATCTGTATTTTCAGCATTTTACTATGAAACGCTGCACGTACAGAGTTTAACCTTTTTGCTGCCAGAGGTGTAACTCAACCTCCAGCAGTACTATTGAGGAGCCGTCAATGACAGTTGCAGAAGAGGAATCAGTCAGGAGCTATTAAAAGTTTAATGGATACGCTTTTATGAAGAAGTGGGTTTTTAACGATTTTTTGAAGGAGTGGAGACTGGGTGAGCATCTAATGGAGGAGGGAAGCGAGTTCCACAGGAACGGTGCAGCCCTCGAGAAATCTTGAAGGCGAGCATCAGAGGTGAGAGTACGGACAGAAGATAGACGTAAGTCTTCAGCAGATTGTAAGGGCCTAGACGGGACATACTTGTGTATAAGGGAGGATAGATAGGTGGGAGCAGCATTATGTAGAGATTTGAAAGCAAGAACCAGAATTTTAAATTGAGCTCTATATTTTATAAGAAGCCAATGTAGGGATTGACAGAAGGGTGAGGCATGGGAGGTGCGTGCGGACAGGAAGATGAGCCTTGCCGCCGCATTCATTATGGACTGTAACGGCGCTAGTTGGGAGCACGTAAGACCACTGAGAAGTGGATTACAGTAGTCAAGGCGAGAAAGGACAGTGGAATGGACCAACACCTTAGTCGCATCTGGCGTTAAGTAGGGGCGGATGCGCGCAATGTTTTTTAGATGGAAATGACAGGATTTGGCGATAGATTGAACATGAGGCTTGAAGGAGAGGTTGGAGTCAAAGAGAACACCTAGGCAGCGAGCCTGCGTGGTGGAGCTGATGGTAGCACCGTTGACTTGAAGGGAGGGAGACACAGGAGTAACAACACTTGAGGGAGGAAAGACCAGAATTTCAGTTTTGGTCAAGTTTAGTTTAAGGAAGTGGGCAGCCATCCAGTTAGAAACAGCAGAGAGGCAGTCAAAGACACTAGTCAAGAGGGACGTGGAGAGATCAGGAGAGGACAGGTAGATTTGCGTGTCATCCGCTTAGAAATGATATTGGAAGCCAAAGGAGCTAATGAGTTTACCAAGGGAGGCAGTATAGATGGAGAACAGTAGGGTCCCCCAAGGACTGAACCTTGGGGGACACCAACAGAGAGGAGTTGGGGAGAAGAAGCAGAGCCAGAGAAAGAAACACTGAAAGAGCGCTGGGAGAAGTAGGAGGAGCACCAGGAGAGAGCAGTATCTCGTAGACCGATATTGCAGAGGATGAGAAGAAGCTGTTGATGATCAACAGTGTCAAAAGCTGCAGACAAGTCAAGGAAAATTATGATAGAGTAGTGACCACGGGATTTTGCAGCGAGTTGATCATTGGATACTTTGGTCAGTGCCGTTTCCACAGAGTGCTTAGCGTGGAAACCAGACTGAAGCGGGTCTAGCAGAGAGTTGGACTCGAGGAAGTCTGTCAATCTCGCATACACAATTTTTTCAAGGATCTTGGATGCAAAAGGCAGTAGCGAGATTGGATGATAGTTGGATGGTGAGTTAGGGTCAAGATTGGGCTTCTTTAGAATTGGGGTTACAGTTGCATGTTTGAAGGACAATGGAAATATACCAGAGGAGAGAGAGAGATTGAGAATTTTATTGAGAGGTGGAGAAAGAGAAGAAGACAGAGTACGGATGAGATGCAATGGAATTGGATCTAGGGAGCAGGTGGTGGGGCAGGAGGACTGGAGCAGAGCAGAAACTTCTTCCAATGTAGCGGGTGCGAATGAACATAGAACAGCAGAGGAAGTGAAGTTAGGGGAAGTATTATAAGGGGAAGAAGAAAGATGAGATATCTCTTCTCTGATTGTAGAGATCTTGTCAGTGAAGTGAGTTGCAAAGTCTAAGGCGGTCAAGTTAGTAGGTGGAGGAGGACCAGCAGGGCAAAGAAGAGAGTTAAATGTGTGAAATAGTCGTTTGGGTTCGCGGGAGAGCGTGGTTATGAGGGTATTGAAGTAATTAACTTTTGCAGAGGAAAGAGCCAAGCTGTATGAGCTCAGCATAAATTTATAGTGGAGAAAGTCAGATGTACAGTGAGACTTTCTCCAACAGCGTTCAACAGTTCTGGAGCATCTTTGGAGGTATCGAGTGAGCTTGGTGTGCCAGGGTTGTTGTTGGGGGCGCCTGCGGTGTTTAAATATACAAGGTGTCATGATGTCTAGTTGAGAGGAGAGGGTGGAATTGTAGAAGGAGGCTGCAGAAGTAGGACAGGTGAGGTTTGAGATAGGTAAAAGGAGAGTTTGGAGATTTGTGGAGAAATGCTCTAGGTCAA
>OW240914.1:334404386-334455254 GCA_933207985.1 Pelobates cultripes | reverse complement strand
TTTATAGGTAGTGGAGTCATTTAATTGACGATATATTTCTGAATAATATTGTTCAGAAATATATCGTCAATTAAATGACTCCACTACCTATAAAGAATTAAAAGGAGATCCTATCACTCAGATCAAGAAAGCTTATTCAGAATTATTGGATAGAGGTAAAGTACTAGAGATCTTAAATAAAAAAGAATTTGAATATCTTGATGTCACCTCCTGTAGGACTCCGGTACTGTATATACTTCCCAAAATACATAAAGATCAAAAAAATCCACCTGGTAGACCTATAGTGTCTGGAGTTGGATCACTTTTAAGCAATCTATCTGAGTATATAGATAAACAACTTCAGCCTTTAGTAACTTCACAACCGTCATACTTAAAAGATTCTTCTTCCTTACTTACACTATTAATGGATATTCAATGGAAGGATAACTACTATCTAGTCACTTGTGATGTCACAAGCTTGTACACATGTATATCACACACTTTGGGTTGTAAAGCGGTAGAATATTTTTTAAGACATCAAAGTAATATGCATGAAGAACAAATTACTTTCATTTTGGATAGTATTGCACTCATCCTCCATCATAATTATTTTTGGTTTGATAGTAAGTTTTTTTTACAACTTAAAGGTACCGCGATGGGGACCAGATTTGCGCCCAGCTATGCCAATCTTTTTATGGCACGGTGGGAAATTTTTTTTCTCTCCGAAGCACGCTGGGCGCATAGTCTGGTCCTCTATCGCAGGTACATAGATGATATTTTTTTTATTTGGCAAGGAGATGAGGAGTCTCTTGGATCTTTTGTGGAGTTTCTTAATGAAAATAATTCTGATATACGTATCACTAGCGAACATAGCACTACTGGCATTAGCTTTTTGGATCTATTTATATATATTGAAAATCAGGCCATCCATACTAAAACATTTTTTTAAAAAGTTGACGTTAATGGATACATTGATACATCCAGTTGCCATTATGGTCCATGGCTACACAATATGCCAAATAGCCAATTTTTGCGAATATATAGAAATTGCAGTGATACTAAAGTATTTGAAGAACAAGCACAATTTTTAAAAACTAGGCTAGTGGAAAAAAATTATGATCCAAAGTCTTTGGATTTTTTTATTAAAAATACCAAAGATAAAGAGCGAAAAGAAATTTTAAAACCAAAAAAGAAATTAATAGTGAAAAATGATGAAAAACCTGTAAGAGTCCCTATTGTTTTAAATTATAATGAAAACGCTAGGCAAATTAAACATATTATAAATAAATATTGGCACATTCTTAGATCTGACCCAGCTCTTAAAAATATTATAGGAGAGAAACCGACTATAATATATAGAGGTGCAAAAAATTTAAAACAACATTTAACTACTAGCTTTATTAAAGATAAAAAACAAAAAAACTTTTTTAATGTAGAACAAGGCTTTTACCCTTGTAAATCTTGCGTGGCGTGTAGGAAGACTCTTTTTAAAAAACAAAAAACTACCTCTTTTTCTTCTTGCTATAATCATCGCTTGTTCTCCATTCGCCAGGTTTTAACTTGTCAATCGACTAATATTATATATCTTCTCTGGTGCCCATGTGGTCTGCAATACATTGGGATGACCACTAGAGCTTTAAAAACCAGAATTGCGGAACACCTGGGCAATATACAGAGGGGATATCTTAAACATAGTGTGTCAGCACATTTTGCTGAAAAACATAGAAGTGATCCATCAGTATTATCATTTATGGCCATTTTTAAAAAAGAAAAAAATTGGAGAGGTGAAAATAATGTAAAAGAGTTGGCCAAGATAGAAAGTAAATGGATTTTTGAAGTAGACACATTATCTCCCAATGGACTTAATTTAGATTTTGAATTTAGCCAATTTTTAGAGTAATTTCTATATTGATAAATATTTTTTAATTTTTTATCTTTTTAAGATATTGTTATGCCTTTATTGCTTTTATTTTCCATCTATTGCCAACTCTTATTTTAATTATATATTTTATTATATATTATTCTTATATTTATATACTTGTTATATGTCTATTGCCTCATATGTATGTGCAATTGAACTGAATTAACTATTTCTTCCTTTTTATACGTTTTGTATTTACATTTCATATGTTATGGACTTTGCTATCCGGTCGGCAAGAAAACGGCATGGTGAAGTTTGCGTTCCACCATGCGTTCCATTATGCGTTCCACCATGCGTTCCAAACGCCGCTAACCGGAAGTGACGTCATTTGAAAATACCGGAAGTGACAGAATCAAACGGAGACTATACACATGTGTTTGTAATGACTTGAAGTATTTAAGGAAGCTCCGGAGACCCCAATACTAGCACTTGAAGAAGGCTTGTATAGCCGAAACGCGTCTGCTGCTTGCTGCTGTTACCCAGCTGTATTTTATTATTATTTTTATTTGTGTTCATTCTATGCACTTGCTCTTGGTTGCTGTTTGGGGTAAGTGGATATCCTTTTGTTTGCATGGTCTGGATTCCACTCCCCTATTACCTCGAGCTTTTATAATTTTGAATTTTACTTAATAAATATATATCTTTTGAGCAACTTCTCCATCCACTTTCTGGGAATTTCGTTTGCCTGTATTGGCACCTTTGAGCCTACAATACAGAGCCTGGGACGGCTCTGCATAATATACCACCTGATTATACTGACAAGCTCAGGTTGTATTTTCTGCATATCTATTACCTTTTCACGTTGTGTGGTTTGATATACATTTTGTCTTTGTTATTCACGTTTTATTGTGTTTGGGGAAACACTTTTATATCTTCCACCACTTTTATCTTTAGATTTACGAAGCGCCTATACACTAGTTTTTTGTCTTTAATGTCAAAAGTAAGCAGATGGTGGTCAGATAGAGGAAA
This sequence comes from Pelobates cultripes, assembly GCA_933207985.1. Taxonomy (NCBI): domain Eukaryota; kingdom Metazoa; phylum Chordata; class Amphibia; order Anura; family Pelobatidae; genus Pelobates; species Pelobates cultripes. The sequence goes on along the minus strand of OW240914.1, from coordinate 334,452,385 downwards.
GGGAATATTGGAGAGATTAGAGGCAGTACAGAAGTTGGTGAAGGTAAGATCAAGAGTGTTTCCTTCTGTATGGGTTGCTAGATTGGACCATTGCGCAAGGCCAAAGGAGGAGGTTACAGAGAGCAGACGAGACGCATCAGTGCAATTGGGGTTATTGATTGGGATATTGAAATCCCCAAGTATAACGGAAGGAGTGCTAGATGAGAGGAAGTGGGGAAGCCAGGAAGAAAAGTGCTCAATGAATAGTCTAGGATAACCAGGGGGGCGGTAGATGCTAGCAAGCAGTTTCTCTTCTCATTCTTCTTCTACAAATACAACAACCTTTACAAAGGACAAGAAAAGACAATTGGGAGAGGAACTGATTGCCACCATTCATAGTAGAGATAAAAAAGGCATATTTACTTGTTCTATTTCTGTTCCATTATCTGTTTAGTTTTATTGTACACATGAATAGAACTAAATTTAATAATTACGCCAACCAAAAATCAGTGTTAGTCAGAATAACCCTTCCGATACTAGTCTTCTCCCCCAAAAAACAAATTTTTCTTTGTTCCAGCGTCATGACCATGACCCCCTGCAGCCTGATTCTCCTAAACAGGTGGACAAATATCAGGTGCCAGATGCCAAACATGCACAGAATTACGCCACCCCAGGACTCTTGTTGCAGAGGTGGAATTACACCTCAGACAGCAGAGGTACTAAACTCTATATGTGCAAAGTTTCATAGCAACTTGCTGCACATACAGGCTCCAGGCACCATGACCGTTTGAATCAGTGAAGAGGTTATGGTGGTTGGAGTAACTCTTTAAGGCTGTGGAGGTGATGGCACAGGTTACTAGATCACGATTCAAGTTACACAATTGTAAATTGTATAGCATATACAACAAGCCTTTTAAATAAGACTGACTACTTCACTACACATGTGATATGCCACTGATAAAGTATGAATCCCCTATGAAACGCATTAGGCTGATCGATACAGTCCAGAAAAAACACAAAGTGCTCTGTGACTATATAGGTGCTTAGGTACAGTTATAAAAATTTAACAAGTTCACACGCAACTACACTCAGGTGGATATCACCCTATTCCACCCCAAATGTGAGAGCAAACAATAAAAAACATTGGACACCTACAGTCCACTTATACCCCTGACGTTATTACACTATTAGTCCCCTTTTTTTCCCCTCCATTTTTACAGCTTAATCCCTACGTCCCAACAAAGGGTAGGTGTATACTATAGTAAACCTTACGCGCTCCCCTTCTCTGGTTGGTGTATTGTACACCTTCCTGTTTTTGATAGTTTGATCGCTACAGTGTCTCCAGTGACACACACTATGTCCTCTAACAGTGAAATGTTTGCTGGAACCCGGTCCTGGATTCCATCTATCAAAGGTTATAACTCAAGCCAACATTCAACCTGCAGGGTACCGGAGGACCACATTTTATGCTGGCATGGAGACAAACTGCTAAGGAGAGTTTTACTCTCGATATGCCTGTTTATACCTGGAATTCTGTTCACTTTTATTCGCAATAAAGTATCTGTTTTTAATGATATGCACTATGTTTTGCTGTGCTTTTTTACAGATCCGATACACATAGGCGTGCGCAGCCTATTGCATTAGGATGTACACCCTAAAGCACAAATGCACATGCCGTGTGTATAAGTATATAAATATAAAATGCTGTGGTGTCTAGAGCCTGTACCTGCAGACCTTTCAATGTAAACATTGCCTTTTCAGAAAAAAAGCAGTGTTTACATTGCCGGCTAGTAACAGTCACACACACTGACAAGCTATTGCTAGTACTAATCACTCAGTCTGAATTTGGCACTTCCTGACAACAATGAACAAAGTGCAGATATAATCTATGTTTGTTTGTTTTTTTATTATTTAATTAAGTCTGAATGTGAACAGACCTGTTTGGGTTCTTCTGCCAACATTATACACACGATGTAGGGAAAATGTATTTTGTGTTAAAACACTAATGAAGTTTAGGTGTGAAGCGGAGGTGTAGTTTCAGATGACCAGAGGAGCATAGGTCTTGAAATGCTCAATGCGTTTCGCTTCTCATGATACCCCGTGCAAGTACCCATGGTCGTAGGCTGACAGCAGAGCATCATGGGACATTTTGAGTCTGAAAGTATTAATCAATGTTTGTAAAAGAGTCAATGCCTATAGCTCACATGGGAATCCTGTAAGCAAAACTTCAGGATATGCAGATACTTCAGTATTATAATAATTATAATACTATAATTATATAATATAATATTACTGCCGTAACACTAACCACGTTACATGGAAGTAGGTTTCTTCACTTTCACCCCTGATGAAGGCTTGCTCTGAGTTGTGGTTTTCATCTCAGTATTATTTGCTTTCTGTAAATTTAGACCAACAAAAATGTTTATCCATTTACTACTGTTCACTACAAGTTATCTGCATTTTCCTGCAGTTGCATTTAGCAACAGCATTGGATCCCTATTGATTCTTCATAAGAGGCTGCAGATTTGCAGCCCAGGAGTAGTGGGAGTTTGAGCACAGGGCTCAATTTGTTTGTAATATAGTTTGTATTTGCTTTTGTAGTACAAAGCCATGTTACAATGCTCCAAGGCAGGATCTCTGTCTGCTTCTTGTGTTTAGCTTTAATGAACAAACCAGTTGTCTGATTGAAAGCCAGGGGGTGTAACCAGGTTAATTCACAAAAGTGTGAATTTTAATTGAAATCTACACTTTTTATAAAATGAAAAGAAAAAAAAAAAAGACAGAGGATACACTCTTCACATATACAGCATTTAAGCAGCATTTAAAGATCTTGTGTTAGAGATCTTTGGGGGTCTTTTTTTTTTTTTTAGTTAAAATTGGGAAGGTTGTCGATCTGACATCTCCACCGCCGGGCAGAAAATGGGGGCAAGCAGTGCTGGCATAGTGGGGAAGCCGGCGGGCCCCCTCTTCACTAATATGGGGCCCAGCTCATTCCTGGACATTACATTGTCCCGGAATGAAGGTGCGCTAGACCAGGGACAGACCCTCAAAATGCAGGACTGTCCTGGGCGATCCGGGACACATGGGCACCCTAGATTCAGGTGTGCCCAGGCACACCTGGTGCGCAGCCTATGCCGATACATTGTGTATATTCAAGTGGCCCACTATCTCTTAGAATATACAATCAGGACTCTGTTATGGACATTGATTTTATGGAACTGTTTATAGCTCTGGTTTTAATAGATATCTGCATGTGTGTTACTTACAGAGTGTTTTTGGTTTTCTATCTACTTTGGTGCTTTTTAATTGTATAGTGATCACTTTGAAGACCATTGAGTTTTATGTTTAATTTCTACTGTGATATTTTAACATTTTAAGTGTGTATATTTCCACGTTTATATATATATATATATATTTATGTATAAATTGGCCCCCAGCAGCACCCCATTTATGCATGTACAGGTGAGTGCAGCCCTCTGGTTTCATATATATATATATCATTTTTTCCCTCTTCAATTATCAACCACTTCCCACAGATTTCCAGAACACGTGTTACTTAAATCTAAAAAATAACATGATTTTTACTGTTTCTACTTCAATATTCAGTTATTCCACGATTTATCTCTTTAATTGTCATTAAATATTCTGTCTGTTTTGACAATGGAACCTTTTAATTAGACATATTCAGCTTCTCTTTTGCTGCTAGTATGCCTGATAACTCATCATATGACATCATGAAAAGATTGTTATGCCATGGGGGTTTGGAATAGCTCACTTTATACCAGTGGGGAACAAATTTAGACTAAACCAACACTCAGGAAAATAAACACATCACATTGCTGGTTGGGTGTTCTACTTATTATTATTATTATTATTATTATTATTATTATTGGTATTTAGTCCACATCTCTTTATAATATTATAAAAAGGGAACATTTAAGTATAATGCCTGCCCTATACACTATGTATAGATAGTGTATGCTAGCCTGTTTACTCTAATTCATATGTCATACTGATGCCAAATTGTGCTAGAAGCATAAATTTCACATCATTACATGCCCAACATTGTTACCTAACAGTTAAGCATGAATAGTTCTATCTGCATTGCCTAACCATACCTCCCAAGTGTCCCTATTTAGGAGGGACAATCCCTATTTTGGGCCTAAATCCCTCAGTTAATCTTTTCTGTACTAATATCCCTCTTTTCTAGGAGCGCCATATTGTTGGTATGTCTGAGTGTATAACAGAGCTCCATGGCAATAATATTTACAGTAATGTGTCTTTAAACTACAGTAAATGTGTTTAGAAATCAGTCTGTAAAAACATTCTTGTTCTAAATTACATTTTATTTGCTTTAATTTTTTTTAGTAAGTCACCTAAAATCTTTCAGAGCTGCCCCGTTCCTGGCCTTACTCCCAGCTTGAAGTGTTCCTTTATGTCCATTTGAAATATTGGGAGTCATGTCTATCCAATGTTTAGTTTCCCCACATTGTATAAGTCCGAGAAGAAGACCAGTCAATAATTCCCCAATGGGGGAGCCGCAGGCACCACTCAGATTGTATGGCGCAAGTATGCTTGAAACCAACCCTTCTGTTTATTTACCTCCATGATTTTCTAGCATTCCTATGCTTGTGTTTTTTCTGCTTCAATACTCTGTTTATAGATGTGTAAACAAAGATAAGCTTAATTGAATTCAAAACAATCTCGCTAATTTTCTCTGAATTATCCTTATCCTTCCTCATTCATCTACAATTGTAATCAATTGTTCAATGATTTAACCCCCATTGAAAATCAGGTTTATTCTTAAAATTTACTGACTTACCCATCAGGGTAAGCAGGTGCCTGCTCTGCCATACTGAAAAACAGACAGCTTCTGGGTGGCCTGAGGTGGCCATATGGCCACCTCCTGGGCCTGCTGTGACAAGTCTCCTCCGGGCGCCCTCATTTTCAGGCGCCTGGAGGATCGGAAATATCCCGGTGGGCGCCCCCAGCAAGCCAGGGCTCTAGGCAAATGCCTAGTTCGCCTAACAGTGGCGCCGACCCTGACAGGTGTTGTCTCAAGCACACCTGATGCAACTAATCATGGACTTCATTAGTTGCACCAGGTGTGCTTGAGCTAACATACCTAAACTGGCAAAGGTTTGTTGAGTCAAAAGAATGGTCTACAAAGTTAAGAGAAGAGATCATCGTCTGTCACAATCAATGAACAGGATAAAAAAAAGATAGCAAAGGCACTGAATGTTCTTAGAGACACCGTTGAAAGCATAGTTCGCAAGTTCAATGTTGAAGGAACAGTGGTTACACTACCTGTAACCTGGACGGGGCAGAAAAACGGAAGCTATCAATGGATGCAATGGGATTTCTGAGAAGGCAGGTTATGAAAAACCCTCAAGTGACTGCACAAGACCTGCAGCAAGACTTGGTTTCAACAGGCACTGAGGTTATAGTGAGCACAGTAAGGCTCGTAGTAAACACAGAAGGTTTCCATGCCAGAACTCCAAGACGTGCACCACTAGTGACCCAAAAGCACAAGAAAAGTTGGCTCCAATATGATCAAAATCATATAAATAAGAAGTTTGGGGATTTTGTTCTGTGGAACGATAAAACTAAACTGGAACTTTTCGTCCCAATGGATCAGCAGTATGTCTGAAGGAAGAAGCATAAAGCATGCATATTTAGAAAAAGAAATACTAGAGAACCGTATTACAAGATCCGGTACTAGGTCGAAAATTACCAGAATATACACCAATTATTTTAGAAATACAAAAAAATCTAAATATTATACTAGCCCCTAGCAATGCTTTAAAGAATAAGAAGGGAAATACACCAAAAACGGGTGGGTTTTAGGAGATGTGGGAGGTGCAAAGCATGTACCCACTTAGATAATAATAACAATTTTACCCCTTGAGGACGGCGGGCATTCTATGTCATCCTGGCAGGGGCGGTCCTAAACACTGCAGGGCAGAAAAATAACTTCCCCGGCGTCCTTTTTACTCACCGTGTTGCCGCTGGTCCCCTGCTGGCGGTCGGGGGTCCAGGCAGTCCCCCTCCGGCAGATTCACCATTACTGGCCATGTAATCTCCGGGTCCTCGCGATCACATGGCAGGAATGGCAGAGCTATGAGAGCTAGAGGTATGTCCAGTCTTTTGTAGTTGCCACTTAGTCACAAACACTGGTCAAAATTTGCATTTAAATTTGCTTTTGTTTTGTTGCATTTTTCACACACATACAATATGAGCACTAACTTTGACCAGTTTTTTGACTAAGTAGCTACTAAAAAAGACTTGACATACCCCATTTGTTATACCTGGGGTTGTATACTTTTGTGAATGATATGTTATCGTGGGGGTAAGTCTCATTTCTGGGCTACCATGCGGTCTCAAAGCATCAGTTAGGTGACCAAAAATCACCTAGCCACCAGGAAGTGCCTCTAGTGGCTGCCTGGTTGACAACCACTAGAGACAGTCTTAGTCCTGCAATCTAATCACTGCAGTTTCTATAGTGGGACTGGGACACTCCACCCAGACCACTTCAGTGAGCTGAAGTGGTCTGGATAACTATTGTGTCCCTTTAACTGGGTTAAGTATACAATTTCCCACACTAATTTGGTGGCAATGGTTGTGGTGTATGTATGTCAATACGTATGGCTGTGTAACCCCTGGACTTCCTATTGGACTGTGAAACTTTGCTTCCTTAACAGACTATTCAATGAAATTCTATATATTCTTGCTTTAAAAGAACACTATATAGCTTTAGGAATGTAAGTTTATATTCCTAACACTATAGTGTCCTGCTCTCTATCTAGGTGTCCCACTGCCATGTAAGGGTTTGAAAGGTGAGCATTACTTACCTTTCATCCCACACTGTGCTTCATTACCCATAATCCCATTCTATTCTGTATGATGTTGTCTCATTTATTTTTATATATTTCTTTTAAATATCCCATTACAAATGTTGCTATTATTTTAAGAAGTCGATTTTATTTTTTATAACTTCATGCTAAGCTTGTATTTACCTCTGAACTCACCCCCATAATACACTTCTCTATCTGATATGAAGACTTTTTTTTTTTTTTTTTTTTGCTGTAATAACCAGAAAATTATTTTTGATTGAAGACACCCAGATGTTTCAAACATCTGTCTATGTTCTGCCATGTGCTGCTTTGTACGAAGAACATATGCTTTAGGGACGCAAAATACATTAAAGTAAAATTACATATTTTTTTTTTTATAAAAATGGGACATTGGATAACTTATATTTCTATGTATATATTCATTTATATATTTAATCACTTCTTGTTGAAACATAAATATCATCAGTTAAGATCTGATCTTTATTGTATGATTTGATTTTTTTTTTATAAGCTAGGCTGCCTTTCTGATATATTGCTGAAATCAGCTGTTTATCATGGACTGATAGCCTACACATTTTGTCTGAATAAAGTCATAAAAAGCCTTACTAAACAAGATGAATTTAACATTGGGAATCCGTAACCCCGTGAATCTGATTTCAGGAGTATTAGTGTGTTCAAATGCCTGGTAAAAGTTGCTTTTTGATAATGAATTTTTCAGGTTCTGTAGTACACTCAAGGCCGGCGCTACCATAAGGCGGCACATGGGGCTGCCTTAGGGTGCACTGGTCCTAGGGGCGCAAATAAGTCCAGGTGACCGGCAGGAGGTCGGAGCACAGAGAGCCCCTCTACTAACTGTCACTTAATGTTGCCATGCCAAATTTACTCGCTGCTGTACGTTGATGCCGGTGCCGGCCGTGGGAGGGGAGAAAAAAATACAGTGCAGCATCAGAGGGAATGGTAGCTGAGAGGAGCAGCCGTGGCCAAACGCGTTATGAGCTAAAGGCCGCTGAGATACATGACATCCAATCCCGGCGGCTGAGCGCTCTCGAAAAAGAATGGCAGCTTTTATAGAGCAGCAACACCTGGTGGAACCCCTGTTTAAGAATGGTAAAATACAATAAGTGTATGTGTATAAATTAGCCTCTGTGTGTGTGTTAGAGCCTTTGTGTGTGTGAGAGCCTGTGTTTGTGTTTGTTTGTGTGTGTGTGTGTGTGTGTAAGAGCCTCTGTGTGGTATTTGTGTGTATGAGCCAGTGTGTGAGTTGTGTGTATGAGCAAGTGTGTGAGTTGTGTGTATGAGCAAGTGAGTATGTATATGAGCCAGTGACTGTGTGTTTGTATGTAAACAAGTAGCCAGTGTCTGTGTGTCTATGACCCAGTGAGTATATGCCCAAGTATGAGCCAGTAAGTGCATGTGTTTAGGATTAGGAAAATGTTCTCATTGAAAGTATAATATAGTAGAGTATGGGTCGGTGAGCGATAGTGTGTGAGAGGGTTTCCATTCCTATATGCTATAGAGAGGAGTAAGAAAATAGAGAGACATAATGGGGGTGAAACCCAGACTGGGGCAAAGGAGATAAGTTATATTAAAGGGGGAAAACATTCAGAAGGGGGTTTGAAAGACACAAGAGGGTTAAGATCCACAAAATGTGGGATAAAGACTCAAAAGTATGAAAAGAATTACAAACAGAGGATACAATATGAAAAAAAGGGAAAAGAGAAACAATAAGGCAGCAAGATGCACAAAAGGGACGAATGGATGGTTAAGATAGGCAAAAGGGGGTTGAATAGACTACACAGTTGTAGACCAATATTGAGGGCAGCAAAATGCGTCTTTACCTGTGTAGACAAAAATCCTTCCACCGGCCTTGAGTACACTAAAAAGAGGACAGGGGTCTAACATCAAATAGAAATAATTAACATCTGCCAAAGCCATTCTCCTCCCTACAATGCAAATTAATACATGTTTATCTTGTGGACTTGTGTGTTACTAGAAAAAGACCACCGTTTGTCCCATCTTCTTAGTTTTCCCATGGTAAATGGGGAGAGTCTGACATTACGCTTACTCAAAAGATTTTGCTGGAATCTGCAGAACTTCTTATAAATCAGAGGGATTGCTATATCTACTTACTCCAAATATGAATGATATGTGAAGAGTATATGAGCAAATGGTCAAGAGGCAATGACACAATCTCACTTCTTTCTTCTATCCTATGCCATGGGCTAGGAAGGTCATACTGATGTTGGACTAGGGGTTCACCAAGGACGTAATGTTAGCTCTCATATTACAGACCATGGGATAACCAATGGCACTAGTAATGTGACACCCTCTATCTAATATTAATACTATGATACCCTCTACCAATAGAGTACCACTCCATCAATAGAGGGCCACTGGATGCCCTGTACCCTGTTTCTAAGTCTTTAAACCACCAGCTCCTTTAGCTGTGAGACTTTTAGGGTGTAACCTGGTAATGTTTTTTTTCTCTTCTGTAGATTTTTATGATTGGCTTTTTAGCAGCATGTGCATCATTTTACTTAAAAATAACGTGTCTTAGTATAATTATTGTGAATTTTGCTATTCACATTACCTATAAACATTTTTCTGCTGTTGTAGCACCACAAATAGCCTTATGATGTTATTTTAACAGAGGCTATAATAAGATAGCTGAACACCTTTCATAGTTTTTTTTTTTTGTTCTTAAATTTTTAGTCTTTAGAAAGCATAATTTATCCTTAGATGACCCGATCATGGTGAAAATCTCCATTACACTCAGGATATCTACTCAAGGTGAAACATGCCTGTCTAACTACTACTCAAGGTGATGCATGTGTTAAAGTAGCCTACAGTAGAATTTGTAAAAAAAAAAAAGCAAGAAAATTTTTTTTTTTTTTGTCATTGACTGCTCATAAAACATGTGGTTATGCAACATTTTTACAAATGGCTCTCAGTAGCTGAATGAATACAGTAAAGAGAGTTTAGCACAATTTAAAAGAAACAGACAAAAAAAAACTATTGTATGGGCAACAACACCTTACATACCCTTTGGTGGATGTAAGCACTTTAATGTTGAAATTCATAATGACAATGCAGATTTATGTCTTGAGAAGGGGCAAATACAGGACCAAGCTTTGTGTCATCAAATCAAATTAAGGCAGGAACACCTTATGACATACACTGACAATTTGTACAAAATGCCTGATCATGTTATGAAGATAAATGATTTGAGATGAGTCATGACAGACAAGGTATCAAAGTCATGAATTTGTCTATGAAACTGATATGTGGACTTTATCAATGTGTTTCTTAACTCCTGTGGCAGGGGCATTGATAAGTGGCAAAAACACCAGGGACTTTAATAGTACACATCATGACCTATTCTACTCTATATTTGTTTTCTATTCCATCTCTCTATTTTGTGTGTTAACGCATTACAATATATAACAGAAAGGATGCGTGGAAGAGGTTTTAGACAGTCTGCAAATGCTCGTTTTTTTTTTATGAGCACACATTTTATTAACATTTTCATGCATTTATTTGGCAAGCAAAAATTTTATAAACGTTTCTATATTCTTAGTAAAATGCTAGCTATAAATTACATATCAGGAGCTACCATTAAGACATACATAATTTAACATATTAAATAAAATTAGCTTTGCATCTTCATAAACATTCTTATACTATACCAACCAAGACTTTGGCAGAGTTATTTTCTAAACTTTTAATCAATAATGAAAATGTTATGCCAAACTTGCTTAAATGAAAAAGGTCGGCTAAATTTCCAGCTCAGTTACCTTGGCTTAAAAATTACATTTCCTCACTGGTATTAATAAGTTTATATAATTTTTTTTTTCCCCTTTTTAATAAAGTTACCCCCTTAACAATGGGACTGGCAAATTAGCCTACCGCCATGTAAGGCCACTTAAATTTGCGGCTAGCGCGATCGCACCATCAATTAAAATCACCCAAATTGGAAAACATTCCTAATGTAATTTTACATATAAATGCATCACTCAGTATGGTATTCACCACAAACCTGTGCATAACTCATCTATTAGTGACTTGCTCTCATTTCTATATAGAAAGTGTGCAAAGTTGAAAATGCAATTTTTTTAAATTTTTTTAATTTTTTTATATATATGCCTCGATTGGCCAAGTACATTATTGGATGACACCTACTCTCGTTATTTTGTTTCATGTCTTTGTTAGCCCATGTCGGTGATCCCAGGGGGTCTCTCTTATTAATCACTCGTTCAGACTATCACAAATGTATTCTTGAATAACTAGTTAAGTACATTGAATGTATAGCTCGTTAGTTAACTCAAGGAGGTTACCTCAGGTCCAGAACATGTTAGCATCATACCAAATGGACAAAACGGAATACCAATCTCATGTTTACCTATTGATATGCTTGACTACTTAGCACGTTATTTCAAATAAGCAATGAATAATAACCTGTTATATTCCTATCTAACAAAAATGTGCAAATGTATCATGCCATGAACGTGTCTGCATTAACCTGCCTGTGTCTGCTGTCGTGGCTACACGGCTATGCTTGTAAAGTCTTTTTGCACCAAAAATAAATAAATAAATAAATAAAAAATTACATTTCCTGGCACATTTCAGAATTTTAAAGAATTTCAATTTCAATGATTTAGCCTGTATTTCAGATTATAAAACAATTTAATTAAATGAGAAAGAAAAAATACTTTAATATAAAAAAAAATACATCATAATTATTTTGTAACCTTTACTCACATAAGACAATTTAGTAAAGGAATACTAAATATATCAATATAAATAAGATCTAACACCCAACAGAGCACCGACTCTATTTTTTTTTTCTTTCAATATTTAAAAGGTTTCTTGTAAATTATTCTATTTTTGAAAAACATTGAAGTTTACTTTGATTTCAGGCATTGATTTATTAAATATCACAGAAGGAAGAGAAACCAAACTTACATATTCTTCATGTATCAATCGAGATTCAGTATAGTTATCACAAGTATTTCTTCTGTTTATCCAGTTATTTCATCAGACACAATCACATTTACAAATTCACTGAAATGTTAATCTCTGGGTTTTTTTCTTGATATTTTAATTCCGACGTTTCACTATCACTTGAATCGGTGTCCTCCATTTTTGACTCTGCTTCCTTTTTATTATTCTGCGGTAGAATATCATCCAGCCAACTTAGTTCATATTGAGAAAAAATCCATTCCATTGCCTTCCGTATACCAGCAAGAGCTAACAGCATCAAAGGGAAAATAATAGCAGCCACAGTTGATTTCAAAATCCATAAAATGGCTAGACACAATACCTGAATTAGAGTGAATAAATGAACTTTTTGTAAAGGAACATGTCGAAGGTAAATGATATCAGGTTGATGTTTTGATGGAATAAATAGCAACTGTAGTCGATCCATGAATTGTATACTGCCTAATGCAGCTACACCCATTTGAAGGAAAATTCCATACAATACAGGCATGGGAATATACTTAAGTACTGGTGAAAGAAACACTGATGTGCCAGTTAGGATGAACACAGCTAGTCCAGTAACTCTTTGTTCTCTGATCCCCAAGAATGTGGGCTGTTCTCCTGGAGCAGTTTGAGTTGTTTCCATTTTTAAGCTGTTCATATGTGCAAGAGATATCACTGTTGCTGAGACATACCATGGTAGACCCATGAATGAAGTTAGAATGATTAATATAGCAATGCAAAAGAAATCCAGATGAAGACCAGCGCCTTTCTTTAACTTATATTCTTTGCGGTTAAGAATTACAGCCGTGATTTGCTGGTCCATAAAAACAAGGATTGTGATCAAAATTGCCGGTATACCAGAAAGTAAACATACCCACCAAGGATTTGCCCCAAATGGAAACACAACCCAACTCCTGTTGGGGTTCGTTGGCTTAAATTCATTTGGCACAGTAAGTTTTGGAGTTTCTAATCCACAGATGAAGTCAATTGCGCAGAAAATCAGGATTGTCAAAATCACTGAAAAATCTGCAGTTAGTTTTCTTATCGATGAGGATAGAAATCTGCTGTTTTGGAAGCTCTTCAATGATGATACGCAGAAAAATGTTCCAAAGAATAGGAGTATAGACATGAGATAAATATCAGGCACATAGTTGCAATTATTTCCTTCAACGTCCTTGCACAAACTTTGTGTGAATTCTGCCCAATCTAAAAAATCAGAGTTCGTGTGTGCTGAAGAATTAATAATCCTGTATTCCATTCTATCAATTGAAGAATCATTACCTCCACCTGGAAGAATGCTCACACAGCTGTTCTGTGTATCATTATTTAAACGGTATTGCCAGTTGATAGGAAATTGATCAGCTAGGTTCATCATTTTCTTTATTGCATCATAAATGAATATAAAGCTTATAAGTGCACAAAAACTTTCTTCTGTAAAACGGGTGAAATATTGTACCAAGAAACTAGCCTCAGTAGCCACCAATATGAGACAGTAAAATGCCACCCAGAGTCCAATCCAAAGTCGAAATTCTAAGTATTCAAGTTTATAATCTTTGCTAAAGTTATACAACAGCCTCTCAAAAACCAGGACTGGGCCTGTACTGCTTAGTATGGTAAGTGGCTGTCCAGAAAACAGACAAAATAATGCCCCAGTGATTGCAGTACCAAGGAAATTTTCAATGACTCCCTGCATATTGTCAGTAGCATCTCCTAGCATACCACCAAATGTGATTGCATTTGTAGCAGTAGCTAAATAAATAAATATTATAGTTGAGAGACACTGTATATTAAGAGCATCATAGAAATCACTCCAGTACCATGGTGCTTTCCTCCTTAAATCTTTCACAAGGCCCCCAAAGAACTTTCCCGTTTTTTTAAGTTCTTCACTGACATGTGGATGTCCATGTGGACTCTGGCTGTTTCCATTACAATATGCTTTAGATTCACGTAGTAGATTCGATTTTCTTTTTTGTGGTGAAGGAAGAAATTTAGGTGGCTGGATGCGCACGGTAGGATCCCATTTGCCAGGTGGCAAAACAGTGAGTTCATCTAGAAAGTCATCAATGCCCGCTATTAGCGCCTCTTTCGTTAAAGCACCGTATGCAATTTTCCTGAAGAGCTCATCTGTGAGCAAAGTAGCAATGGCTCTCCCAATCTCATGATATGTTTTACTTTTTTTTCTTGGACCCAAAAGGATGAAAATAAACCTGCTAGGCAGAGCAACTTCATTTAAAGCGCCAAGTACAACTGCCTCTTTCAGTCTAATAAATGAAGCAAAAGGCTTTTCCAAAAAGTCCACTTCCCCAACAAGTATATTCGCTGCTTCTGTTCCTGTGGGTATCTTCTTTCTAAATTTGTTTTTTAACTGCTCTTTTAAGGGCTTTTCTGAAAATTCAACTGTTGCATCTTTCTGAGTTTTGTTACCATTGCATGATGAGAGCTTGTCTGCAACTGTTCTTATCAATGACTTCTGAGTTTGATGAACGTGCTTTTGATTGAGAATATAAGATATTTTTTTCTTCTCCTCTTGATTTATTGAATTTCTGGCAATTTTAAGATTCATTACATTTTCCACAATGTCTTTAAAAGTACTGCTTTCTGTATCCAATAAAATCGTTCCTTTTTCGATGCTTGTTCTCAGTTCAAACAAACTATGTAAGGTTAGTGTGGTAACATGGGGTTTACTCCATCTGTCACCTCCATCTTCTGTTTTCTCTTCAAATTTAATCCACCTTGCTGTTTCTCTCCATTCTACATCTTCCTGCACGGTAAGAAGTTCATTTAACTGAGTAAACAACAATGGATACATTTCTTCATATTCCTCTTCTTCTGGCTCACCTAGCATAAATCCATGCATTTCTGCTGCTGAGGAAATCCTAGGGCTAAAAATGCTGCGATTTGCAGATTGAGAAATAATAATGGAACTTCTGCTCCTCATACCTTCTGATCGACCACAGCTTCTGTTATCAAATTGTGTTGCGTTTGTTTGTTGATAAGTGAGAAAGCCTTCATTCTCTTCCGATTTCATTTTGTGTGCTAGGTGGAAGCTTGCAAAATATGTATGAAGAGTTGTAAGCCAGTGTTCAGTTTATATAGCGTAGGGCTGTGTTCTAAATAGTCTTTCTCAAGTTTACTCTAAACATAGATGAGTAAACTCAAAACACACATTACAAATGTTAAGAAAAGAAAGCATGTCTTTTCTAACTAGATCAAGCTGGAACCTGTAAAGTTTTGCTAGTACAGTAACTCACTAGTAAAATGTAACAAAAAAATAACAAAATATTTGAAGTTGTAATTTAACCCCTTAAAGGGACACTATAGTCACCAAAACAACTTTTAATGTAGTTGTTCTGGTGAGTATAATCATTATATGCAGGCATTTTGATGCAAACACTGCCTTTTCAGAGAAAAGGCTGTGTTTACATTGCCCCTAGGGACACCTTCAAGTGGCCACTCCTCAGATGGCCACTGGAGGGGTTTCTTGGCTCAGTGCTGCACAGTAGGCAGCACTGCCGTTCAGCGTCTCCACTCTCAGCTTGGGGATGCTGAATTTTCCTCATAGAGAGGCATTGATTGCTGGACGGAAATTTTCCACCAATGCAGTTTTCCCCTTAAGGACACAGGATGGAAATTTTCTGTCCAATACTAAAATTAATCCCAGATTGCCACAATCTCGGCAATCGAGAGGTTAATGTTCCTGCAGTTTGCCTCTGTGTCTGAGGCACCCAGTTTCCCGTTTTTTTATATAAGGCTTTGGGCTGACAATGAAACAATACTAAAATTAGACCCAGGGCTTTTCAGGAGCCAACTTTGGACTCCAACACAGGTAAGTCTTTGTGCAATGGACACTCTCTGACACTGGAAAGAGTCCAGAGTCCAACAAGCATATGATATCTAAATTGGATAATGGATTACTGTTACTTTTAAAGTGGCAGAATGGATTGCTGGGCTAATGCCATAATAAGGGTCACTGTCAAAAATGTCAAGAACTGTTGCTTTATCAAGTTTAAATAATTTAAGCTTGATAAAAAATATATATATATATATATTTTGCATCTACATCTACACTATAAAGATATAGATATACCTGAAATGAACGGCAAAATGAAATGTCTAAAAATACATTTCCAATCAGTAGTGACACAGACATTCATGAAATGATTTTTAAAATTAGTAATTTTGTGTTTGAGTGGCTACATTGCAATGCATTTAGATTCTACATCTTCTAAACATGTTAGATTGTAATTTTTTCATTCCTATATGTACTTGTTTGTTTCTTATTTCCACTTTGCTCCAGGCAATCTTTCTGAATTCTTTCCCGGCTGTGTACTCGGAGTTGTTGAAACTCTTTGATGTTCGAGAAGTTGCGAACTTGGTGCATGATACTCTAGGTAGTTTGCCAACAATCATGCATGCAGATGACTCTCTTCAAGACATAAAACTTCAGTGCATTGCGAAGACGGTGGAAAGTGAACTCTACAGTACTCCTGGTAATGAGAAAACCATCTTTTGTATTTGATACCCTGTACATGTTTGTAGTCCAATGTATTCTACAATGAAAATAAGGGTTAAGCATTTCTAATGTAACACAACTAGCTCTTACATAAAAATAATAACCTAATTACCTAAAAATGGGTACTAGCAGGGCCGGACTGGGGATACAAAGCAGCCCTGGAAAACAATCTATGCCAGCCCCCTAAGTCATTGCGCCATGTATTGGTCACATGTAATACGTACGGCTATGTCTTGCCACCCTAGATGATTGAGTAATATATAAATACATATTATATATATATATATATATATATATATGTATATAAATGACTCAATCATCTGGGATGGCAAGACATTATTGGTTAATATATATGTATTTATTTTTTTCTAATATAAAATATTGGTCCTTTCAGAGTAAAACATTTAATTATACAGTAAGCATACTCACATGCAGACACAGACAATCTCACTGACACACACAAGATCATTGATACACTGCCTCATAGACAAACAATAACCCTGATATACATAAGCTCATTGACATAAATACACAAGGTTACAAATGCACACAAATAGGCTCACTGACAGACAATCTCACTGACACACAAAAACGTAGTACAGACAAACTCTGACACACACAAGCTTACTACAGACAAGCTCACACACACACACACAAGCTCAAGCACTAGCAAGCACATACACACGCGCTCACTCACTAGCAGACACACACACACATAGACAAGCTCTCTCACTAGCAGGCACACACCCAAGCTCTGTCACCAGCAGACACACACACACACACACACACACAGTGACAAGTTCACTCACTAGCAGGCACACACACACACACACACACAGAGAAGCTCACTCACTAGCAGACACACACACACACACACACACACAAGCTCACTCACTAGCAGGCACACACACACACACAGACAAGCTCACTCACTATGTCAGGCACACACACACACACAGACAAGCTCACTCACTAGCAGGCACACACGCACACATACATACACACACAGACCAGCTCACTCACTAGCAGGCACACACACACAGACATGCTCACTCACTAGTAGGCACACACACACACACAATCACTGTCATGGCTGAAGCTTACCTGGCACTGGTAGGTGAAAATTTTGTAGCCTCTTCCTTCCAGCGAGCACCATGTGTGGGGACGGAACTTGAATGAGGGGAGGCGGAGCTGTGTTCAGGAGGTGGGGCTTGTGTGCGGACAGACTGACAGGTCTCCCTCCGGCCGCAGGCAGCTTTATTGCGGCCGCACCAGCCCCCGGCTAGTCCCTCTTTACTCCCCTCAGACTGACACAGTCTGGCACAGTCTGAGGGGAAAATTATTTAAATGAAATTAGCCAGGATGATCAGGGCTGTCAGCCCGGCCCCAGGTGCCGTGGCCCCCCTGGGAAATTTCCTGGTATCCCAGTGGGCTAGTCCGGCCCTGGGTACTAATTCTACACAGTAGATGGTATCTAATTAATTCCCTGCCATTCTTCATATTCCTTTATTTGAACTGTGATAAAATCAGATTGTTAATATCTTTGGGTCAGTACTGGGTTGGAATCTACTGCCTGTGGGTCACCAAGCCTCTGGAACGATTGAATCATGTAATATGTTGGATTGATCAAATATGCATTTTAGACAAGGCCCGCAATATTTGCACACACACATACCGGTATATTTATTTCACGGCCTGTAAATCTATAAATAATTAATTTAAACACTTGTTCTGAAGGATGGAAATTGAACATATCATATTAGAGTTTTTCATTTATCTTCCATATAGTTACCATTTGGGATACATTTTTGTTATATATGTGTCTTTATTTGTACCCTGTCTATAATTATAAGAGAGTGATTAACTGAAAATAATTAGCAGATATTACTGGCAAGGAATTCTTTGTGAGTGATTATATACGTGGCAAATTTCACACACATCTTGCTAGAAGTAATAAGTAATCTGTTCATCTGGTGACCTCAGCATGGGTGATCGTGTCTCTGATACGGTAAATTCATTGTAGCACGACGCAGTGATTGTTTATCTGGGAGACTGCAGGCAAATATAAAAGTATAGTCATGAAAATTAGGATTTCGTTGAGCAGTCGTCAGGATTAGTGATTTCTATTAAAGTACCACCATAAATCAATGTGAGCCGAACTCCTGCTCAAGCTATTACCCTGTCCCTCCGAGCACCCTCCTTTGTTTTATTAATCTGTTTCAACTAAGTGACTTTAACAGATTGCTGAGACTTCCTTTGCAACCTCCTTAGCATTTAATATTAAAACTGCTAATATATACTTAGAAAAATACAAGTTTAAGAGAGAAAAATAACTACATTTATAAAATGATTTACATGATATAAACATGATACTTTCCAATTTTTTTACATTATGTTTACGTACCCCTTATATTAAACACATAATTTATTTGCGAGAAATGAAAAATAAAATTTATTGTTGAAATCCCTTCTATATTATACAGCAACTGGACGCCACCATCTTTTCTCCCTGTCAGTCATTGATACAAGCTTTGTTCTTTGCACCAGGCATTTAGCATAGAGAAAACAACATTGTTTCAAATTTTTCTCCTTTTTATATAGATTGATATAGATATAGATGAGTACTATGGGGTTAAAAACAAGCAAACAAACAAACTATGGTATCTCTAGGACCCACTCAATGATACACTCTCCCTTACCCACCCTGTGTGCAGGAAAAAGGACACATTTTACAACTGAGGGTTCTTTTATTTCAGAACGCAATGGGCTGCAGTGTAAGAGTTAAAGATTTTAGTCACTCACTTCGTGCATGTGGGGTGAAGGGAGGTAAGGGAGCTGGTCCTGCCTTCCTACTAATTATTAACTGGCTCTGGGAACCCCAACACGGACTCTTCCTTTCATTCCAGATGTTACTTGTTGAACATTATTGCAAATCTTTTTCTTGACAGCTGGAATGCTGAAGTTAAGTCATCACTGATTAGCAATAAAATATTTTATGCAAGTAAATGGACATGTCCCAAAAGTATCATTGTTCTATAACTGCTTTATACTAAGATACTGTAAACAAAGCTTAATGCCCCAAGCTCAGTTATGAACCTGTTGATGACTGTTACTGACCCATGGTATTAACCACACAGTTTCTTTTCCCAGATTCACGGTTTATTCTGCTGCCTGTCGTCCTGCACCACCTCCACATGCATTTGCAAGAGCAGAGAGATCTTGTCATGTGCGCACGTATCCTTAGCAACATGTTTTGTCTAAGCAAGAAAACCAGCTCAGTAAGTAACTGCAGCATTTATTACATACCTTAACATATAGCGTGATCTACATAAACTCTCACAGCCAGGCTTGAAAACATGTCGAGTATAGAACGTTATGCTTCAGCAGTGATGGCTAATCTTGGCATCCCAGTTGTTTTGTACTACAAGCGTCTGGCTTGGCATCATGGGAAATGTATTTCAAAAACATCTGCTGTGCTAAAGAAAGGCATTGCAGATTCTTCTAGTAACTAAATAAAATTGATTAGATACTGGTGTCGCATGACTCCCTGTCATGCTCCGTGAGCATGATTCATTGTTGTATTGTAAACAAAAATATTTGTAATAAATGTAATGTGTGTAGTAAATACACGAAATGATTACATAACAGGGATGATTTGACTAATTTACAGCACTGGAACGGTTCATTTGGCTTCCCCTGCTAGAGGAATGCACCATTTCTCAGATCACAGAAAAACTGTGTCCCTCTGGCCAGGTGTGAAACATTGCACACATTGACATTCATGTGTGCATTTATTCAGACATGCCTTTTGCATCTCTGCTACAGTACAGGCTGATGCCCTTTTGATCTGTCAATCGGCAGAAGTCAGGAGGCAATTTTTCTTCTAAGAATCATGTTAAAAAACCCAATAATTATAATCCAATGGTTAATAATTGTGTCTCCTGCCATATATATTCATAATGCTGAGGGTATTCCCTGCAAAAGAAGTCCAAACGTGAAAAGCCATTTGAGTGACCCAGTTATTCACAGACAAGTCTTGTGAGATATCTCTGGAACTGAGGAATTATGAGCACAGGGAACTTTGTCTAATTATTTTATATAAACCTGTGTTGCATCATCCAAAAGTGAGAAGGGACGTGTCAGCAAATGGTTACGTTTATTAAGAGACAAATTTCATATTTTTGATTTCATAAATAATTTTCTACATTTTGTTGTGTTTGTTTTATTTAAACTGATTTGTTGGGGTAATTCCTTTTGTAAAATGCCTTGGTGGTGGCAGCGTTTAATACTAGGGATAATTGTGAGTAGTGTTAAGAGGGATTTTTCAATTATCTTTTCACGTCTAGTGCAGGCAAATTTATTGCCCGCTTAACTAAGTCACGTGCCAGCTTGGAGTAGTGGCATCCGTGAGTCTCCTATTGCAGTTCTCCATTTATTTAGATAGCCAAAACTAATGGTACGTCTTTGATTCCTTATATTGTGGCTGTCAGCCAGCCATTAGAGACAAGTCTTTCTTAAGACCTTTTGTTTTCCAAGGCCTTGATGTTTGGAGTAGTCACATAAAGCATGATGATGCCAAGCTCATCTAATGATGTGTCCGATGCCGCAATGCTTGGATTTAATGCTTTCTTATGAGAAGCATTGGATTTTGTGAAGCATGGTTATTGCTGTACATGCATTCCATGTCTTTATGAAAAACATTGGCTTTGACAAAAAAAAAATCATAAAAGTGATGATTGACTTTCCAGAAAGATCAATAAATGTTACAAGAAGTCTGAATCTACACTTTACTAAATGTAAGTGTCATGGCAATTGTAAACTTCTGTTTTTTTTTAATAACAATCTAAATGAACATTATAAACATGTATATATTGATTTTTAACTTTAGAGTGTTCTTTTAATATATATATATCCAGTGGGTTTCTGTTGTCGTTTTTTGTTTGCATTAAGTGTAGAGAGGTCTATTCACAAGAGGTGAGTTGTTTATGCCAATGCAGCAGAGGTGAGAAAAAGTTGAAGATTATTTTTTCGACTCTATTTTTATCCACAGTTTTGTAAATCTGTTGTCAAGTCATTACAACTTACTGTATATTGGATAGACCCCCACAGCATAATATCTGTAGTAGTATTAGTTTGATGCAGAACATCTCACTTTAAACGTTAAGCCTTTGCAAATGCTCCTTCAGGTTCAGTGGAATCCTGCTCATCACACACTCTGTCTCTTTGACATATTTCAGGAGAAATCTGCCATGAAGGAAATTGATGTGATCGTGAACAGCCTGCTGGACATGCTACTGAGAACTATATTAGAGATTACAAGTAGACCGCAGCCGTCGGACCCTGTAATGCGACTCCAGTTTCAGGATGTTACTGTAAGTGATAGTGTTTGATGATTGCTGCTTCAGGGGGAGATTGCTATAGATTGCATAAACCAGTAATAGCTAAAAGTTTCACCCCAGATGTTTCTCAGCTACAGTTCCCTTGATACACAGCAAGCATTACAATCAGAATCTTTTGGAGAGATCTTTCAAAACAAAACAGGTGTTATTCTGTGTGCAAAGTTTTGAGAGGTATTCTGTTGGGTTTAGCCCTTTGCCCCAGAATAGTTCCAGTGTTTGGGCTTGATAAATCTCTCCTCTGGAGTTCTACGTTTAGCCATCATTTCTGTTTACTATATACCTTTTGAAAGTGAAGTTACATGCATAGTCACTGGGACTGATTTGTCAAAGAGTTCCAGGATTGATTTGGATTCTCAAATGACTTCTTTCTTGGCTAAAATAGAACATTAACTGAGAATTTATCTTTTTAAATGTGAAGTATAGCACAGTTTAAATTGTGTCTTCCAACAGTCCCTGGCCTTCATTCAAAATTCATTTCTATCTTTATCATAGGCTTTAATCACCCGGGCTTGAAAAAAAAATTCTAAAATATCCTCTAAAACTCTAGTTATAAATCTTGTGGAAAAAACAAAGGCTACAAATTTCTGACTGTTTACTAGATAAGTGAGCAACACAAATATATCCAATAGTGGTTTGAAAAGGGTAGAACTTCATGTATAAAAAGTTTTTTTATGATTGTCCATGACCTTGATTTAAAGAAACACTATAGTGTTAGAAATGCAAACATTTATTCCTAAAGCTATAATGTTCTACTTCCTATTTATTTTCAGGGCCCACCTAAATTTATAAAAAAAAATAGATTACCAACCCCTTTTCCAGGCCTGATACTCACTCCTTGCAGCCTCCTGCGCTAACTACCATAACATGTTTATGGAGCTGTCTCCTGTTTGTCTTTTTCGTCCAAGTCAATGTTCTAGTAGAGAAGTATTGAGGTTGAGAAATGCATGTGTGGAAAGTGCCATGCTCTTCTAATTAAATGCTTCTTACAGCAAAGCATTGAATCCTGTGCTTCCCTATGATAAGCATTAGAGGATATTTAATATCTTCATGGAACGCGAGAAAACGCTACACTTCACAGAATCGAGTCTGACTCAGTCATAGGAGCGGAAGAACTGCCTTACCTTAAAAATGGCAATATTACATTGCAGGATGAAGACTCCTTGGCCACTGCACCCAGACCACTTCATTGGTGAAGCGGTATGAGTGTGTACTGCGGTCCTTTTGTTCTTCTAACGGAAAACAGTTGATTTATTGACATGCGGTATTTCAGCAGATAAAGCATATAAATGAGCCTGCTGTTTGAAATAAGACCACAGATATATGTAATGTTAGCCATTAACAAATAAATTAAATAAAATCCTATGGGGTCAGTATGACTTCCATATCAGTAAAAGGGAGGCCTTAAACCTCCCTCATGCCTCCATCCACTTTATTATGCTTGGGGTGCAGAGTGTAATAATAAACTAGCATCTGGGACCTCATACAGGCCACCCCTGTACCTCCACTCATGGGCATTACATGGGGGGTAGAAATAAAGAATGAGGGGGTGAACAGTGATCTGATAACCCTACAGTGGGTCTCCAATTACAATAATAAAGCAGTGAGGACAAGGGGCTGTAACTAAAATAAAAAAGTGGTGGTGGAGGGCGGGGGGCGTAGTGTCCCCCTGAGCCCATGGGTGGTGAGTGTGAGCTATTTATTAACAGCCGGGTGACCGATTATCCTCCCCAGCCCCATCCGTGGGTGGCGGTGGGGCATAATAATAAACTATACAAGGGAAGTCAATATACGATTGTCTACCCCCCACATTTTGGCCAGTGTTAACAAAAGTAACCCACTCAAATACCTTACCTACCAACTAATAATTGTAAGGAGGGGCCAAACAAATAAATTAGATGACTTCTTTCTTCTTGAAACTTATTTCAACCACAAAAAAATGACAAAAACCCATAAAAAAAATCAATGTTGCTATTAAAATTTTTAGAAATGGACTGGATGACAAGAAAACAAAGTGATGACAAATGAAAAAAAAGTAACACAATAATAAACAATCCATGTTACCATTGAGGACTCTGCACCAACTGAACTTGTATGGGTCCTTATAAGGGCTTTCCCGTGCTGTGCAATCTCAGGCATAGCGCACTGTTAGTTTGTAAGCCAACCAATCAGAGCGTTCTGACAGGAAAGTCTTTCATCTTGTTACCCCTCCTTTTTTGTTACTTATAGTATACTTGTATGTGTGTATATATAGAGAGGAAAATGCTGCATACATGGTGCACGTTTATTAAAACTGTGCTTTAATGAAACAAAAACGGTGCTATAAAATTGTAATCAACATTTTGATTCCACTGTGTGTTTTTAAGATCAAGTGTATGAATAAGATAAAGTGGATGAAACAGTATCATTATATAGAGAGGAAATAAATAAAATATGCTCCCTAATATGTTAGCAATATTTAAATGTTGTTTTTGCATTAATGAACAGTTTGTCAAACGAGTGCACCCCTTTTGTTGCATTTTTCTATGTTATACGCAGATTCCACCAAAGCAATTTCTTATATTTTGTCTTTCGGAAATAGAGTGCCCAAACTATTGTTTGTATATATGTATATGTTTTATATATGTGTATATATATATATATATTTATATTACATTTTACAAGCAGATACTTTGAGGTCCAAATTTGTATTAACCTAACAGAGTAGTTTGCTATTTACATTTGTAAATTAGTATATTTCCAAAGGGGTATTGGAGGCAATAAAAAAAATAAAAAAATAAAACCAGTGAGTCCCATTTCACCTATACACACGGTCTACCCAAGAATATAGACTATCTTTCTCAGTCTGCTACATTCTTGAATGCCTCACAGAAAGTGTTGGGTGTTGGAATTTGTTTTCATAGAATATAAAATTGTCCTAGTGGAATTAAACTTATTCTCAAATAATCTTTGAAAACTACATAAGGCCCAGAATTGTAGGAGCCAACAATAGCCACTTAACGCAATATATTTTTGATTTTAATTGAAGTCATTCATGGACAGATCTGTAAAATAGCAAACATTCGTACTTACTGTGTGTCATTAAATAATCTATTTCATAATAATTCATTGAGTTTTGATTTTATCATTATCTCGCAGGGTGAGTTTGTGGCTTCCTTATTATCACTTTTGCGACAAATGACAGACAGGCATTACCAGCAACTTCTGGACAGCTTCAACACAAAGGAAGAACTTCGGGTAAGTCAACTTTTATTTTTATTTTTTGCTGGTTCGTTATTTTACTATTAAAATTAAAGCAAACAATAATTAATTTAATCTGTTATTTTATAGTCACAATTCAGTGAATACAATTATGAAATGATCAGATCAGAACAGGTTATCCAATTATTGCAGATAAATAGAATATTTTATTAATACATCTCCAAGTTAGGAATCCCTCTTCAACTCAGAAAACAATGGAAAATGAAAGCTATTCAAGGCCGCAATTTAATATTTTTGTAAAAGCTTGTCAAATGATTTAATATATTTGTATAAACTTTTCCACATATTTTTTTTAAAAATATTTAAAATATCAATAAAATATAATATATAAAATATATATTAACATATTAAAATATTACAATATTTTTTCAACATGTTGAATCGCTTTAAAAGTTGACCAAAATATATAAAATCATTTGAAAAGCTTATACAAAAATGCGAATAGGTTTTGGGATTTAAGTCTCATGTACATAAGTAATATCCCACAATCCCAAAGTCTGATAATCAAACCTAATTATGCAAGAGAATCAATTAGCTTTTCAGACTGCATAGATCTAATACATTTAGGAAGCCTACCCCAACAGCAGCACTACCACACTCTCAAAGCATCAGATCACTTTTAACAGGAACTTTATAAAACACATTCACTAGGTAGAAAGGGGGGTCAGCTTGGAAGCCATATCCTAC
Organism: Pelobates cultripes; assembly: GCA_933207985.1. Lineage (NCBI taxonomy): Eukaryota > Metazoa > Chordata > Amphibia > Anura > Pelobatidae > Pelobates > Pelobates cultripes. The sequence goes on along the minus strand of OW240914.1, from coordinate 334,426,715 downwards.
TCATCTGAAGCCACCTCCTCTTTGGAGTCCCAATAGGAATCTCCTGACCTAGCCTCAACCTTCTCACTGACATCAGACTTCGAAAGTTCTGGGCTTCTTTGTGTGGTGGTATTGTGTCATCTTTATCATGCTGAACTGTCCATCTGTACCGTGGTCACCCTGCCATCTGACAGTAAGGCCAACCAATGTTTAGTTTTCATCTGCGTCTTCAGGCTTAGGCGCTGCCGTCCCATGGGCCTGGGAGTAGGCAAGAGCTAGTTGTTGGGCATGCTTGAGCAATAAACTAGGATATGAAGGAGGACATAGCTCCCATCACAGACACCAGGGCTCTATTAATGGACTTTGACATTGTGGCATCCAGTAAAATCTGGAACACCTCAGATGCCAAAGGAGTGATATCTTCTCCACACCTGGGGATAGGGGAGCCCATTAACTGAAAATCCGGCAGACGAGCCATCACCACCAGACTGTACGGTGACAAGTGAGACACTAAATCTAGGGAGAAACAATCAAGTAGAGAGTTAACATCCAGCATACATGAAGCCCAGCAGTCACAGTGTAAATATACCCTGGCAGTTAATTACTGATTAGCCAGAGAGAAGACAGGACTGAGCAACCCTGACTGAACTCTAAATGGTAGAAGGTCAAGTCAGCAAACAGAAACACTCACAACACAAGGAGAGGAAAGGGAAAGGATCGGTTGGTCTGCCACCAGAGAGAAAGGAGAATTTGTGCTCTATTCAGGCCTTGTGAGGCTCTCAGTGTGCTTCTACACGTATACCACCAGAAATATAGCAGCTGCAAATACAACTACATGTGCACAGTGGGTGAGAAGCAAAATGGCTGACGCGATTCGCGAGTGCACCTGCACAGTAATCCAAGCAGACCGAAATTAGCCACAGTAGAGACAAGAAGAAGACTCCAGGGGAAAGAGGAGACTCTCTGTAACTCTCTGCGCTCCTCAGTAGATGAAGGGGCACTTGGACAATTAATTAAAGAAGGACAAAACACCCTATAGCGATGTCCTACTGCCTGCAAGCAGTGTAAGATACAAATAATATAAAGGAGAAGGCAAATAACCCAAATAGAACTACAGTAAAACCTAATGAAAACAGAGATACTTAACTGGTCTGAGGGAGCAGCAAAGAAAGTGGGAGTGTGCTGTTGCATTATATGTATATTATGCTCTGTTTGATTGGTTTATGTGGTGCTAAGCAATTTTGGTTAACTCTTTCATATGTTTTTTCTCATTGTTTTTTTTCTTTATTGCTAAGGGAATAGTGGGAAAATAAATAGCATAATAAGAGCCTGCGTGTCTTAATAAAATGGTGTTTTTGTTTGTATTCATTACCAACACATATTACCATTGCTGCTACTGTATCAACAGTGCTGCACTAAAACTGTGTTTCATCCCTTTGGAACTTTTCTTCTCATTGTTTCAGAGATCTCCCATTTAATATAAACAGACATACTAAAATGGTTTAAAGAAGCATTAAACTTTTATTTTACTTATTGCTTCTTTCATAGGAGCTAAAATATGTTTGCTGCCAAAATGCTGTAAAACGGATGTGCGTCTTTGTAGATCCACACTGTTTTCCTTTGCCCACACTCAAGGATGTCTGACAGCTGAATCGGCTGGGGACATGAGCTGTCAGCATTAGTTTGTGCTCTGGCCAATCAACAGAGGCTGTTTGTGAGTTGAGAGTCTTTCATTGCTATTTCAGTAAGTGGCGCCTGTTTTGCAATGAGATTGATACCGGGGATAAAGATTCCATTCTATCAGTTCTGTATTAAACAGACAAAGTTATTCACTATAGTGGGACATGTCAGAAACTAAATAAATTTAAAGTGAATTTCAAATTATATCCTAACATATCCAAACTGGAAAAGATCTGCAACTCTGCATATTTCTAATTGTTGCTAGTTTTTCCTAAAATCCCATTTGTTTTATATCTAGTAAAGTGGTTCTGCCATCAGAATTCTTCAAGAAAGAAAACAAAATACATCAGTCCACAATCAGTGAAGTAGACGTGATTTATTCAGCTGTTTTCCAACCCTCCTGGGTCTTTGTCAAGATTGACCAAAACCCACAGGGATTGAAACTTGCTGAGTTCGATTTTTGGGCTGAAAAAAAACATGCCTGTTCCACTTCTGGGCTTTGCGGTCCTTTCATGGTTAATGCATTGCATACCGGTGTGGTGCAATCTAATCAGAAATATTATACGCTCTTTATATTGCATGTGAAAAACTGTCCATATAAGTGGTTTCTGACCTTTTCTAGTTGTAAGCCTCTTGTTTATACATTTTATAGTGGTTATTTTCTTATACAAAGTCAGATAAAAGATTTCCAGTTAGCCTTGACCATGTATGGCGTAGAGCACCGTCAGATAGTTCGAGGAATCATTTGCCGTATCCTGCACAATGGGTTGCTGCGAGCTGTTCTGCAAATTCCAGCAATCTGATTGGCCACTGATATTTGCAGCCTATTTTTGTATAAGTTGCTGTCAATGAAACATTGTGATTCAAGTCTACGATTCACATTGAAACACTGAAAGATGATTCAGCCGCACTTCTTATAGCTACGCATACATAACAACAATAAGCATCTGTTTGCATTTTTCTAAAAACAATTTATTGAAAGAAATGTTTGTCACTTTAAAAAAAAAAAAATACAATCTTTGATATGATTTTAATTCATGTTATAATTTGCAACTTCATATGTCTCTGAGTAATTGTCACAACAAAATTGTATAAAAGAGTTTGCTGAATATTTAGGCTTTATTGTATTTCATAATTTGTTAGTTAAGAATTAGGTTTTCATATTTTCGTTTTGTATGAAGTTAGGATATCTCACAGATCATTAAAAATTCACGGAGAGAATTGTAAAAACTTGCCTAGGACTGTAAACTGTAATTTAAGATGCTATCCATGTATTTTTTATTTTATAAGCATACGTTCTTCAATTATGCTAGCTTCATAATACACTTTAAATATTCTGAACTTCACTTAACACAGAGTTCGACTTTGTCCCAAAAGATTCTTTAATTGCCTGATGCAGTATTCTCTTTGCTTTGCTGCTTAAAAAGCCTTCAAACCTTCGGAGAGTGGGACTTCTTTGAAGTATGACTGTCATGCAGACACATTTTTTAAATGTATATGTACAGCCTACAGAAAGAATAGCTTCTGTATGTATTTTATGTAAGGGAAACGTTATGTCTTTGGGACAAAATCTATGTAGAGAACATACATTGCTATGGTTCCTTGAGAGTTCATATTTAAATATATAGTTATGGCATATTCCTGCACTGTCATAAGCGGTTTTCAACTGCAGTGGGAGTAAACTGGTATGACTTGTCATTTATTATTATTTATAAAACATAAAAATGTTTTGGGGAGCTATGTACCATGGTTACATTACGAAAAGGAAGGCATTGTAGACAGTGCAATACATAATTAATCAGACTGGTACACATGTGAAGGATATCCCTAGCTGTGAGAGCCTAAAGTTTAGCGTACCACTTTATACAAAGAGCAAGATGGGCTGTGACGTTACAATCTAAAAGAAATAAACAGGAATGAGACTAATGGTGGCATCCTTCGGCTGTGTTAAAGGAAGGATCTCCAAATCTCACTCATCAGGAATAAAACAATAATCACAAAATGTTCTACTTTGAACAGGAACCCAAGTGCCATACTTAAAGGAACACTATAGGGTCAGGAAGTATATATTCCTGACCCTATAGTGTTTAACCCACCATTTAGGTGACTTGCCCCCCCTTAGCTCTCCTATAAAAGTTTAAAACATTTCCAGCACCACACTGGTCTGCTGGAACTGGCTCCGCCCTCTTTGTGACATCATCAAAATGGCAGATATTTAGCCAATCCAATGCTTTCCCATAAGAAATTAATGGCTGTGTGTTGAGTTATTTTGAGGGAACAAGACATTTATACTGTTATACAGGCTGTACTTACTACTTTACATTGTAGCAGAGTGTCATTTCTTTAGTGTTGTCTCATGAAAAGATATTATAAAATATTTACAAAAATGTGAGGGGTGTACTCACTTTTGTGAGATACTGTATATACTTTGCACATAAACTATAAAGAGTTGAGCATGCAAAAATACACCATATTAATGAGGTCAAACCAAAAAATCTAATGCATTAAAATTGTATTGGTGCTTGGAGTGTCCTTTCACATTAAGAACAAGTTCTAACTGCTGTGAGACGATGTACAATCTAACTAACCATGCAGGTTAACAAGCACTTAAGAATGAGTTGAATAAAATTTTCACATTTAGTCCCAAGGGAGATGCAGTTTGCAAAGTAAAGATCCAGCACGCCCAATCCCCTCCACTACATAGTAGAGGCATGATGTCAATTACTGTGATACATAATGTAGGCAGCTAATGTTCCAGTTCTAAAAAGTGTTTTGCAGCTAGTTTTTCTCTTGTTTTTTGTCCCTGAAAACAGTCTGGATATTCAACCTATGTTCCTGTATTTTTTCTCTTGGTTAGATTAGTTATACTCTCATAACTCATCTCACACAGGCATCACCAGAAACACATATAACTTCAAGTCTGGTTAGTAGTTTTACCGGCCGGACATTCAGTCTGAGTGCAGCGCTATATCAGTATAGTCTCTATTCTCTACCCATCCAGTGAAATACAAGTGAAGAGATCAACACACTTACCCCTATAAGATGTATTCTTAGCGGGTTTTACATGTAAAAAAATACAAAAAACAAAAAAGCTACATAGTATAACTCTGTGAGGTATAGAGGAATGAGTATTGTTAGATATAAAGAGATACACTCACGTTTTTTAGAGCCTTTTATGGTATAGGCTCTAAACTTTAGCGTGTCCATGTCTATTAAGGTCGACAACCACAACCCCTCTGATGGCTTCCTCTCAGTTGTTATCCACGATATATACATAGTGGGGTAAAGCAGAATTGAAAAAATCTAGGTGTATCGCTTTTAGTTGTGAATCTTAAGTTATAGATATAACAGAAATGCCTGCTCACCTTATTTAGAGCCTTTTTGTGAACTGGCTCTAAGTTTCCTTGTTTGGTGTCAAATTACAGGGTGGACACCTCCCTTACAGGAACCAGGTATAGGATGCAGATGGTAATCATCAAGCAAAATGTATTATTTAACAATTAAAATAACACACTAAGAATATATAACATATATATATATATACATATATATATATATGTATATATATATATATATATACACACAAATATATAGTATATAAAGCTTGCCAAGACGTGTTTCGCCCAAATTGCTGGCTTCCTCAGTTGGCTACATGTAAAACCCCCTAAGAATACGTCTTATAGGGGTAAGTGTGTTGATCTCTTCACTTGTATTTCACTGGATGGGTAGAGACTATACTGATATGGCGCTGCACTCAGACTGAAAGTCCGGCTGGTAAAACTACTAAACAGACTTGAAGTTTTATGTGTTTCTTATTTGTGTGGGATTTTTGGGGGAGTTCCCACAGAGTGTTTTTCAGCAGCTAAAATAGTATTACTGAGATAATCATTTAGAGTGCCATTATTTCACACCTTTCTGTTGTTATATACATATTTAGTTATGCATGTCGGAATGAAGTTGTTATAGTGAGAGGAGGTCCCTTGTGCCGGCTTACCTGAATTTATTAAACTGTTAATAAATGGTTTAACTCTAAAAGTCTTCAAAATTGAGCCCAGTCACTCTGCTCCTTCACTTCTTTCCAGTCTGAACCTTGGACTGGACGCCCCTGATAGGCTGAGAGTGTCAGTAGATCCCCATTTACAAAACAAAGTGATAAATGTACGACAGAGATTAATTTCAATGAATTTTTTTGGGGGGCCCAGAGTCGTCCTTTATGAGATACATATGGTTGCAGGTGATGCAAACTGGGTTGTCCTCTTTCAAGAGACTGTGAGTTATAGCAGTTAATTGATTATGACGGAGAAAGAATTTCATTTTACAAAAAGTGCCGATTTGAAAAGAAATTGGTATATTTATAAATAGACCTTGTTTATCCTCTCAGGCTATAATTCACACAACTGGTCCTGGTACTTCCTGGTTGCATACATGTTATAGTGGCATATAGCTACAGAACAGAGTTTTTATTTTTTTTATTTTTTTTATTTGGACTGTAGAGTATCCTATTAAGGGTCTGCCCACAATTATAAATTAATCATAGGAAGTGCTATGGACGTATCAGAGATTTTCTGATCCCTAATTAGGATACATTAGTTTAGTTTGATGGGTTTATTAGCTATGAGCCAGCAATAGAATGAATCATGTTAAAAAAATTGTGGTATGAAGGTATAAAACAATATTCCATTTTGCTGTGCTTTGTGGCTCTCTTATTTAACAATGTTTGCACTTTTACTAGTTGGGGAAGTGTTCTTTCCTTGCCAACCACCAAGACGTGCAGATAATAGAAAATGTAGTTACAAAGAAGTAATTTGCTGGTTAAAGTCAGCAATCACGAAAAATGTTCCCTTGTTTCATGGTCATAGTTGTAAAACATAATGCTAGATAATTATTAGATATTGATATATTTATATTCACTTGATTTCTACATAATTTCATTCATTTTTTAATTACTGAAGAATCAGAACTATACAGTATTCTTTAAGCAAGCCTTTTCTTTGCAGTGTTTTTTTTATTAGACATCTGATAGCGTCCATAGCCAAAATAAAAGAATACTCCACCCAGCATGAGTCCCCACTCTTTTATCCAGAAAGAAAAAGGACAGTTAATTTAAGAAAGCCATGGATGTGCTTTTTACTCTGAGAAATATCTACTAATCGGCAGCACATCTAGTACAAGCATTCAAGTGATGCCAAAAGCCTAACAGAACAACGGAGAACATGTCTGTATCACCATATGTCCATGTTGGATTTCAGATCCATCATGATAAAGCATTTTTCTCTAGCACGAATAAATAATATAGCAATTAAAAACCAGGGGGAATATCTTGTTTCTGCTGATAGCCTTCCCACATTACACACTTATAAAAAATACTATGGTGCAAGTGTCCTTAGGAAACAAGGGAAGTCTGAATTGTGACCTTCTCTTATCTGGTGGGCTAGAGGTGTCATCACCATGATAAACAATGTAATACTTCTTCCCCTTCCACCTCCTGTGTGGTGCGATAAGAGGTAGTATATATATTCCATGTATGTACAGAATGTTAAAGTCCCTGTTCCTACATGAACCCTAGTTACTTAATGTGAAATAACACCTTCCCCGTAAAAATGTTTCCCTCTGTTCACCACTTTCCCAATAACAACCACGGTATTTGAAAATGGTTAAACCGTAAAGGTTAGGATGGAATAGGACAGAATAGGAAGGAATATGTAGCTTACCTTTTATTTTCTGATTAGCTTAGAAAGATTACCCCTAACATATGCGGATAGGAAGAAGGAGTGTAGACAACATCTTGCAATTCCTTTTTAACTATTTAATGCTCACTGTTACTCACATGTGTGTGTAAGATATTTCCTGGTCAGTGGGAGTCCTAAAACTCCCTGTCCATTTTTTAGGTGATTATTTTACACCTTTATAGATCTGTACCAATCGTGGGTATTTTCGGATCCTGAAGAATGTATTTAAAATCTGTAGTGATTATGGTGCGTGACCTGTTCCTTTCAGCACCACATCTCCTTTCATCGTTGTCTATTTTTAATCTTTCTACTGATGACTGCAATAAAACTGATTCTGTCTGATATTTACAGGAAAAGTACATGATGGGAGTGCTAGCTAATAATAAACAGACACAAATTTTTGCATAAAATATGTTACTTGATAGTAATATTTAAATTATTCAAATTAACAACAATATAATTGAGCAGAACAATCTTCAGGTGTTTGGAAAGTGGTAAGTGGTATATGGAAATAACAAGACCATCATATTCATATTTTTTATTATCTAATTTCATGGAATTAATTGTCTTTATGGTGTGTTATGGCAATAAACTAAATACTGACACGCTTTGTCAACTGTTTGCTAATGATGCACCTGTCCACCACGAAGACATGTATTTTATATTCTATATAGAGAATTCAGAAGGCTTATGCAAAATGGGCCATCGAATGAAATTTTCATGATTCAGACTGAACTGTTCTGCTTAAGTATAGACTGCGGATCTAAATCCCTAGTGATGTATAGGTCTATAGTATATAGCTGCAAGCCATGATCATCTAGAGTCCAGGAGAGGTTAGACTGATTTGACAGTTTAGGACATTTTCTTTGGTTGCCTGCAGGCCTCGTGAACAAGCTGAATAATAAAAAATGACACATCATTTTTAAAGGTTAAAATTCTGTTGAAAGGTTAAACTAGTATTATATTTTTTTTCTAAATAATTCTATGTGCCATTAATAGAACAGCATATTTAAAGATTACCGTTCATGGAACTTACAACTTTTGCTTATATTAACGAACATAAAATTGTATCTACTCAAATGTATAGATTTTTAAATAAAATACTAAATAAAAAAAGTAATCACTATTGAAGCCAAAATGTATAAATAATGCCCTGTGGAAAATCTGCATAAATATTTTTGGACTGTAAAGCCTCTCAGAAACTAATAATGGATATTTTAAAGGGACACTATAGTCACCAAAACAACTTTAGCTTAATGAAGCAATTTTGGTGTATAGATCATGTCTCTTAAGTTTCACTGATCAATTATTTGCCACTTAGGAGTCAAATCACATTGTTTATGCAGCCCTAGTCACACTTCCCTACATGTGACTTACACAGCTTTCCTAAACACTTCCTGTAAAGTGTCATCTAATGTTTACACTTCCTTTATTGCAAATTCTTTTTAATTTAGAATGTCTTCTCTCCTGCTCTGTTAATAGCTAGAACCCGCAGGAGCCTCCTATGTGTGATTAAAATTCAATTTACAATTTACAGAGCAGGAAATAAAAACTTTAAAGTAAGTTAACATGTAATTAAAAATCAAACCTTTTTGTTTTCATGCAGGCTCTGTCAGTTACAGCCAGAAGAGGTGTGGCTAGGGTTGCATAAACCGAAACAAAAATGTTTTTAATCTCCTAAATGGCAGTGAATTGAGCAATGAGACTGCAGAGGCATGATCTATACACAAACACTGCTTCATTAAGCTAAAGTTGTTTTGGTGACTAAAGTGTCCCTTTAATTAAAAAATCTTACTGCTTCAATCAGCTAAGCAAAATATGTGTGAACCACAAATCAACTACCTCTTTTCAAATGAGGACATTCCGTCAGTCTAAATAGAAATATTGTGCTAACTGACTCTTACACATTACAGATGTAGGTATCTAGGCACAGAGTCCCTCAGACTCTATTTAGGCTCCTTATCTTCAATATATACAGAATTCAATGTGTCTATTGATACCATCTTTCATTGCATCTTAAACTTTTGGGCTAATTGTAAATCTTGTGATAATTCTCTTTTATTATTTTGCAGATAAATCATTCCATAACGTTTTCATTTTGTAGATTTAATAATGTCTGAGTAAAACAAGGAAACGTACAATCTCTTGTGCCTATTTTATGTAAAATATGGAATTTATTATGGTTGTATTGTTTACAAGTTGTTCCTTTCTTTGTGTCTAGGACTTTTTGCTGCAGATTTTCACAGTCTTTAGGATTCTTATCAGACCGGAGATGTTTCCGAAAGATTGGACTGTGATGCGATTTGTTGCAAACAAGTAAGATTCTGTTTGGCATCGTTACAATCTATACAGAAGTGCTATAGTTTATAGTAATGATGTATATCCTCGCTCAGCTAGATATTGTATTTTATATATTAAGGATTTGTTTCCAAAGTATTCTGGTTTCTCCCGATGCTCTCATTTTCATCCCAAAGAAATGTTTAGAATTTTAAAATAAAAATAAAAAATAATAATAATATTGCCATAAATATATAATAGTAGGCAGAGGATGTACAATGGAGGGTGCCTGTTGATGTTTCAGTTTTGCATTGTCATGCCTGTTTGTCCTTGCATGTTGGGTGCAATGTGTAGGATGTCGATATAGGGCACATATTGCATAGAAATAATTGTAGTTTTTATTTCATTAAGTGTATTCGGCTATAAAGTAGGGACAGATGTTTTTTTTCAAGTCACGAGTTTACTCACTAAAGAGAGGATTGTTGAGACATTACAATAGTTTCTCAAGTATTAGGTCAAAGTAGGCTTGCCAGAAAAACAGCTGAAGTTAGAGAACAAATAAAAAAAAAAAAACCTCATTCCTGTGTATGATACATTCAGAGAATTATATAAATGTACCTATTCCAAAATATAGGTAACGTTAAATCATACAGGTTATGTTTTGGTTTTAGTATAGCAGGTTCCTTTTGGAGAAACAAAATACAACGGGGATAGCCTCTCTAAGTACACTTTGGCCACACAAATTATGCCTAAGCCTGGCAGGACTTTTTGTGGTGAAGTATACAGCCCTCTATTTATATTAAAGACAATTAGGGTGGAGTGCCGCCCTCTTTTATAGTTTGTGTATAGAATGAAAATACTTGTTTTACTCAAGGGTGCTTACTGATCTCTCTGAACTGTGCCAATACAGTAGATTTGCCTTACCTGCATGTGTCAGTATTTGTAGAGGATATGCTTGTTGTATCTCTCCCACTGGACCATTTATCTCTATGTATGCACAGCACTCCATGAACATGTAAATATGAATCTCTGCATAGAGTGAAAGACAATAGTCTTGCTACTGGACCAATAAGAAAGCCACTAACCAGCATACTGATACTATATCTTATGCGCAGGTCCAGCGTCAGATACCGGACCAAAGGACTGTTTTAATCCAGGAAGCCCTCTAGTGGCTGTCTGGTAGACAGTAACTGTGGGCAGACTTAGAGCTGCAATGTAAGCATTGCAGTTTCTCTGGAACTGCAATATTTAACGTTGCAGCACTTAGTGCAAAAGGGACACTGCACCCAGACCACTTCATTGAGCTGGACAAATGTATTATCCAATTTATTGGACAAATTGGACATATCCTGTCTACTAAATGTACACAATAATGCAAAGGATTAGAAAGTGAGAAATAAAACATACCGGTAGATATGCCCATGAGTACTGGTTTGTAAGCTTCGGTAGGAGAACGTACACTGGTGCTACTCCCTTGACCTGTGTCTGTAGGAAAATGTTAGCATTGCAGTCGTTAAGACACGCCATTTGCCTTGCTGAATATGCAGACATATTTCAAATATTTTTATTTTGACATGTTTGTTATATTTGTCTATACTTAAAATATACTTGTGAAATATATTTTCATACGTAGGTAGTTGGGGGATTCTAAATATTGTGTCCGTTACATCGAATGTCTGGCAAGCTTCCATTTATTCTGCATCTGTCCAACGTTATTAGCATTACTGAATCTGCTCAGTAGGATTTATGTCTGCTGGATGTAGAATGTGAGTTGTCTTTAGAAATGAACTGTGTGATGCTATTCTGCATCTTTTAGGAACAATATACTATGAATCATCATTTTATTTTTATAGTTGCATGGCATGGGGCAGCTACTGTGCTATTCTAAATATAGCTTACACAGTTTAGCAGAAAAGGAAACGTTTTATTTTGTAAAAGTATCGAAAAATGTGACATCAGAGACAAAACACTTTCCAACAGCTATTGAATGGCAAATTGGAATGTAGCTTAAAAGTGGTTAAATGTTAGATACTCTGTTTTTAATATAATTGACAGCTGCACAGTTTTATTGTGCAAATGTCTGTAGAATATATTATTTTGCTAAATAATTCTAAAATCTTTACTTGTGTATGCATCTTAATCCTATTGTTCTACATGAGAGTTGTATTCTTTGTTATTTCGTAATATTTTAAATCAGTTTGAAGGTATAGTATAGCTGTTAAATGTTTATTACAAGCACCATGACCAATTCAGTGAATAAGTAGTCATGGTGCCTTGATTTTGTATGAGCAGCATTTCACTATGAAACATTGCGCATATGGAATTTAAAATCTCTGCTACCAGAGGTGTAGCTCCACCTCTGGAAGTGTCATTGCGTCATCATTAGCCAGCCTCGAACAATCGTTCCGGGATGACTACTGTAAATTCTGTGCAAATTTTCATTCAGTCAACTGATGTTCTCAGCCAGTGACTGGCAACTGGAATGGCATCCAGCTTCTGCGCCTCATCAGTGCTAAAAAGAGACCAGGAAAACAGGGACCCAGGAAAGGAGGCAAACCATTATTACATCTTTTGTTCCATTACCAGGAAACCGGGCAGAGGTACTCCTATCATCATAACTGCTACAGTGGACTGTAGTGGTTATTATGCTTGGATTAATCCTTTAAAAGTACACTCCAAGTACCATAACCGCTTATGATGACTATTTGAGTTTGTGACACATGCAGCTCCCCTGTCCTTTGTCTTTTTGCATGTGTTTCTTTATAACAGTAGTTATAGCGTTCGTATTTTATTTACATTTTTTGTCATACTAAATGATATCAATGTTGGTTCAGAAGAGAAAAAATATTTATCTGAAAATATTGTATATAAAGTTTGTGTACACAAAGTAAGAGGGAAATAATAGTTTATGGAAGGTATCGAATAAATACCAAGTTAACTCTCACCAGATGTGTGGAAAAAGCCCTTGTCAGCAAAGATTTGTTGCTATTAAGATATAATATTTTTTGAAAAGTGGAACAACTGGTCTGGTTTAGTTTAATATAAAATCGGTGTACCAGATGTGCTAAATACATGCAGGTCCCAATCACTGATCAAAGCTTAAGACTTGATTGATTTGATATTAGTATGCTATCAGGAAGAACGGTTGATATCTTCTCATTTTGTAATGTGACAATTGTGCCAAAATTAGCAATTTGACCTCTTGTCATGTGGAGAAGAGCATTTATTCTAAACCATGCCCCCAAGGAGGAAGAAGACTCTTCTAATTCAATGTTAAGGAGTGAATTAGCTTTGCCACTCATGCGACCAATTAAAAAGTCAAAATCGAATGCTATTCAGCTATATACAGAGCTCTGATTACCATTTCCTGCAGCTGCTCCGTGTCGCATCATGCCAACTGGAGGCCATGCGCGTCATCGCATGAGCATGAGAGGAGCTCTCAGGATCAGGTTGGCTTGATTAAACATGAAAGAGAACAAATATTAACCAGTTGTCACAGCAAATAGCTGCTTAGATACATAAATATCCAGATGTATTTCCTGTTCTAGGTTAGCCACTAAAATAATATTTGTCCAATTGACTTGGCCTTGCTTTCTTACTATGTGTAGTACTATGTGTAGTACCTTCATGCATTCAAAGTTGTTGTAAACACAGTCTCTAATATAAAAACTCAGTTTAGGTAAATTAACATTATTATTTTTACTGCCGGATGGTTAGATCTCTTATGGAAACTTAATTGATTTCAAATTTTATAACTGCATGTGTTTTTGTTTTGTTGTTTTTTGTTTTTTATTAGGATCGATTTTGTATTTAGATGTACTTTCTTCTTTTAATATGCTATTATATTATACATATACTGTTTTCTAAATCATTTTTTTTTGTTTTCAGTGTCATCATTACAACAGTTCTGTATCTTTCTGATGCTCTTCGCAAAAACTTTTTGAATGAAAGTTTTGATTATAAGGTAAGTCCTTTATCATTTGTGATTAAAAGAACAAAAATTGCAAATTGATTTTGCTTATTATTATTATTATTATGATTAAATATCCCCTGAATCCTGTCTTCCTAGTCAGCCTGTGCATACATTTCAACACACACACACATATATACACACACACATATAGTACTCTCTTGAGCAGAATGTATGTGGGGACACGTGTTGGGACGCTGCTTGTAATGTTGAATGTATGTGGGGACACATGTTGGGACGCTGCTTGTGATGAATGTATGTGGGAACACATTCGGGGGGACACTACTTGTGGTATTGTGTTAAGGGAGGCTTCTTGTGTTATTACATGTTTGTAGGCTTGTTGGGTTGAGCTGAAAGGGTAGGTGCTGTTGTCTGTATGTGGGTAGGATTTATAATGGGGGATTACGGGCTGTAGTGTGTGAGGGGTTTGTGGGGAGGGGGATAGTTGCTATAGCATGTGATAATAGAGGTGGAATGGGGTGTGCATGTGGCAGGATAGAGGCTGTAGTGTGCATGGGGGTATGTGCAGTAATGTGTTTGTTTGTGGATAATAGGGGCTAAATTGTGTGTAATAGGTTGCAGTGTGGAGAGATAGGAGCTGTAGTGCAGCGTGTAGAGGAAGATAGGGACTGTAGTGTAGGAGGATGGGGCTGTAATGGTAGGGGGTTGGGAACTGTAGAACAGAGGGTAGAGACTGTAGTGGAGAGAGAGATGGGCACTTTCTTGTGGGAGGATGGGTCGGTACTGTACTGTTAGAGGCTGTTGTGTACAGGTTAGAGGCTGTTGTGTAAGGGAGTAGGGGTCTGTAGTGAAGGGAGGTTGGGGTTTTTAGTTGTAACGTGGGAGGATAGGGTAGGGGATAGAGGCTATAGTGTAACGTGAGATAGATGTAGTTTGAGGGAAAGTTCTGTAGTGTAGAGGTGTAGGAGGTAACTGGGGGGTGTAACATAGTGGAGGACAGGGACTATAGAGTATGGGGCAGGGGCTCTCTGTTTGTGGGACATTTAAAAAAAAAACTTGTTAAAAATTAATGCATTTTATTTTTCCTCCTTCTTACTTATCATGAGGAAAGGTGTAAAGTTTTTTCCTGGTGGTCCAGAATTACCCTCGGCTGGTGCAGACACTGTGTGGTCAGTGCTCTGCTCCCTGGGAAGGCACTAGTAAATATTCAGAGTACTGCCACGGCAAAGCTTTGATCCACTCCAGGGAGCACTAAGCTCTCCCACAATATACAATCTTCCTGGCACCTACTTTGCAGACCACTGGTCTGCTGGCATCAGAGACTAGCTGTCTCTGAAACCGCTGTGGTACCCCATAAGACAGGCACCCAGTGGTGCCTCTTCCTGGCAGCTTTAGTATGCAGGTCATTTTGAGGGAGCGGTTGTAAGTACTGCTTCCTCGTGCTCTCTTTGGCCACAGAACTCCTCAGCTAAATTCATCTGACACCTAAACAGATTGGGCTCCCTTTGGGGTGAATGAGCTGTGTGGTTGCCATGGTGCCCTGTGCGACCGCACAGCTTGGAAACCTAGGATTTGCGGATTGCTGTTAGTTAGATCAATTGTCATGCATTATGGATGAAACAATATCCCTTCAGGCAAACTGTGATTTAAAGGAACTCTCCAGTGCCAGGAAAACATATCCATTTTCCTGGCACTGCAGGACCCTGCAGTGCTCCTCTCCCTCCCACCCCCTATCCCATGTTGCTGAAGGGGTTAAAACCCCGGAGAGACATTGGCGCTGGGTCAGGCTCCGCCCACGCTCCTCCACCGCCGACATCAGCCAGCGGGGGAGACCTAATGCGCATGTGCGGCAATGGCAGGAGTGGTCTGGATGCCTGGAGTATCCCTTTAAGGAATCTTTTTTTTTTTTTTTAAGTTGCCATATTAGGATGAATTAGTTTGTTTTATTGCATGTATTACAAATAAAAACTAGAAAAGCTCAGGCATACTTTTACAGAAAATGCAAAAAAAATATTTATTCAGAGCAATTCTGGGCTAATTTCTAAAAGTGGAATTATCAACTAAAACATTCAGATGGTTTCCATGGTGACTACTAAACTTGCACAATTTTTCCCTTGAATGCTTTTTCTACAAAACTTTGGATGTGTCATTACATATAGATTAATAACATTTTACTATAAAAAAATACAATTAAAAAATAATTAAGTACAAAACCCATGTGTGACTCCATTATATTTTTGCCCTATAGATTTGGGACTCCTACTTTTACTTGGCTGTGATTTTTATAAACCAGTCATGCTTGCAGTTAGAAATGTTCACACCATCCAAAATGAAGAAAGTCCTGGAGAAGTAAGTGTTTTGTGTTTTTATCTGTGTTTGTGAACTACACAAAAATGTAGCACTGGTTTTATCTACTTTGTTAATTATAAGCTTTCATTCTTTGATGTTCAGGATATTAAGCATTTGCTATGAGAAAATTCTTTAATGTGTAATGTTCTCTGCCTTTGAATAATCTTTTTTTTTTTTTTCCTACTGTATTGTGCCTTTTTCCAAGTGTGTCAGTGTATTGTATATATGAGTGTTTACCAGATCTCTTGTAAGATTTTTATGAACTCGAGTTCATGTAAATAGTCTATCCTCCTGGGACCCAGCCCATTAAAGGACCAATATAGTGCCAGGAAAACACTCGTTTTCATGGCACTATAGTGCCCTGAGGGTGCCCCCACCCTCAGGGTCCCCCTCCTGCAGGGCTCTGGGGAGAGGAAGGGGTTAAAATCTTACCTTTCTCCAGCGCCGGGCGGGGAGCTCTCCTCCTCCTCTCCTCCTCCATAGCGACGTCATCGGCTGAATGCGCATGCGCGGCAGGAGACGCGCGCGAATTCAGCCAGTTCATAGGAAAGCATTTACCTCCTTTTATTCTTTTGAGCTACTCTATCAATCTCTGCTGTAATGTAAAGAGGAGATTGTAGGCCTTCCGGGGATATGTCAAGTGATAGGCTGGGATGCTGGGAGCTTCCTCTTCCGCTTCTTCAAAATGAGAGAAGGCAAAAATAACCAGCCAGCCAGAGAGTAGTAGAAGTTACTTTTTTCAGATATAAAAACCGGAGATACGTTCTTGAAGAATTAAATATCTTTACATTAGACAAAGTCATAGGTAAAACGGAGACTATTTGAAGTCTAAGATGCCATCAGGAGAAAGTATGTGTAGAATCATGATGGCTGATTTTGAAGGATACATGTTTTGTAATTAGTATGTGAGACAGACTTTTCTATGCATGCCAGTTAATTGTTATTTTTTCTTAAATTGAGGCACATCGTTCCGTTACGCTCATGAATTACAATAATGCTATGTTGCATTACATCTGTATCTCAACTCTGGGCGACATTCAATGACAAATTCCTTCACAAAAAAAGATTGTTACAGAACAGCTGCCAAAAGAGTAGGCTGAATGTGAAATTAATGCGAAACTTGTTTTAATCACAAAAGTTATATATCTCACCAGGCATTGTATGTATATTCTAAGGCATCTTATAGTTGTCATGTGTAAAACTCTTTTCTGTTCTTTATTTAAGATACGGAGACATGCGTGTAACGATGGGATGTGAAATCTTCAGCATGTGGCAAAATTTAGGTGAGATAAATTCCTACATGTTGCACAATGCATTGGATGTAGAAGAATGATGTAATCTACTCTTTGAAACACCCATATGCCTTTTTTATTTTCTATGGTGCTCTGTGGGTTTATAATTGATATTTTACTATTGGTTTGTAAACCAGTATATAATAATAAATTCAATGTACTAATAATTTCCAATATAACTTTTATGTAAGAATTTGTTTTGCAAGTTAAGCCTTATGGTCACTCTTTTATTAGTGTGATTTAGTTAGCGTTAGCTCCTTTACTTTAATATGATAATAAAAGAGGTGATGGGAGTTAGAACTAACTAGTGTTTCAGAGATAATGCTCTATGTATTTCATGTCTTAGAGTAGCTAAATATTGACAATTTCTAGCATAGATACCAGACATTCATGTTTTTCTTAACTTTAGGTTATTGAAGTGGTTAATAGATCTTGCCACTGCAGTCTCAATGCTAAATTATCTAAAGTTAAGTATTTAGAAGTTAAATCACCCTCTTTATGTAGCCCTAGCCACACCTCCTCTGGCAGAAACTCACATAGCTTCCCTACACACTTCCTGAAAAAGAAGTACATTTTTTTTTCAGCTTCCCTTTAGCAGGGAAAGGTGAGTACTACTTTCCCTCGAGGGGGTTGACTTCTTCTGGACGGTCCTTTTCTGGTCCTGGTATGATAGAACAGAGGTCTATGGAGGTTCCCGCAAGACCGGGGGAATCTATATTTTAGTTTGAATTTTGTATTTAATTTTTGGCACCAGAGATTTTTTGGAGGGGGGGCAAACAACAGGTATTGAATGTTCTACTATTCTTAGAAGTAATTTCCTTAAAATGTGAGTTACAAATGATTTATTGTAGAGCTATAACATGTTCTTTCAGGAGAGCACAAGCTACATTTTATCCCAGCTTTGATTGGTCCATTTTTGGAGGTAACACTGATACCCCAGCCAGACCTTCGGAATGTTATGATACCTATTTTCCATGATATGATGGACTGGGAACAGAGAAGGAGTGGCAACTTCAAACAGGTACTTGAAATCTGGGTAACACCAAGCTTAGATATCAAACTAATCCCAGCTTGTTGGGTACAGATAATCAATCTGGTCAAATTAATGAGGCAAGACAAGCAAAAAAGAAAGTATTCGTCAGATTAGCTAATTAGTGTTTTACCTTAATAAACTTCTGGCAGTGTTTCTTACATTCTAGATAGACCCTTACTATACTAGCAAATGTATGGCCATTTAGCCACTGCAACATTAGTTTAATATGTGTTAAGCTCCAGAAATGTTGAATTAACCCCAAGATTTTTGAAAGCTCAGTCTTTTTTTGGTGCTCCTAGCTTCACAGGTGTTCATTAAGAAATGCAACATACAATATGGATAATTTGTAGTGTGCAATAGTTTTCAATTATACTTGTTAACTAAACTATGTGATTTAAAGTAAAAAACAATCAAACCAAAAATAGACAGTTTATCATATCAGTACCCCTCCCACCCCCAAATCTTTTAAATTACTAGAAATCAGAAACAAATTCAGTAAATGTTGTTTTATGATAACTTTCCAGTACCTCCAATAACTATGGTATAGAAATCATGAAACTTTGTATGGCAGGGTTTCACTTACCACAAACTGGTCCTACCTAATCCCCTAAGGTACACTTACCACAAACTGATCCTGCCTTCATTCCCTGGTCCTCCCTTCATCCTTTGAGGTACAAGCAGTGTCCATCATCTGACTGGGTCCCTACTGGGCTGGCCACATCACTTTTATGAATAATGGGTTATGGCAGCTTCCACATGTATCTCTTCATGGGATATGGCTGTGTTACATATACATAGGGGCATGGCTTTCGTGGCACACGTGGCATGATTACACATATTGGTAGTGTGGTGTTGACAAGTTGGCCTCATGCTCTCTGCCCCATCAAGGAAGCACATATCTGCTCTTCATGGTGTAAGCAGGTAAATATACCTTGTGCTCTATTTTAGTTTCCTTTCCCAAGCCTTCTATTCTCTCATATGTTAGTTGTCTACCAGGCCTGAAAATACTTTTCTGTATTGTGTTTTATCCTGGTGCACAAGTTACCAGTCATGATACCACTTTCTGAGGCCAACTGCAACAACCCTGACAGTATAGCAATGATTTATCTCATTAGCAAACAAAAAACATGCAATTGATTAAAAAGAAAAAAAAAATGGTAAACTGAAACAAGACTCAGTGGTGATCCCAGAGCTGAATTAAGCTAATAAACGTAATCTTAGAGCAAAGTAACCTGTATTTATTTTGACCAAACATTTTTGACACTCCAATACGTTTTCCATTTTTCAGCTCAGAAGCATGTTAAGTGTTCCAAGTATTTTTGCAGCTCCCACTCGATTTTTCTCCTGCTGCTTCGAACCATTTCACTACACCCACCATCATGCTGCTCCATAGGAACATCGATTTGAAACATTGTTTAATGCTCACAAAATAAATTACTTTGATTTCTTTGCAGGATCAGTGGAGTTAACCCTTGAACTGATTCTCTTAATAGGTCGTCTGAGCATTTACGTAGGCATTCTTTGAAGAAGTAATTCGTAGGTTCTCAAAATGACAGTTATTTTCCAATTTTTTGGTCTAAGCCTTAGAACATTCCTACTTGCTAAACCAGCAGCACTTTCAGGGACTTCAAATGTGAAAATGACCCCTATTTGTTCCTTTTTAGAGACAGATTAATTATAATGGGTTTTCCCATGTCTGACACCTTAATCGAAGTAGCTCAAAACCATTGAAGACTCCAGACAGTGCTACATTTGTGTGTTTTTCTGATTTGCTCTTAAAATGGGATTTCCACTGGTATAATTACAACTTTACCTTGTTTTCTTTATGTAGCACATATTATACAATCAATAAAATCATGGAGATTCCTTTTCCCTCTCATGGAGGAGTGGAGCCCATCATGGCCCATTCTAAGTTGTGCCATTTCTTAGAAAGGACTTTATTAGTTATTTTTTTTTAGTAATGCCACCTCTTTATATGCTCATGTTAAATCCATCCTGGCAATACAGTTAATTTATAAAAATGTATCCCAAATGTGATCCTTCTTGTGACAGACAAATTATGTATGTAGGAGTAATTTAATAGAAAATGATTAAATACAATATCACTCACAAAGTCCTTGGGTAATTTACAAGCCACTGGACTTCTAATAAACTTGCATGATAATGTCCTGAGAGAAAACTACTCCTACTTACATGACTTTAGTAAATAGAACAAAGAACAAGGCTATGGATGAATTCCTGGCTGATTGTCCTCATAAATTGTTGATGATATCCAAGGTATCACAATTGTGCACCTATCTATATGGTCCATTCCTATAGTTTAAGAACACTGCTCAAGCAATCCTACAGATTAGAGAAAGTTGGGTTTTGGTTACTGAAGGTAACAATGTAATAGGTTGATGAAGTTTAGTGGTACACACTTTCATATAAGAAGAGAGGATAACAGCCAGATGTACTGCTAGCATCCAGGAATACTTTATTTATATAAAACTAAACTGCTTTAAATGAATTGGAAGATCTGAATAGCTGCAAAGTAAGGTTAGATGAGACTGGGAGTGCGTATAAGGTGTGCCTTAGATATATAGTTGTTTTGAAGGACATTAATTAGTTAGTTGATATTGTGGGTTTTAAAAGGTATTTATTTACAAGGTGTGGAAACCAAACAAGAGTCCCACGGGGTGTTGTAGAGCATTGCTTACAATTAGTGGGCTCTGGAGAAGTCTTGTGAGTTAGAATTAAAGGCGGAAATAAGAACAGTATATATCATAAATGATTAAAACACAGAACGGTTAGGAAGTTTCCAGTCTGGTATAAAATGGTGCAATATGACACAAAATACACGTGTCTGTAAACTAAAATGACTTAATATTAGTCTTGCACCATGCAGGCTCTCTATTGTTGTTTTTTTAAAAGCTCCTGTCATGTTTGACACCCACCTGCATCATAGAGGAAAACATGGACTATTAGCAGAGAACACTAGAAAGGAATGTGCCGAAATGTGCCGACATGTGCTCTACATGAGAACAAACCCTGCAGTTAAAATTAAGGCAATCTACTTGGGCTGCACTTTTTTCTTTCTATTTTTTTTATTTTTATTTGCAGTTTGAATCCATATATAGCTAGCTGCCTTAGCAGCAGCAATTGCTAATGCTACCCAGCCTGTAGTTTAAAGTCACATTGCTCTGTAACAATTAGTCCTGATAGCATTCCAATGCAACGTTAGCAGCTTAACACGAGTGACAATGTGACCTATCAATAAGAGAACAGAACGCAAGCCTGAATCCGAATGACAAGAACACGCAGTTATACTGAGCCCTGAAGGAATTCTTGCAGAATGAGACACAGCATCTTTTATGCATCTTTTTAAGGTGGAAGCAAAGCTAATTGACAAATTGGATAGCCTGATGTCTGAAGGAAAGGGGGACGAAACGTATCGGGAGCTCTTCAACAGTATGTAAGTATTAAATTGAAATCATTATTCACCTGATTGAGATTTTTTTGCATGCAACCAAATATTCGTTATAAAACAATGCCTTTTTCATTTTTTTCCTTAAATTTATGATTACTGCTCCATCAAGCTAAATGTGTTAATTAAGTCTGTATACGTTGCTGTGTTGTGCGCCCTGTGATTGTAGATTGCTGGGTTTATCTGTTAAGGAGTAATGCATTATTGAAAGAGATAGATATAGATGCTTATGTGTGGGTGGAGAGTTGGCGTGTAGTGTTTTGAGGATAAGGTAAGATAGGTAACGACAGATGCTTCATCAAATGTTTTTCTCTACAGATTTAAATACAGTAATGACGATTAACAAAAATATTTTGGCATCTCATAAAAATCTTTCAGCTGTTTATGACTTTTTTTATGCAACGCTATTTTACTACAATCAGAGGTGACCATAATGAATGCATCATAATATATATTTTTTGTGTGTGTCTATATACATCTGTGCATATATATGAGCTTGCAGCTGTTGTTGTCTTGTTGATTCACAAGATAGAAGACGTTTTTATTTTATTTTTAAAGATTAGAGTTAATTTTTTTTGCTGTTTACGCACATA